>NW_004624751.1:27137119-27152638 GCF_000247695.1 Heterocephalus glaber
TGAAGGGAGGGCTGGGCAAGGGTGAAAAATAAGAACCAAGAGAGATTATGTAAAGGTGCAAATTTCCAATGATGAATGTCATCATAGTGTATACCTAAAATGTACCAATAAAAGAATATACAGTTAAAAACAAAAGATTATAGACAACAAATTGCAGCTTCAGGTAGTAGTTCCCTTTTTAAACAGTAATATTAAATACTATCCTAAAAAGATGAGTCACTGGTGAGCCACTCAATTTCAAGTGTGGGTATGGAATACTGTGGATATGGGCAGGAACAGTTGCTTTAACTGATTCTGATTTCCTAAACTTCCTAAACTGGCACTGTGTTCCTTACTATAGAGAAGTCCCATGAAACAACTGTTGGGGAAACTTTAAATACACACATAAACACACTTGGCACATTGACCTGGCATTAAACAAAATTACAGGTATGCCAATGACATGTAAACGAATCTGCCAGTACAAGTCACTGAATGTTGTATCCCATGCACAATAATAGGCAATGAATTATTCAAGTTTTGTACTAATTAAAGAACTACTTTGTTGCTAAGAATCAATGTATTAAAAACATACATTCTTATTAAGTGTGTTCCCAAGAATTAGAAAGATGAGAGGTGGATCTCAGGTTTCGGGGCACTATTATTAGGTTCTCAAGGTATTTTCTTTATTCATACGCATTTTTGAAGAGAAAGCCAGGAGTCCGAATCACATAAACAAGGTCTGATTGTGTTTTAAATGGCTGTCATGGGGCTTTTCTTCTTTCAGTCTTGTTTTTCCTTCTCACCCCACCAAATTTCTCTTCTTGGAATCAGGACCTAAACCAAAGTTAAACATCATAAAGAAATTTACTCAGTTAAAACAGACTTTTATGGACTGAAAAGCATTTTTACAGTGTAATCTGAATTTTTGTAAGTCCTTGTGGAAAATCCCCAATGATTGAGTGGTACTTAAAGACTGAAAAATACACATTGCCCATGAAGCTCTCAAATAGTGAAGGGGACAAAGGGGAAGAAAATGCATGTATCTGACCCATCAGTCCCTTGTCTTCAGAACAAAAGGTTGCTTTTATGGGCCACCCTGATCCTTGGCTTCATGCCCTTCCTGGCCTCTCGGTCTCTCTGGCCAATAGGGACACAGCAACAGACCCTGCGTGCTGCCCCATCTCTGCTCCCAGTACCCCTCCTGAGTGTCTCCCGTCACTCCTTCCCTGTCCCTGCTCAGACCCCCTGCATCTCCTCACTTCTCCCAGCCTCACCCGCACTTCAGGTTTTTCTTTTTAACACATACTTTTATTTCATTTATTCGAGCAAGTTCTTTATCAGACTCTCTGTTGAGCCCATGGTTGGACAAACACTTCCCCTTCCCTTAACCTGAAACGAGGAAGACACAAATGCTCCTCTCCCACTTCCCAGATCGCACATTGTCCTCTCCATCCAGAGCGCTGGAGCTTCCCTTTCTCTTGTTTTCTGGCTCTTGAATGTAAGTCTGAGCAAATGAGAGAGGATTCAATGGCACTTTTTCTTGTTTGCACTTCCATATGCTTGTTTTGAATGAGAATGAGGTGAAATTACAGTTAATTTGCCAGAAATTATATACTCCCATGACAGCATAGAAATCCTTGTTCTAGTGTGAACAACAGAAAAGCTTTAAAAGCCACAGCTGAGGCAGGTTACACTGCCTTACTTTTACATTTAGTAAAAATGCTCTACATTCTCACCTTCCTGGACTTTATCAAAAGCTACTCACTCCCAAATGGCTTTTCCTACTCCTTTGCATCCTCCCTTTCTCATTTAAAATCCGACACCTGTTTCCTCTCTCTTAATGTGTAAAATGCAACATGCGAAAGGTCAACCTAACTCCTTACCTATCGACACTTGAAATAGCAGATGCCAAGAGAAAAGCTCTAACTTCTTTTTCTCTTCAGAATAAACTCCCCTTTAAACAGTTTTGTATATAGTTGACACAAAAGGAATTCTGTATTTTCTCTTAAAATTCTAAGTTCATGTAAGTTCTAAGACTTCACAATTTTATTCATAGACTCACCAACCATGCCTTTAGCCAGAGACCTACCATTGACTGTGATCAGTACTCTCTTGGGTTTATTCTTATCACAGGATTTATCCAGTCACAAATTGGCTCATATTTAGAAGCTAGGTGCTGACCTCATGCAAGTGAATACCTCTAACCTAAAGCTCTTCAAGTAATAGCAGCCCCAGTTATGCATCTAATTTTCTTATTATGATATTGGCATCTAGACTTGTTTAAGGGCCTTTTTAACAATAATTTCTATTATCATGTTATAAGTTTCTTCAATAAAAATATTGAAACTACCACCAAATGACATACTTTATTTTTGGTCACACATTTCTAGATTGCAAATTTATCAAAGACTTTACATCCACAATTAGTCCTGAAAATAAAATATAATTTTCTTAGAGACATCTGAAGCTCAATATGTACTAAACTGAGTCAGTACTACTTCCCTAATTTTTATATGATTCTATATCCCTTTTAATGCAATTTTTTTTCACAAGTCTTTACCTTAAATCCTGTGTTTTTTCCTGAGCCAAAGATGGGAACTGTAGCTGCCTGCTGCCTACATCCATCTAAATCCACTTTGCAAACAATGGATCCGAGATGAAGCCTCTACCAAATCCACTCCTAAGTCCTGTGGTGTGGAGAACTCTAAGCATGATATGATTCAAATTTTGGGGGGGCACCACAAGTGGAGGAGCATATACTGCCTGAGGGATGGGGGTCACTTGTAGGTATTTATGGCAGCTGACATTTATTTATTTATTTATTTATTTATTTATTTATTATGCAGTACTAGGGATTAAACCTCGCTTCTTTGCACTGAGCTACATCTCCAGCACTTTTTAATTATTATTTATTTTTATTTTAAGACAGGCTCTCACTGAGTCACTAAGCGCCCAAACTGGCCTCAAACTCACAATCCTCCTGTCTCAGCCTCCCAGAGTGTTGGATCGCAGGGGTACACCATCATACCTGGCTGGTGCTAACTTTTGAAGGATGAGCAAAACACGGCCCAGAGGTAATTTCAGGCATAAAGAAAGAACATAATCAAGGCAGAATTACAAACCTCATGACACCCCTGCCTCACTTCCAATTCTACTGTCAATACCCTCCTTCAAATTGCTGCCAAGTCTTCCCCGGCCTTTAGTCCACTCTCCGCAGTATCCTCTGCCTCCATCCTATCCCTCATGAACATTCATCTCTAATCACTTCCTATCAAGACTGTCTGTTCTAGCCATAATTAATGCATTCCATCCTATTGCTTCTCTACTTGACTTTCTTCTTTCTCTGCCTATTGAAGTTCTACTCACCAATTTCTACTCTGTGAAGCCTTCCTGACTTCTCTATGTAACATAAGCGGCACTTTCTTATATGTCATCATATCATATAGCACTTGTCTCAGCCACGCCTTTATTAGACTTAGTTGTGTACTCATCTGCCTCCCCCACAAGACCATGAACTCCTTGAGAACAGGAACTATATTTAATTTAACTGTTCTTCTCCAGTGATGCCCAACACAGTGCTTCGTAGGTTGCAGGTTCTCCATTATTATCTATTGAATTGAATTGAATAAATGGTTACTGAATGAAAATAATTACACATAATTTTATCTACATAATTATAGCTAAGCTGATACAGGTGGGTACTTTGCAATTCTTTTTTTTTCCAAGTCTCAACTTGCTGATGAATCATTTGTAGATTTCCTGACAGATTATTTTTTATATTACTAGGACTTAGTGGTATTAAAAATATGATCTAGTAATTTGACTTACTGTAAAAGTAGTTCTTGAGTTTTGTACTTTGTGTATAGGAAATGTTGTAGCTGTGTATTATTCTTCCATTAGCAAGTAAGATAATTTCAGTTTTAGGGTGAGATTTTTCTTTTTGCTTCTTGAAGCCTTCAAATTCAAAAGGAATGACTTTATTCCCACATAATATGTAGATAAATGAGTCCTGTGCTGTGTTAATTGTATGTCCCATGCTAAAGTGAAGATTCTATAATCTTTCTGTATAAACTGAATGATTTGATACAGATGTCTCTTATACTAAACCTTTAATGACAAACTTTTCTACAAGTGAATAAGTCCATGATAATAATATTGTTTCCATGAAGCTGCAGATGATTGTAAATAAATGAAACATAGGAGAATTTTCACTTACTTTGGGCCATTCCTGTGATGAAAATGCTAAACACTGATTTTCTCAGCCTTTTATTTGAGGACTTTTTAATAGGTTGGAGCCATTTGAGCCAGTGGAATGATTTCATTCACAAACTCTCTGACATCAGCCTTATGGAAAATTCTGTTGTTCCTAAGTCACTTGAATCACAGTTTTACTTAGTCCTGTGCCTATGTGAACACAACATGTTTATGTTCATCTTCCCATTTTATTGTATAGTCAGTGCCTTCAAGATTTCAAAGCAAAACCATATGGAACTAAATCCAAACAGAAACAGAAATAATCAATAAGCAAGTCTTCTTTAACTATGTGTTGATGAAAATATAGACATTAGATTGGAAGTGCTTACAAAGATCTAAAAGGGTCCCTTTGCTCATGAATCATCCCAAAAACTAGTGGTCAAAATGCCACAAATTAGCATTTTAACAGGAAAATGGAATACCAAATTAGCTAACAGGAAAATGGAATAGACTCACGTTAAGAACAGTGTTACAGAGTTTTAAAATAGTATGATTCAAACACAGATCTCACTGATTTTAAGCAAATATATTTTGCTCTTTAGTAACTCAGATTTATACAAGTAATAAAATTATTAATCCTATCTACTTGAAATATCGAATCTTTTCATTTACCAATAAAAATAAGCCACATTAAAAATTAGCATTTTCAATTATAAATATTAAAAAAAAATTTTGTTTCCTCACTCTATCAAATTTAAAAATTTTATCTTTTTGGTAAAAGTAAAAGTTTCCAGTGTCTTATAGGACTCTTTCTCTCTCACACAATCCTTTGTAGTAGATCCAGAGCTACTTTTACCAGAAATTCCAAAATAGTTTCCACTGTAATTATTTCATTGATTTTGTTCAGGATATATAGGTGAGAGATTTCATAGTTCCAAGTGAAAACAAGCTTTGGCCTTTGAAACACATAGCTTTATTTATATGAGGAGTAAGTTATTCCTTATTCTGATCAAGGAAGATTCTTGAGCTCAAAGAAATCATTATAATCATGTAAAATAAAAGACAACAGCCAAGAATAACTATAAGAGTTCAAGGTAAGAAGTAATGGAGAAGCTGCTGGAAAGCAGAAAGCAAGTCATTTATCCCTCTTGGCGGGTGACAGAAGAGAAAATATGTAAAAATCATGGGGTTAATCTCATTCTGTTCAAGAATCAAAGAAAAGAACCGTGGGACAGCGGGAGAGAGGATTTCTTGAGACATTCTAGTGACAGTTATGAATTCCAGGGTGGGAAGTATAGATAAGTGGTGACCATAATGGGCTGGGGCAATGGAAAAAGTCATGGACTTTGCAAGCAACAATGCTGGGTTCACATTTGTTCTCTGTACTTAGCACAGAGCTCCACGCCAAATTCTGCATTAAGATCTTAGGCAAATTATTGGGACAGTGCCTACCTTTTATGATATTAGCACTTATACATCATAAAATACCTTGAAAACACAAGTTGAAAAATTGTTAACCATATTATTAACAATCATCCTAAAACATTCTCCTGCATAAAACTATCTAAGGAGTTCCCTCTAAACTTACAAAATCTAAACTTATCATTATTGCAAAACAGTGACAAAATCTGGGACCCGCCTATACTTCTGCTTCAGTTGTCCCTCTTGTTTACTTTTTTCAAAATCACTGCTGTCTTTCCGCATACCACAATGCCCCATATCTCCCTGCTGCCTCTCTGTCTCCACCATCTCAGTGCAAACGTCTCCTCAGAGAAGGCTTCTCTAACCACTTTATCTAAATCAAGACCCAAAATTTCTCCAGATCTCACATCCTTTTTGATTTCTTCACAGCACTTAACTGCAATCTGAAATTACTTCCAGTAGTTGTTTTTCTTTTGTTAATTGGCTCTTGCATCATCAATTATTTTCTTTTAACTGCATCATCCTCATCTTCTTGAGCAACAGAACAAAAACTTCTTGACCCCATTCCTATCTCTCTTCAGTTGTTATTTCCCTTTACTATGAAAGTCATTAAAAGGGTTCTGTTCTTGCTGCCTCTATTTTCTGCCCTCCCATTCTCTCCACTGTAACAAAACACCCAAGATACCAACTTAAAGGAAGAACAATTCCATTTGGCTCACTGTTTCTGAGGCTGCAGTCTATAGTTGGCTGGCTCCATTGTTCTGGGGCCTGTACTGAGACAGGAAGGACATCATGATGGGGGGTGGGGGATGGGAGCAAAGCTGCTCATCTCATGGAAGCCAGGAAGCAAAGTGAAACAGAAGAAGCCAAGGACCTCCTTCAAGGTTATCCCACAGGGACCTGACCTCCTCCACTAGATCCCACTCTTAGAATCCACAACCTCCCAAAAGTGCCATCAACTGAGGACCAAGTCTTCAACATGTGAGCCTTTGGGGACATTTTGGGTTTTTTTATTACTATATGTTTATATAAAAATTACATTCATCTTGGGGAATTGGAACATATATATATTTCATCTGGATCATTTTTACTCTCCTTCCTTCCTTCTGCCCTCCCTTCTCCTCCGTTCCCCAGATCCCCTTCCCATCTCTATAGGATCTAGCTCCCTTGTCCTATCATCTCTATTTTTTTAACTCCTTAAATTATTTATATTTTGGGTTTGTCATATAGAGAAACCATGTGATATTTAATCTGTGTCTGATTTATTTCACTTAGCATTATGATCTCAAGATCCATTCATTTTCCTGCAAATGACTCAAATTTATCATAAAGAATGATGAGTAGTTGTCTAATATATATAATTTTTTATCTATTCATCTTTTGATAGATACATAGGCCTTTTCCATAATTTAGCCATTGTGAATGCTACTGCTACAAACATAGATATGCATGTATCACTGTAATATGTTGACTTTAAGTCTTTCAGGAAGACATTGGAAAAAGGTATAGCTGGGTCAAGTGTAATTTCCATTTTACATTTTTGAGGACTCTCCATACTGATCTCCACATGGTTATATAATTTATATTCCCATCTACAATGAAGGGTTCCTTTACTCCACAATCTTGCCAGCATTTGATGTTCTTTGAGTGCTTGATAATGGCTATTTTGGAGTAAAATGGAATCTCAGTGTTGTTTTGATTTACATTTCTGTAATGGCCCAAAATACTGAATGTCCTTGGCTTTTTTATAAAATGGAGTACTACTCAGCCATAAAGAATGAGAAACTGCAAACATTTATAGTTAAGTGGATGCACATTGAGGTCATACATTTAAGTGAAATAAACAGGACACACATGTATAAATACCAAATAGTGTCTCTGGTGTGAAAAACTAAAAGTGTAAATAAGGATCAAAATGTATAATTGATATTGTGAAATAGGAAGAAAACATCTAAAGGAGTAGGGAAGATGGGAAGGGTAGGGGAAAGTAAAAAAGGGAAAATAAAAAATATGAGAAAATGAAAAACATGGAAACAAAGTCTTCATAAACAGGGAAGTGTGGAGGGGGTGAAGTGAGTGCAGGGGAATGGGAAAAAAATAAGAATGAAGATACATCATTTAAAGGTACAAGATCCCAATGATGCATGTAACTGTATTGTATACCTAAAATGTACCAATAAACTTAATGGAAAAACTACTGAACATCTTTTCATATACTTACTAGTAATTTGTACTTCTTTTTTGATCAGTTCTTTCATTGGGGTGGTGTCTAATTTATATATATATATATATATATATATATATATATATATATATATATATATATATACTAATTGATATATAATATTAGCCCTCTGTCTCGAAAGAGCTGGCAAATTTTCCCCTCACTCTGTAGATAGTCTCTTCATTCTGTTGCTTGTTTCCTTTGCTGTGCAGAAGCTTTTTAATTTGATATGATCTCATTTGTTGATTCTTGGTATTGTATCTTGTGCAACTGGGGTTCTGTTCAGGAAGTGCTTGCCTAAGCCTATATCCTTAAGAGTTTTACTAATTTTTTTCTTCCATAAGATTCAGTGTTTCTGTTTTTCTAAGTGTTTATTCAATTGATTTGATATTAGCACAGGGTAAGAGATATGGATCTTGATTAATTTTTCTACACATGGATGACCAATTTTCCCAACACCATTTGTTAAAGAACCTATCTTTTCTCCAGTGTATGTTATCGGGCCCTTTGTCAAAAATCAGGTAACTGAAGGTGCTTAAAGTTGTTTCTGCATCATCAATTATATTCCATTGGTCAATATGTGTGATTTCTGTACCAGTACCATACTGTTTTAATTATTATACCTTTGTATTGTATCTTGAACTCTGGGATTGCAGTGCCTCCTGTTTTTCTTTCATTATTCAGATTTGTTTTGGCTATTGTAGGTCTCTTTTGGTTCTATATAAATTTTAGAACTGTTGCCTTGACTTATGTGAAAAATGCTTCTGGTATTTGGATTGCAATTACATTAAATCTACCTACCATTTTTGGTAATATAGCCATTTTGACAATATTAGTTCTGCCTATCCAATAACAGAGAATATCTTTCCTTTTTCTAATGTCCTCTTCAATCTCTTTTTTGAGAGTACTATAGTTTTCATTATGGAGGTCTTTCACTTCCTTCATTAGGTTAATCCCTGGGTATTTAATATTTTGAAGGTATTGTGAATGGGAGCATTATCCTGATTTCTTTCTTGGTGTGTTCATTGTTGTTATACAGAAATGCGATGGATTTTTTACGTTGATTTTGTCTCCTGCCACTTTGCTAAATTTATTAGTTTTAAGAATATTCTGGTAGAGTTTTTTGGATCTCCTATGTAAAGGATTATAACATGTGCAAATTAGGACAGTTTGACTTCTTCTGTTTTATTTCTTTTCCTTGTTTGATTGTTCTGGCTAAGGTTTTAAGTACTATATTGTACAGGAATGGTGATAGTAGACACCCTTGTCTTGTTCTTGATTTTAAAGGGAATACTTTCAGTTTTCCTCATTTAACATGATGTTGGCAGCGGGTTTGTCATAAATGGCTTTTATCAGTTTGAGGTAAGGTCCTTCAAGTTCCAATTTTTATCAGGTTTTTTTTTTTTTTAACATGAATTGATGTTGGATTTGTCAAAGACGTCTCTTGCATTTGTTGAAATGATCATGAGATTTTTCTCCTTACTTCTGTTTATGTGACATCTTACATTTATTGATTTACATAGTTGAACCATTCTTGCATCCCTAGGATGAAGCCAACTTGATCATTATGTATGGTCCTTTTAATGATTTGTTGCATTCTGTTTGCCAGTATCTCATTGAGGATTTTTGCTTTTGTATTCATTAAGGAAATTGATACATAGTTTTTGGCTTTTGGGGTTTTTTTTGAGTTATTATCTGATTTTATTATCAGGGTAATGTTAGCATTAAGAAATGAGTTTAGCAGTGTTCTTTCCCTGTCAGTTTCATGGAAATTTGAGGAGTATTGGCATGAGTTCTCCCTTGAAGTTCTGGTAAAATTCAGCAGTGAATCCATTGGTTCCTGGATTTTTCTTATTTGATAGTGTTTTTGTTACTGCTTCTATTTCATCATCTGTTATTGGTCCATTCAAGGTTTTTGTATCTTCTTCATTCAATTTTAGTAATTCATATGTGTCTAGGAATTTATCCATTTCTTCTAGATTCTCAAATTTATCTGAATATAAGTTTTCAAAATAGTTTCTCAGCCTCTGGATATTGGCTGCTTCTACTATAATTTTGCTTTTTTCATTTCTAATTGCATTGATATGAGTCTTTTCTTCTTTTGGTACACTTGGCTAAGGATGTATCAGTCTTGTTTATTCTTTCAAAGAACTAACTCATTTCATTGATTTTTGGGGTGCCTCAATTTCATTAATTTTTACTACATTCTTTGTAATTTCCTTCCCTCTACAAGTTTTAGATTTGGATTGCTCACATTTTTCTAAGACCTTGAGATGCATCATTAGGTTATTTATTTGGGATCACTCTGTTTTTCTAATGCAGGCATTGACAGTTGTAAACTTCTCTCTTAGAACTGCTTCCATTGTATCACATAGGTTGTGTATCACATAGGTATGTTGTGCTTTCATTGTCACTTGATTGTAGGAACTTTTTATTTCTTCCTTGATTTTTTCTGTGATTCATTGATTATTCAAGAGTGTATTATTTAGTCTCCACATGTTTGCCTAGTTTCTGCAGTTTATTTTGCTGTTTATTTTTAGCTTCATTACAATTGATCCAATAATATACAAGAAATTATTTAAATTCTTTTGTATTTATTTAAACATGCTTTATGGTCTAAAATATGGCTTATTTTGGAGCAAGTTTCACTTGTCCCTGGGAAAAAAATTTGCATTCTGTTGTTGTTGGATGAAACATTCTAGATACCTGTTAAGTCCATTTGCTCAAAGGTGTGTTTCAGCTCTGCTATTTCATTGTTGACTTTTTTGTCTGGTTGACCTATTTGTGAAAATGGGGTATTGAAGTCCACTATTACTATACTGATATCTATCTGACCATTTGTGTCTAGTAGTGTTTGTTTAATGAAATTGGATGCACCAGCACTTTGTGCATATACATTTATAATTATCTCTTTCTGTTTAACTGTTTCCTTTACCAGTATGTAGTGACTCTCTTTGTCTCTTCTAATCAGTTTTGGGTTGAAATCTACTTATCTGAAAATAAGATAGCTACTCCTTCTTGATTTATGGCTCTTGTTCCATGGAGTATTGTTGTCCATCCTTTTATTTTCAATCTATGTGGAATCTAAAAATGTTGACAAGAAAGTAGAAGGGAGAATTTTATTAGACAAGAGGAAAGGAAGAAGGGGGAGGGGTATCAGGGCAGGTAATAGGGTCACAAATATGATCAAAATACATTAAACACATTGGAACTCTCCAAAAATATGAAACTGGGGGGAGGATGGGTCAAGGGAGTAATGGGGGAATGATTAAAGTACTGTACAAATTTCCAAAATGAAACCTATTGATCTGTATATCCAAAATGAACTAATTTTTAAAATGTGTGAAGAAAACAAATCTTTAAAGGTGGAATTCCAGGCATTCCAAATTATTCACTTGCAAAATGACCAGGAGATAATGTTTTTACAAGGAAGATAAGCCATTCTGACAATCATTTGTCTCCTTCCTGTGAATCATACAAGTACTAATTACTTTTAGCAGTTATTCAATGTTTTTAGTACTTCATTCATCTTTTGATTTACTTTATCAAAACATGTATGTGAATGCCTACTATGAACAAGGTAGAATGGAGTTGTTCACCTTTATAATATTAAAAAGAGAGAATTAAATATGTAGCTCCAAGGATGTTAAGTATAGCAAGCACAAAATAGGTGAAACTAATTAAAAACTTCTGTGAATTTTAGTTATATTACCATCAGAATTTATGTGAATTTGTATCCTAAATCATACGTGTATTTGTCATAATAGAAATATAACATCTGGGTAATATTTGAGTTACCACGTATTGTTAGAAGGCTATATAGCTCTTCTCCAAACCTATTTTCTTCTATTCATGCACAGAGATGGGGTTCTTTTTCCAGTCTTCTTTTCAGTTATGTGTGACCATTTAATTGAGCACTAGTCCATAACATATGAGCCTTTTCTAGACCTCTTTTATACCCAGACTTCTGGGCCCTTTCCCTTTTACTTGGCTTTATTTGAAAGAGCATGCTGACATATTGAACATGACACACCCACAAAATGAAAGGAGTCTGGGTTCCTGAATGGCTCCATGGAGGAAGTCTGTATGCCAATCCCATTATTGCAGTAGTAAGAGAAAGATTCTCCATGATCAAGTCATTATATATTAATGAGGTTTGTTATAGCAGCTACATTTACCTTAAAAACAATCATATCAGTCTTCCTTAAGCTTTTGAGAAATCATTGATGTTTCAGAAAGATGTGATATATTTGTTCCATAACTTTACGCACCCCCTGGCATATCATAGCAAAGGCATAGCAAGTATATGGCCCCCTTTCTGAGAACTATGGCATGTACAATGGTGCATCGCCAAGAGGAATGATAGAACTGAATACTCATAGGTATGAAACAAAAGTGCACTCTCCTTTACCTGGTTACAATGTCAGGGTCCCCAGAGCCCTTGGAGTCTCTTCAGGCTTCCAGCAGCAAGATCCTGGTGACCTAGTTCAAGAAACCATGAAGAAACACCCTGGCAGCCAGCCCAAGAAAGCTAACAATGGGCTTCCTTCGGAGAGGAAAGGCCTTGTCATTGACACCTCCAGCTGCCATGCTTCAGTGCTAGATGTCATATCCACTTTGTGCAGGAAATACTTCTTTTCTAGAGGGTAATACAGGCTCTGACACCCATTACTAGTTGTTTTGTAGTTTTTGCCAAATAATGTTATTTTACAAAAAAAATATTTAGGCAGCCAATCATGTAATGCTCCATCCTTGTAGAAACAGATTTTTAAATATGATAAAGATCTTATGGAGTACTTAGCCTCTCTTTGTTACTTTACATAAGGAACATGAGATATGGAGAAGTCAAACAAACTGTCATAAGCTGCAGAGTTACTGGCAGAGTCGACACCAGAACCCAAAGGTCCTGACAAATTCATAAAGCAATATTCTTTCTGATATCCAATAGTGTCTGAATTTCTTGCATGAAAATATCTTCCTGAACATCAAATATCACTGAACTTCAAATCTGGAAGTGACTGTGATCCAGCCCAATCCTTTTGTAAAAGGGGAAAACTGTCTAGGGTCCCACAGCCATTTACTGCACAAGAAATATTCCTAACTGCCAGTGAAGGATTTGGACCTTCCAACAGAATGACTGCTCAAGTTGCAGGTTTCTTGAAAAGCGGTCCATGATCTTAAACCACTATTGATCCAAATTCTGCCTTTGCTTTTATTTGTCTTTCTTTAATGTTCCATGATATTTCTCTTCTCATTCATTATTAGTAAGGGTTTCCTCATCTGCTGTTTTCTTGAAGCCTCATCACTCTGAGATGTCACATGTAATAGTATTTACTTTGGCTTGCAAGCAGTTTCCCTTCACAATGGCCTGTTCTACTCTGTAACATTTTGTTCAGTTAGTCAGCTCGTCAACTTAGGATGTTCAGTGATAAAATGCTGATATATTGCCTGTTTATATGCTGCCATGTCCCATCCTAATTCAGTGACTTGACTATAAGAGATCATTATTCTCTGGATCACTTCTATTATCTGTTTAAATGCTCTTTCTGGGCAATCCCACTGGTTGTTGATTGACATCAAAATGTTCTAAGCTGTTGTAGCCTATCATTTTTGTTTCTTCTCAATTTCTCATAGTTCTACCAGATCAGAAAATACCAGTTTTTCTCCCTTCACAATGTGGGACAGTTCATCATGGAAAACAACCATTTTTTTAAGCACAAGTTTACGTTGAATTTGTCATTGCCTGTGTTAATTTGTTTTAAAATTCTGTAAGAAGTCAAAGTGTTCATGAATTACCATGGGTCATATGTATGTATACAATGGGTGACCATGCATTTCCCCAGCCCACAATACTGGACATGTGGCTCATTCACTTCCCATCCTACAGATGGTTAAAATACTGTGATTGTTTCCAGAAGAACATCCTTCACTTTCCTTTTATTTTGCTTTTAATTTTTTCCCTTTTATTGGTTCATGTTTTCTCAGTTCCCAATTTGGAGACCATTTCAAATTTCTTTTCTCCAAGGCCAACAAAAGTCCCAGTCCAAAATAACCCGGTTTTATATCTATGTTTTTATTTTCCTTCCTGTCCTAACAAGTACCCATGTCTCTGTTCCTTGTCTTCATGCTACTATTGTCATCTTCCTGTACCAGGTACAAACTTCTCCTGTTAGTCTCTGGTTCTCCAGTACATTTGGGTTCCCCACTGAGTGTTCTGTACCATTCATGGCTGAAAGGCTGTGACATCTCTTCTTGAAAGCCCATCTGCCTTCCCGCTGCCTACAATTTGCTCTGCTAATTGTCAGACTTCTCACCTTCTGCCTTCTACTGCTATTGTCCTCATTTCTTCTCACTTTGGTCTCTCCCATCCACCATGCTTCTGAAACATGGAAGCACCCTTTTCAAAAGTTAAAAATGACCTGCTGAAGACAGAGTCCATGGTTTGGGAACATTGCTGGAGCTCCAAGACCCTGCACTCCATGCTGGAAACACCTGTCTGTATATTGTACAACAACCCACAGTTTCTTCTCTTCTGTCCTATTTTTTTTGTGCCTTCTTTGCAGGCACCTCTGTTCCTTCTTACTCCTCTAAGGATGGGGTACTCTTATGCACAATTCTCTGATTCTCTCTAACTATACTTCAGCAATTTTATTTAACTGCAAAACAATGTATTTAAAACTAAGCCCTGTCCTGTCTCACTGAAAACTGGTTTCCGCTATACACTTCTCTGTTAGTAGGATCACTATTTCCTGAGTCAGAGAATCTCAAATTTTCAGTTATCTGTGTAGATTTCTTCTCATCTTTACTTCCTTTCCCATATTCAAGCAGTCATGAAACCTTATTTTTTTATTCTATACAAAAATCTCTTGCATGTAACCCACTGAAGTTTGTTTTTATCTCTGTTATCACAATTATAATTTGGACAGTTAGTTACTTATGTGAGATTTAATGTAATTCCTTCTAAAATGCTGGCCATGCCTGTAACTCTATCCCTTCACCAAAATATCTTAGACATAATTATTCTATTTTATTATGACAGTTTTTCCCATTATGTTCCTGCCTACATTTTAAAAAATCATCCTTAGGACCAGAGATTTAGCTCAGTGGTACCACCCTCTGCCTTGCAAGCACAAGGTCCCGAGTTCGATCCCCAGTACCAAAAAAAAAAAAAAATCATCCCTGAGAAGTTTGGTTTATGTGGAGTCTGCTGACTAACTGGAGGGTTTTTTTCCAGATTATTATTTGTTCAATGTCGGTTTTGGGGATCTTTCTGAAACAAATTACATCCTCTAGTGTCATCTTGGTGCTTGAGATGCTTTTTAAGTTATATGGAAAAATGTTTAAGTGCATTTCAGTTTTGTTTTGGTTGAGTTCTACTGTATTTGAATATATTGTAGTTTTTTTCCCGTTGCACTGTTCTTCTTTGAATGGTTTTAATTCTTTGTATGTGTGAGTGGGTCTAGCAGAAGACATCGAATCAGCCTGCTGGAGACAGGCAGGTCTGTGCACGCCCTACCGAGGTCCTGAGTCGTGCAGAACAAGCAGAATCAGCCCGCACCCGGGCAACAATCCACTGAACCCCCACCCCCGCTCCACTGTACAGCCACCTGGTTCCACACTACAAAGACACAGAGGACACCAGACCACCAGACCAAGGTACTGAGTCCCACTGCTCCCAGCCCAGAGGTAGGGGCTTC
>NW_004624751.1:27157383-27180115 GCF_000247695.1 Heterocephalus glaber
TGTAGACTGGTGCAACCACTGTGGAAATCAGTATGGAGATACCTCAAAGAACTAGGACTGGAAGTCCCATTTGACCCAGCTATTCCACTGCTGGTTATCTTCCCCAAACAATTAAAGGAATCATACTACAGTGATGTATGCAAACTGATGTTCATAGCAGCACAATTTGGAATAGCTAAAACTTAAAAGCAGCCCAATTACCCATCAACTGGAGACTGGATAAAGAAAATGTGGTGTTTTAATAAAATGGAGTACTACTCAGCCATCAAAAATGAGAAATTAGAGACATTTATAGCTAAATGGATGCATATTCTGTCGATACTCTTTTTTTTTTTTAACTAGAAACTGTGTTTAATCAAAAAAAAAAAAAAACAAGAACTAGAAAGGAAGAAAAAAGAGAAAAGAAAAAAGGTTTAAAAATCCCAAAACGTCCAATTCAAGGTTTGTCTCTGCTGTCACTATTAGGCAATGTGGGGAAACAGGGTTCAGAGCCAAATTAATTAATCTCAGCAAGCTAGCTGCAGCTTCACAGTGGGGTAGTGGATAATCCCAGCCAGCCTGCCCCTTTAGTTCCTGTGAAGTTCAGGCTGATTTCTGGTTATGAGGCTGGAACTGGATTCTTTGAGCCTTCAACAGTTTATGTGTCTCCTGCTGGCTTGAATTCAGCTGCTCCCTGACCTCCTGCTGACTTGAACTCAGCACCAGCACTGAGGCACCTGAAGCCACTAGATGGAGTCTGCCCACAGCTGTTCTGAGTTCTGAACTCTGTTGGTCCCTCTCAGAGATGGCTATCAGCCAATTACCCTCTCTTGGTTGAGGTCTCAATCTGGGTAACTCACTGCTGCTGCAGTCCTGTTCATCCACTGCTCTGTTCTACTGGTGCATTTCTCCATGGAGGCCTGGGTTCATCCATAGTCCCTGTGCATCTGCAGTTTGGCCCCACTGTTCCCTCTCAGAGAGTCTGGGCTCTGGGAGAGAGAGCTGCTTGGTACCTTCCTCTTCTTCATTAAAGTCTCTCTCTTCATTCTCCCTGTAGACTTCAATTCTTGCCTCAGATCCTTCCTGAGTCCCAGGAAACCACTTCCCTCCTCCTTCTCTTTCTCATGCTGCTATATTCCAGTGTAAGGACACCAAATCTTAGAGAAGCTCTTTCTCTGCTGCTCACCATGCCACCATCTTCTCGGAAGTCATAGATCAGAGAAGGTGAGCTGGTCCCAGCACCTGGAAGGAAGCTCCCCTGCCACCAACCCAAGCTCCTAGGGCAGAGAAGGTGAGCTGGTCCCAGTACCCAGAAGGAAGCTCCCCCGCTGCCATCCCAAGCTCCTAGCTGAGTCCATACTCTTAAGTGAAATAAGTAGGACACATGTGTAAATACCAAATAGTTTCTCTAGTGTGATAAACTGAAAGTGTAAATAAGGAATAAATGATATAATAGATAATGTTAAATAGGAAGAAAAGGGCCAAAGGGGAAGGGGAAGTGGGAAGGGTAGGGGAAAGGAAAGAAGGGTGTGGAATTAATATGAAAAAATGGAAACAAAATCTTTGTAAATATGGAGGGATGGAGGGAGTGAAGGGAGGGCAGGGGAATAGGGAAAAAATAAGAACCAAGAGAGATTATGTAAAGGTGCAAATTTCCAATGATAAATGTCATTATATTGTCATTATATATACCTCAAATGTACCAATAAAATTAATCTAAAGAAAAGAAAAAATACAAGTAGTCAATAAGTATATGAAAAAATGGCCAACATCTGTAGGCATTAGGGAAATGCAAATTAAAAACTACATTGAGATTCAAGCTCACTCCAATCAAAATGGCTGTCAACAAGAATACAAAAAACAACAACTACTGGCAAGAATGTGGTGATAGGGCAACACTTCTGCACTACTGATGAAAATGTATATTAGTACAGCCATGATGGAAATCAATATGAAGTGTCCTCATAAACTAAAAATAAAACCACCCAGCTATACTACTCCTATTTATATGCTCAAAGAACTGAAGAAAGCATACTATAGAGATACTTTCATACATATGTTTAGTTTGGTGTAATTCACCATAGCCAAGATACGGAGCCAGCCTAGGTGTCCATCAATGGATGAAAGAATAAAGAAAAGGTAAGTTGTAGGAAGTTATAAGACAGATGTTCAGCTATAAGAAACTGTAAGAAGAATAGTTATGTCATTTGCAGGACAACAGATGGAACTAGAGATCATCATGTTAAATGAAATAAGCCAGATTCAGAAAGACAAGTCCACATGTTTTTCCTAATATATGGAATCTTAAAAAAAAGTTGGCATGAAAATAGAGAGGAAACTATTATTAAATAAGAGGAAGGGAATAAGGGGAGGGGCACGAGAGTGGAAGAGAAGACAGTATGATATGAATATGATCAAAATGTATTACATGTATATACGAAAATACCACATTGAAGCCCAATATTTTGTAAAATTAATAGCAGTAACACAAGTATATTTTTAAAATTTTACAATAAAATTCATTTGTGATTATCCATGGATACATATTGTTCACATCCTCTACTTTGCCATTTCCTAAACATCACTATACTAAGCACTTCATTTCTAATACACACAGATGCACAGCTCTAAGGAGTATTTATTACTAGCTATATTTTATAGATTAATAAATTGATGATTAGAAATGTGCTTTCATACCCAAAGACATGGTCAGTAGATGACTGGGAATTTTAACCTAAGGTTCAAAAGCAGCCCTGAATATTTAGAATATTTTGTCTTTACCACTGAACACCAAATAAATAATGCACATTTCTGTATATTATCTCATTAAATTATAAGGAAAGAAACTTTACTGTGTGTTGTTGGACTCCTTATCTTCTACCACTCAGCTCAGTACCTTGCTCACAGCACATACTTATTCCATTGATAACATTATTTTGTTTACCGCTTACTATATGATAGCAAAGTATGTTCTTCATAGATGTTATGAATCCTACAACTGTGATATATCTTAAATCAAATCCCATCTCTTAAAGGTGAAGTTCTGAAGGCAAGGGGAAATTCAGCTGTACCCAGGGTCTACAGTCTCCACAACCAAACTAAGTATCCCTAATAAATACTTTATGAAATTACTTTTTCAACACATTATAATCTATTGATTTGTTAGAAAATTGGCCCAAAGGGTGAATTAATCATGTCTTCCAATTGCAGTTATTTTGTTGCCACTATCCCCTCATTCATTCACCCAAACTTGTCTTATCCTCTCCATCCTTAATGCCATGTCCTTATGTCAAGACCTTCTTGTTCACTCCACAAACATCCACTTGGTCTCCCTGTCTCTAGGCATCACTCTTCAAATCAAACCTTCAGGGAATCCCAAGAGAAACCTTTTAAAATGAGGTGAGGTCTAAAAAATTTCACCTCCTGTTTAACAAGCCTATGTTCTCCTTTTCTTTCCAAAGTTTCTTCAGAATAAAGTTAAAGCCCTTGAGGCTGGCACAAATAGCCCTTTGCCATCTGACTCTTGCTTTTCTCTTCAGCATCACCTCTTTGCACTTAACGCTTAGGGGGCACCAAATCTTTCCATACTATTGCCTTTTATGGTGCCATGGATGGAACTGAAATGCAGTACTGTATACAAACCTTAAATCTCAATTAAATGTCAGAGCACACAAGCATTTTCATATGTCAGTGGATGAACCTCCTGTCTGAGGTGCCGCTGGCTGAAGCTGTAGATCTAAGGCTGGTTATTTCCCACGAATCCTTTCCTCCTCTTCTATAAATCTTTTCCTTAGAAAGGAAAGGTGCCTGGCTCACAGCAAAGTGGTTAGCATGAAATCAACAAGCTCTTTAGGGATTTGCCCATCTCTGTAGTACAGAGAACAAATTCCTACTGTTTGTCAGATTTCTGTGAACTTATATAAACAAGTTTCCCAGACATTAACGTGCAAAACTTAGATGTAGTGATAGAAAAACATTATAGTACAAAAAGGCATTCAACTCTCTTGGAAACACCGTGCTTATTAAAGGCATAAACACTAGGTACAGAAAGTTCAGTAATCCTTTTCCTAAGGGCAATAATAGTTTTTGCATTACAAAATCAAATGGTTGCTCTTTGAGGGCTGAAATAAAGTGCCAGGTTGGAGAGGAAACAAAGTGTAACAAAGTCAAACACTTGTATCTGAATGGAGAGTGAGTCCTTTTCCCTTCTCAGCAGCTGCCATCCAAATATACTGACAACACAACCAACTTTGACTCTGAATTTTCCCAGGGCGTACACCTTTAACTTTGGTTGAGATTGCGACTTAATCACAGAAACCTTCTGCCCACTCAACCCTTGGCTCCTTCAGCTACCTCTGCGTGTCCTAGAGGGAAGCCAGAGCTCTTCACCCAATTTAACCTTTGCCTCAGAAACCATCACTCTGTGATGTTCTCACAACATGGCAGTATCGATGATCAATAAAATTATACCTGACAACTCCATACTTTCTTAAGAAGGAAAAGAGGAAGGATGACCATGCTTTGAGATCCCTTGTAAGGAATCTCACATATAAACAACATTCAAAAGTAGTTATTTTTGAAATCAGATTACTGCTACCATGTTGTATCTGAGAACTCTGAACCCAGCAGTGAAGTGTTTTGGAGAAGCTCTTGCAATTAGTAAGTAACAGAATCCGGATATAAACTGGCATCCAAAGGACATGTTCTTTCTCTTCCATACTAGCTGTTTCCCAGAAAAGAAGTATGAGCCTATTGTGATGCATTTCTTTTCTAGGAAACAAGACATCCAATATGGAAACTGGTTCACTTCAAGTCCTGTGATGAAATAGATTGTGCAGAGAATGAGGCCCACAATTTATGCTTCCATTCTGTTACCAACGGGCACTATTACAATGACACATTCTAGGTTTAGACTTTTAGAAAAAACATTTTAATGCAACACTATAACCAGGGGAAGGAGAGGTAGTGGCAGGAATATACCAAGATATTAAAGTCAAACCACCCTTGACTTCCCATTGC
This sequence comes from Heterocephalus glaber, assembly GCF_000247695.1. Next base: position 27,162,382 of record NW_004624751.1, read on the forward strand.
ACAATATCTTTAACTTCAGATAAAATCATTTCTTTCAGCATTGCATGTGATGAGGAGTGAAGTACAAAGTAATTACTTTTGTATCATCTCTACTATCATAAATTCAGACTACATTTCACAGTGCTATCTTCCACAAGCTCAGCCACTACTGGTGAATTCAAATGTCAATATTTCTTGGCACCAAAGGTCAATATATCCTTGGCCTTTTGTTGTTGCTTAGACATCTAATCTCAAATGGCCCTCTCTAAACATTCATTCATTCAACAAGATGTCCCGTGTATATGCTACACTATGTAGGAAATATAGAAGATATATACACTAGGCTATAACTCCAAAATCAACCACATTTTACGTCTCTACTTTCACCATAACATAAACAAGCATCTTTTGCTGTCCAGAACACTACAACAGTTTTCTAACTGATAGCTAAAATCTTTTGAAACTGCCTCTTAATGACTTCCAATGACTGTCCACCACAATGGGAAACAAAAACCAATCACATCACCTTGCTCTACAATACATTTGTGATCCAACCCATGCCTTCCAGTCCTATGCTCCCACAATACTGGGCTTTTACAACAGATGTTCCTTTTGTCTGGAATACTCTTGTCCCAAATTTTTACATCTGAGTTTTGCCCTTCACTTTGCCCAACCTGAATGATGAGTTTGCCCTGAAACATTGCCTTCTCAGAAAGATTTCTCTTCATGATACCAAGTTAAATAAACTCATAAACAATATTTTCCTCTGAAATATTCTTTAGAGAATGTATTACATATGGACTAACTTTAAAACAATTATTTAGTATTTGTTTCCACCATTATAATGTCATCTCTTTGAAAACAGAGAATTTATTAAATTTGTTTTCCACTGATGCCAGAGCCAAGCAAAACCTGGCTTACCAAAGTGCTCAGTAAATACCTGTCCAATGAATCAAAGCAGCGTAGGCCTTGGCATATACACATGAAAAGTTAAATAAAAACAGAAAGCATCAATATAATTTATGCCACAAAGTATTTTTATCATGAAACCAAATAAGAGAAAAAAGATAATAATAATTTTGGATTCTGAAGAGGATACCTATGTGATCATCTTGTTACTGGAAAGAAAGAAGAAACTAGGGCAACATTTTCAGTGCATTTATCAAAAATATTAATGTAAATACTATTTATCCCAACAATTCTACTTGCAGATCTTCATACTAGAGATAAGCGTCTATACACTTGCAAAGAACTTTGATGTGTTATTTTAAATATTATTGTATTGATTGAATCTAAGCTTTATCATCTTAGCTAAGGAACACATTTTATTCAGATAATGAAGGATAGTTATATACAAATTAGAATTTTTAAAAGGTTTAAGTCACATAACACACTAAATTTTAGCAAGTCAAGTAAGTTGAAGTTAAGTATTTTTTCTATGCCATACATCTGCCTATGAAAGCTATGAATATTTAGTAATTTGGGAGGAAGTGGACTGGAGGATACATCAAATGCTCAGTGAGACAGTTAAACCTGAGCTAGACATTGAAGAAGGCTTTGTATTTGAATATTTAAAGATAAAGTCACCTAGACAAGGGCATTTGCCTCAGCAGATTCACAGGAACATGAATATGCATGCCAGGTTCATTTTCTTACAGAAGTGATATATATGTGCCAAGGCAAAGAAAATGCTATATTTCTAAAGTTAATTTTTCAGATTATGCTGAAAGAAATTATTAAATCAATAGGTAAAATCAAGTCTAAAGATTGCAAGCTTGATCATAATGTTAAGATAAACCATGACCTTTCTCCCTTCCTTAAGTTATTAATTTCAGCTAGATATTGGCATGACTTAGCCAAGGTTTCATAAAACATGCAGAACCTGGACATGATTGGACATGATTGATTCTATTTTTTTTTCCATTAAGTTTATTGGTACATTTTAGGTATACAATACACTTACAGTCAACATTAAGATCTTGTACCTTTACATGATGTATCTTGGTGACATGATTGATTTTATGATGAACTTCTAAGTATAGCAATAAGGGGAAGCTGAGTTGGATACAAAAAACAGGCAATATCTTGTGGAAACATCTTAAATTCAAAGATCTGAATAACTATAATCTTAAAATTATAGCTTTACTGAGATATAATTCACAAATTTACAGTATAAATTCAATTTTTTTGAATAGAGTAATCCCCTCTAGTCTATGGATGATATGTTCCATGACCCCCAGTGGATGCCTCAAATTGAGAATGGTACCAAACTTTATATACTCTATTCTTCCTATACACACATAACTATGGTAAAGTCTAATTTATGAATTAAGCATAGTAAAAGTTGAATAACAACAACTTTTTGTATATCTTGCAACCTCAGTATACAATGTTTTTCTTTTTTTATTAAGTCCAAAACTTTCACCTTTTTACTTAAAGAAAGCACTATACAACTTTACTTTAGCATATCTGCATTGTCAGCATTACACTTACACTTTGGGGCCATTGTTAAGTAAAACAAAAGCGACCTGAGCACAAGTAATGTGATATTGTCACTGTCAATCTAATAACCATGAAGGCTACTAATAGATGACCAGGCAGGTAGCATATACAATGTGGATACGTTGGACAAAAGGATGATTCAATACTCAGGCAGGGGTAAACAGGAATGCACGAGATTTTATAATGCTGCTCCAAACAGCACACCTTTAAAATTTATGAATTGTTTACTTCTGGAATGTTCCATTTAATATTTTGGGGTTGTGGTTGACTGAAGGTAACTGAAACCACAGAAATTAAAACTATATTCATAGAATTGCGTAGTCAACACCATAATTAATTGCAAAACATTTTCAACATCCCTAAATGAAACTTCACATCCATCAACATTCATTTCCATTATCTCTTCAATCCTAACCATAAACTTTAAAAACAAAAATAATGGTATACAGGAATTAGGAAAAGTAATGTGATGAAATAAAAGATAAACTGATGGACAAAATAACATGGGAGGTAGGGAGAGGAATATACAAGCAAAGTCACGTGAGGATGGAGAAAACTAGTCATGTTCACTCCAAATCCATAATTTAGAAAGCATCCTCATGAACTAATATGGGCTCATTTCCTTTCTCTTAAATGAGAAATACAAATATAGTATTTAAAAACATAATCTCATGACCTGTTTAAACAGAACTTGCCAGAAAACGATAAAAATGAAGCTAAATTACCAAACTGTTGACTACAATGCTGTTCATTAAACTTATAGAATATTTCATTACTTAAGGAAGTACCAAGATGTAAAGTGTAAGTTGGGATTTTTTTTTCTATATCCTAAAAATAGTCCCAAGTCATGATTTTTTGAAAGTTAAAAAGAGTTGTACAACACTTTCCATCATATTGTCACAATAATATTTGTACAACTCAAACATTTTAACTTGTGAGAATTTCTAATTCATACACTATTTTCTCCCTCATCAAATTCAATTGTTCAAGAAAGTTCACACAAGGACAGTTACAGAATGCTGTTCTGACATCTTGGCCTTCCGAAACCTCACAAGTTTAAGAAACATGCTGAAGTTAATGTTAGCCCTCCCAAGTTGAAAGTTCTGACTCAAATGTTGCCAGCTGCAATCAAACTCTCCTTCATCTAAACTTTTGCACCTATCAAGACAATAGAAGTCTAACTTTGGAGATAAGACAAGGAAAACACCTAGAAGTAACTTTTCCATGATCCTAATTTTCCCTAGGGAAAAAGACAGGCAATGGTACTTTCTCAAATTCTGAGATAATTGGCACTGGATTGAAAGGAAGAGAATTTTTGTGTAACTGGAAAAATCTACACAATATGGTAGAAATATATGTATGATACCAATTGTTAAAAGGAGTTCCTTCAAAGACTGTGTTGCTAGGTAGTTGATAAATAAAAACAAACAAGATTGACTGCAAAAGAACTGAGTCTGAACATGACTTCTTGGACAGAGAAATCAATAAAATTCCAGTTAGTGAGGTAAGAAGAATGAGATCAAACATGCAAAGAAGTAATTACACAAGGACAGGTATGGTGAGAAGTCAGTGGCGTAGAAAATGGGAGACCAGGAAGATGAGAGGAAGTTTGTTTTAAAGGTGGGGCTGAAGGAAAGGGTTGAACCTGTGACATAGCCATCTACGTATTTGTTCTTCTGCTGTTTGCTCTGTGGAATGGCCTTAGGCCTTTGGTACATAAATCAGCCATTTGTAGAAACACTTCACTTTGGAGACACAACCAGATTTCTCACAGCTTCCCACAAGATGCCAGGAGGACAGTTCTGTAACAAAGGTTGCTTGAGTGACTACATTCACACTGGAAGATTCACACCAGTGCGCAAATACGTTGCCTTTGACACCTTCCATTGGCTGCAAGGGAGAAACTGATTTCTTAGGCAACCTGGTATTCTAGACTTTCCTCAGTCATACCACAATAACCACTCCAAAGGTAACTCCCACTACTCCCTAATGAAAACAAATTACTTTAGCCATTCAAACCAAGTGTTTGCTCTCACCTCTCTCAATCTCAAGACACATATTGCATTTGCTTATCAAAAACACTATCCTGACAGGTCTCCATATTATATTTCCAAATATGATTGATCCTCCACAAAATTTTCAAGCCTCACCTCCTTCCCTAGACTTCCTAGTTTACTCTAACCCACAGGAATCTTTTTATCCTAGTGTATAATCTCTGCAGCTAAATGATAGACAGCATTGTGTGATTCATTCTATAGTTAGGTGTTCTATCTGTCCAATCTGACTATAAACTTCTTAAGGACAGGCACTAAGAAACATTCATTCATTTTATTCTTTTCCTCAGGGATTAACATATAATCAGTGTTCAATAAATATTGTAGCTAGCTTTACATAGATGGAAAAAGAAAAGACACTGTATTGAGGAAAGGCCAGCTGCTAAACAAATGCAAAGTAATGGTTGACACTGTCCCCATTTGAATAGGAGGCCCTCTTTTGCACAGGCGTTGAGGGAGCCAGGCAGATTCAGCTCTGCCATCTTCAACAAGTAGCTTTTAAGGTCAGTTTAAGAAATTCCATCACAATCAATCAGAAGAGAGGGAAAAAGCAGAGTTCTGCACCGGGGCCTTCCTTTGGCACATGAGTGACAAGTTGAACATATCACTCTTGAGCTCATTTCTTTTCCTAAGACCTAGCTGCAAAGGAATCTGGGAGCTACAGTCTTGAGTTAGATAACCACAGCCCCTCTGCAACTGTGTTCTTGGGGAAGAAGAGAAAACATGCTTTCAGTAGATGAGAAGCATCCTCACCATAGACACTATGAAGGCCTTCCCCATCTGCAGAGCTAATGAAATTTTTTCAGCTAATGAGAAAGCATGTCTTTAAATTAGAATCAGGCTCCTTATGTAATGTCAACTCAACCTGGAAACCATTTGTAATCCAGAGATGGATCTTACCTCCTTATGCCCACATCTCATTCTGGAGTAGCCAAGAGTCACATTTTCAAGGTTATTCCCCAAGTAGAATTAGCTATTCCTCTCTCCTCCTGTTATGGCTTCTGTCTAGATACCCCCCCAAAGCCTCATGCACTCATAGCTGGGGCTTTTCAGACCTGGCTGGATCTAGAGTGTATAATGCTTGGATTAAGGGTATGTGATTACTAAATTAGTCCACTGACTGGTTTGGCATAGTTCTGGGAATAGATAATGGTAAAGCCTTACCTGAGTGTCAGTGCTACGTGCCCTAAGGGTGAGTAGCCTGGATATTAGGGACAGAAAGAGGGCTGTTGTTGCTTGTCTCTTCCTGCTTGCTGCCTTGCTGCCCTCTGCCTTTTACTTGCCATGAACTGTTTCTCCTCTCTGACGCCCCTCTGCCTTGCCACCCTGCTTGGAACCAGCCTCCTATGAACTGAAACCTCTGCCAACTATGAACTATAATAAATCTTTCCTCCTTCAACCTTGGGTGTTGGGTATTTTGTCTCAGCAATGAGAAAAGTAACTAAGACACCTCCTTTCTCCCTAATCTCTCTATTGAGCCCAAGTGACAGATAATTCCTCCCTACCATCTCACATCCCACCTGCTGTCTCATCAATGGTCTGGGACTACCCCTGCCATTGCATGTCAAAGAGATTGGACAGTCCTGTGCCTTTCATTTTCCTCTACTATTATGTCACCAGAGCCACATTCACTAAGCTCTGTAATAGATGTGCCCAAAAGAGTGGTCCCAGCTCAGTCACCCATATTTAAAACAGCCCATCTATAACTCAATTTTAATTCAATTCTAAAACACTTATCAAAGCACTATATGGATATTAAGATCTTTAAAAACCACAATTCTTGCCCTAAAGTTGTTTAGAAGCCCACAAAGGAGACAGATATGAGCAACTAACTCTATTGTAAAATACAATTGGGCAAGTCTAACTCAAGGCGCAAGCAAAGTGCTGTGAGATTATAGCCAGAAGAAGAATCAATTCTAAGCAGATGGCCAGAAGATTTTAAAACATATTTAGATAAAAAATGTGTCCTAGAGGAGGCAACATTTGAACAGGACCTCAAAGGATGAGTAGAATTTAAACAAGTGACAGAGAAAGAAAGCAAAGGCACAGAAGTGGAGGAATGAATCCTATAGCAACAGATGTCTGGTAGGATGAAATGCAGGATATAGATGTAGAGACTTCGGCTGAAGGAAGTATGACAGGAAGGTCTCTGAACATATGCAAAGACCTCAGCCATTAGGATAGTGGTGACCAGGAATATCTAAAACGTGCAGGGCCTTGATCCAGGCCTTATAGATAGAAAACAACCCTATTGATTGTGAGAAGACAGGACAGAAAGGCAGAAAGAGCAGTAGACATTCCCAATAACTAACAATTATAGAGCACTAACTAGTCAAGCACTATGATAAGTACTTTATTTGCATGTTCTTAAGAGGAAAGTCCTAATGTCCCATATGGGTATTGACAGAAGTCATACACTAAACACAAAGATAGGAGTGAGCCTTTTCCATTCTAACTTCAGAGGATGAGCGTTTTGTCAAGGCAACAAAAATACCATAACTCTGTGACATGGCAGTAGTTCATTCTAGACACACAGAGGGCACCGTACTGATGCTCAGCAAAAGATGCAAAGACCTTTTTCAAAGACTGACTTGAAGGAGTCTAAGACTAGAGAAGTGGAAAGGATAATAAACTCTGCTTAGACAGAGTGAATTTGGGGGCTTAAAAAGAAAATTCCAGGAATTGCAAGCCATCCATGGAAGACCTGGTGTCCCGGGATTGGACAGATAGGCAAGTTATGGCATTCACATTTATTGATGCCACGCCTTCTAGCTTAGCACAAGAAAATTGAGTAGCATGTGAATAAAGAAAAAAAGGCAGGGAGGCAAACAGCTGCCTGAGTGAGTTCTAATCAACTAATTTGGAAGAAAAATTCAACTTGATTGACTGGCCTGAATTATACTGACAGCAATAAATTCTTTTGGCCAAACAGAATTTGGTTCAATTTTAAAGGTATGCTATGTATTATCGCTTTGTGTAGCCAAGTACCTATATATCTTGAAAAAGTCTCAAAAGTTTTGTTTTTCCTTTCAGAGAGTGGAATGTAAAATACCCTCCAAATCCTCCTGGATGGCGCCTGGGTAAATGTACTCCTTGTTATTTCATGTAAGCTGCTAAATATCTAGTAGAGCAAAATTATGGGCTCTTTGCACATGGAGTTTCCACTGGTAGCTTCCTGAGCACCAAAGCAATAAATGTGATTCGGGACCTTAAGTTCTGGAAGGCAGGTCCACCTCCTGCCAGTGATTGCCCAGCCAGTGGCTGAGAGCCCCTAAAGAGAATCTGTTTGCTGTATGCACTAAACAAGAGGGACCCGTAGAAACTGAAAGGAGGCCAACATGACAAACTAGAGCCATCTGATAATGTTAGACTTTCTTTAGGAAGCCTGAAGACACTGGCAATTAAAACTATGTAAGGCTGTTGCTGCATGACCTTCACTCTGACCCCAAGGACTGCTTTCTCCTGAAGTGACCCGCCCATTTCCAAAGTCAGAATGACTCCTTTCTCTTTGAACTCTCTCCACTTACCTACAGCACGCATTTCAAGTTTTTCAGGTGAGCCACCTGCGTCCTCTGCTAAACAATGAATGGAAGTGGAGGGTGGGGGTAGAACTCAAATGCTTTTTAAAAAGACACACACAAAAACAACTGTTCCTTTATTCTGCTATACTAACTTTCTCATCACATGTAATGAACAAATACAAGTAAGACATTAAGATCAATAGTTTTATCAAAGCATGGAGCTGTCAGGTTATAGGGGAGGATATTTGCCAAATCAGAATGCATCAACTTTTAGTATAGAAACTAGAGCATGAATTAAGCTCATATCACTCAAAAAGAGCTGAATGCATGTGAAACCAAAGTACACTGTCAGCCACCTCCACTTGCTCCGGGCGCTGATGCCTTGATTAGCTATGCAAGAAGCTACCTGCTATTTTAGAATTATATGAAGTCACCTCAGGGTATCTACAAGCTTCTCACGCACAAGATACTGACTTTTTTCCTTCTTCATCTTGGCTTAGAGCACTGTTCTTGCTACTTCCAGGTAACTACTATATCATGGATTGTTATTGCATAAGCTGTTAAGGCAGCTGCCTGCTCACAGAAGAATCAGTCTGCAAACAATAATGGTTTGTTATCAAAGCCAAAAGACTCAAAAGACATCAAGCATTTTTTTCTTTTCTCTTCTCTCTCTTTTTTGTCTTTTTTTTTTATAGTAAGCAGTCTCCTAAAAGATCAGGAAGCTGAAAGCTTAATTTTTTAAAAAGGGGTTTTTAAAAATTAATAGAGAACTTTTCTTCTATCCATTTTTTAAATAACTCACTTTCTCTCCTAAAATAGTAACAAATTTATAGGAACAAAGGCATTGCTCACATGGTAGATATCTATGAAATGAAGCTGCCAGTGTACATAGTCTTACAGGCACTGTGCAGTCCAACATGTTGCTACCTGAGGTACATAGATTCTGTCTTGATACTAGACTGTTTAAAAACATTTTTTAGATGAAAATGTGATCATGAATATGAGGGACCGACAGCTCAGCCTTCAAAAGCCAAGGTTAACATGGGTTTTTGTATATTTTCCCAAACAAATAAGTTAACATAGCTAACCTTTGACTTGTACTGTCCTTAATCTTTCAGCCCCAAGCTGCTTCGGAGAAGGGTGTGACAATTCTGGCAAATCGAGCTGTGCCAAAAACAGTGCTGAACACTCACTATGGCTTAGACCAAAACCACCTTAATCACTCACCTTTCATCTTCCCAATCTCCAGAGTGTAACTATTCAAACTTTCCTAGACTTCTCAGGCTTAACCTCCCTGCATGCACATGCGCACACACACACACACACACACTGATTATTCTCATAATGAAAAGAAAGTCCTAGAATTCTGCTTCTGCTCATTTGGCTCAGGGATGTTTTTCCCAGTCCTGACTCCTGGTACCACCATAAAAAGAACTGCTCAGAGTCCCAGTCTCCACCTCACCTCCACTCAGATTGTAATCCCTTTCAGCTAGCCCCAAGCTGGCTTCCTACTGGTGTTGGCATATATGACCCGTAAACCCAATGCTCTCTGAGGCTGTAATAAAATTTGTTTTGTCACACATGCAATTGTTAAGCATGCACTTTATATTTCCAGTTGTAATTTTTCTCATGCAAATCTCCTTGACCCGAAGTAACTGAAGGCACTTTAGAAACCAGAGTCCACTGCCTGCTCAACAGATGGACAGTAAACACCCTCAGCTGCCTCTTGTTCTCCCCCACTCCAGATCCCCCTGGCTTACTTAGGCGTCTGAGTCCAAGGCAAACCTCTGGGGCCTATCATAGATGAGCTGAACTACATTATGCAGCAGGATTAACTTGTGTCTTTGGGGCTTATAAAGAAGGTGACTAAACTCCAAAGAGTTCCACTCCTGTCATGTGAAGACTACTTGGCTGGTTAGGACATTCCGGTCACAGTCGCTGTAAAAGAAAATGGCCATAAAATAGTTACTGCTACATATATTTCAAAACTTGTCCAGATGCTCTGAAGTACAAATCTGAATTCAAACTTCCACTTCATTAGTAAAAGTTTGGGAGACGGAGATTTGGAACTGGAGATTCTCTTCCACCATGAAGTTGCTGCATCCTATACCAGTGGTCCAGGACAGGAGGTTGAGTAGCCAGAAAGATTACTCACTTACAGAGCTTCCACCTGCCCTTCCCAGGTGGGCCACAATTACTTCTCCACAATGCCTAGGAAAATCCACAAGCACTTTTCTAGCGGTAGTGTTGAGAAGGAGAAGCTTCCAGAAGTAGGTCACTCAGTATTTCCTCTATCAATATGACCTCAACTCTAGGGAACAATAGGTGAATGTGCCTGAAAGTCTCCCCTTGTCCCTGGAACCCAAAAGAATGACTGGCCATTGGCTAATTGTTTATTTATTCATTCAACAAATATTTATTCACTATAAACTAAGTTCTTGGGTCCATGCATCATTACACTGGAAACACTATAACAGGAAACTCTCGCTTAAATAAGTGCTGGTTTCCTTCTTTCTTCTCTCTGGGTAAATACTACTTTCAAGAAACTAACTGACAAGTGGTCATTGAAGGACTGCCTTTAACTATATTCCAGCCATAACACAGTGGGTTATAGGAGGCTCTAAAACATTGACTCCTTTTATAAGTTAGTTCTTTTCCAAATGGATACTGCTAACCCAAATTCAGGTAATGTACCCTTCTGGATCTGAGAAGTAAAGCTCACTATAGTATTTGAACAGTTTCCTTACAATATTTCTTAATGCAGAGTGTCATTCTATTTTAAAAAGAATTATATCCATTTTTTTTCTCCCCACTCTTCAGGTGTTAATGGACACATACAAATTGCTTTTTCTTTGCAATGTACAGAATGACACGATAGAGCTGATCAGTAGGGTTTTATTGCAAAATCAACAGTAATAATTACCTAAGTGACTCACAATGAGCTGTAAAGCTGTATTCAAAAAGGAAGAAAAGTTCATTAAAATTCAGTTGTAGAGAGTATAACTCTGAAAACTCAGGTTTTAAAACATTGTTCAGTTTTATGATGCATATGATCTCTTAAAATCTAATTCTTTCCATGATGCTGTGAATATACAACTCAGTTCTGTGGAGGAGAACAGTTTGGTTAAAAGATGGGAATCACTCCATTCTCTGTTACTACTGACCAACATGGGGTAAAGTTACAGGTGTTTATTATTTTTGAAGAGATATTTTCAGATAAACATGCATGGGAAACTCTCTAAGTGGGTACTGCCTAAGCACTCCCTGAGTCACTGAGAAGCAAGCCTCAGCCCAGTCTGTGTGGAGCTTCCTCTTCCCCTACAGAGGCCTCTCATATAACATGTCACTTCCCTAGCTCAAACCAAGTGTGTGTGGTGGGGGAGGGGTTAGAGGCTGGAAGGAGAAAAAACAGTCATTGGGTAAACACATGCTAGCAGAAGTCCTCTCTGAAACGGATCGAGTATCTTTAATCCTGTACTCTGGCCTCCAGATGATTTATGGCTCTTATTTTCTTTTCTCTCTTTCCTTGTAAGGCTTGCCAAAGCAGACTTCAACGCTGCCTTGATGCATACAAATGGAGTTCCATCTTCCCTGATGAATTTGTGCCAAGTGAAAGCTTTAATGACAAAATTATGCACTGAGGAAAGGACAGGTGATAGTCTAAAAGGCTAAGAGAGACACCACTGAGAGCTGCTGTTAAAACTGTTAAAAGTTTGCAAACTTAAGACCTAGGCCAGGATCTCCCTCCACACCTCATTACTTATCCCTAACCTGCCCCTACTTTGGCCCAGTTATAACACACAAATATTGAGACTGGTTGGATTTGTTTTCAATATGGCATTAGAAATTGTGCCCTTGATGATCTGCTTTATTTTAAATGACAAAGAATTGTAGTATCTGAACATTCTAACCTTTCCCTTCCTTCCCTCATGCCTAAACTGGCTAATCTTATACCAAATAGTGATGTAGAAAGAGTGTGCATCCATCACCAAGTCACCATTGCTGAATTATTCTCCATTCCCACCCACCCCAGCCTTGCAGAGCTTCAAGTTACCTGCACTTTCTCTTTTTGAGAATACCTATATTTAAATTATAGGAGACCTTCCTTTTGTCATTCTTCTCATGCCTGTAAGAAACTTCCAAGTTTCTCCTTCTATCCCAGATCTTTACCCCAAGAAGCAGAAGTACAGTGGAACACAATAGTTTATTGGACACCTTCACAGGAAGATCCAACACATATCTTCTTTTATTACCTAGTCCTTGTATAGTTAGTAGTGGTGTGATGTTCCTCTTGTAGCTTCAGCTGCTGACTTGCAATATGCCCTTTACTTTCACTATCAAAGTAATTTTCAATTTTTATCTATTCTACTTTTTATCCACCTCATCAGAAAGTATTTATGGAATGCCTTCCCTGTGCTAAAAACTTTTCTGGGCTTTTACATATATCAGCAAGAAAAATGGGAAAAGATCTTTGCCATTCTGAAATTGACATTTATGTTTTAAAAGACCATTTGTGATGAATATGATGATTCTGATGATGATGATGATGATGATGATGATGATGATGATGATGATGATGATGATGACGATGATGACGATGATGATAAATAAGAATGTAAACAGTCCAGGGATTTCTTTGTTTTCGGGTTTGGGGGGGCACCAGGGATTGAACTCAGGACCTTGTGCTTGAGAAGCAGGTGGTCAGCCTTTTGTTTTGGTTTTTTGAGACAGGGTCTCTCTATGGCTGGCCTTGAACTCACTATGTAGCCCAGACTAGCCTCAAACTCACAACAATCCATCTGCCTCTGCCTCCTAAGTGCTCGGACTATAGTCATGTGCCACTATGCCCAGCTAAACAGTCTGTTTTTTAAAGTAGATTTTTAGGAAATAAAAGAATGGAGAATACCCTTGAAAATAAGCACTGGTTGGTGAAATTTTAAACAGAGGGAGAACTTCTGGGAAGATGGCAGAGCAGTAAGCAGCAACAAACCAACCTCTCCAATATTTGGAATCCAGACACTGGAAAATCACAACATGAAGAAGAAAGGGAGGAAGGACATGGATCCTCAGGACCCAGGAAGGATCTGAAGGGAAAATTGGAGCCCACAGAGAACGTGAAGTGAGGAAGATGGATGCTACAGAGACACAGTGAGGGCATGTGACCCTAGAGGCCTCCTGAGAGAAATGCAACAGTGGAACAGAGTAGTGGATGCTGTGCTCTTCAACAGCTGGTGAGTGACTCCAGTCCAAGTGACTGCTGTGTCCCCTGGATACTGTGCTTAGCAGGATGTCATTTTAGGGAGGGGCCAACTGAACCTGGGACTCAGAGCAGCTGTGGGTTGGCTTTAACTCAGGGCTCCCATGTTGAAATCCCAGAGCAACTAGGTAAAGGACAACTGTGAGATGTCCAGGGTCAGGGAGCTGTGCTCAGGCCAGCAAGAGACACTTAGAGTGTTGTAAGCTGAACAACTCAGGCCTCAACCCACAACCAGAGGCCAGGACCAGCCTGAACTTTGGTGAAGTTGAAAGCACAAAAATTGGCACCATGGTCTAATCCTACTGCAAGCTTGCTGCAATCATCCAGCATTGATCTGGGCTCTTGTCAGCCTCATCTACCAACCAATGACAGCAGAGTCACACCCTTGAATTGGACACTACCACAAAACTGTAGACCCCGGAAGATAACCACAGGTGTGAAATCATAGAGAAACCTCTTTTCTCTTTATTTTGCTTTCTTTTCCTCTGCTTTTGGTTTTTTGTTTGGGGGCTTTTATGTTCATTTGTTTTTTTTCTTGTCTTAGTTTTTTTATGAGTGTGAACACATTTTTAGTTTTTGGTTTTATTTTGTTCTTGTTTTTGTTCTTGTCCTCTTTCTTTCTATTCTGTCTTCTTCGTTAGTTTCCCTAAACCTAGGTAATCCTCCTTTGTCTTTCAGGGCTACTTCTAAATTTTTTCTTTTCTTTTCTTTTTCTATTTTTCTCTTCTTATCCATTTTAAATTTTCTCCCCTGAAGTTAAAATTGCTCTACTCAGTGGATATTTACTGTATATCATTTTCTGATATGTTTTAGGTTTTGTTATATAACTATAAATCTTGTACATAGGGTTAAATGTGGCAAATTAACAATTATAACAGTTTGCCATCTTCTAGACTGTGCTTCATGCCATTGTTATTACTGATCATATTACTTTAGCAAAGGTGATATATTTGCTGTGATCAGTTGTTTTTCATTATATGCCAATATGAAGGATTTCTGGGACTCATAAACAGTACCATAGTCCAGTACCAAAGAACTGGGTGCTAGGCCAAACAGGCAGCAACTTCTCATCCCTAATAAATTGAAGAGGCAGGATCTTAGAACAGATTCAGAAGCCAAAAGCCAGCTACACTTAGAAGATATCTCTGAAAAGTAGTCATTTTATAAAGAGGTCTCAATACTAGTAAAAAAACTAACTACTATAAGCAATCTACATGAATCAATGCAGAAAACAAATTTTTAAAAATAGAAAATGAGAAAATAAAACAGCAAAATACAATAGACCTCCAGCTCACCCAAGGCAAATCCATGGAGCATTGAAGTAGAAGTTGAAAGCTACCCAGATAAACTTTCTGAAACAGTAGCAGCAGAAGTAACAAAGCAGATAAATGAGTTTTTAGGAAAAAAATTAGGAATAATTACACAGATAACTGAAGAGATGATGAATGACATGCTTACTGAATCTAGAAAAGATATGGGTACAAAATAAAATAGAAGAGTTTAGGAAAATGATGGAAAACATAAATGTCCAACATAGGAAAGAACTGGATTCCATGAAACAGATTTGAACAGATATCCAGGAGATTAAAAATTCTATCAAAAGTATATGCAGCAGAATTAACCAATGTGAAGATAGAAGATCAAATCTAGCAGATAGGTTTGCAGTTAGTGATCATCAAATCAAAGACTTCTTAAAAATAGCAAGGAACCATGAAATATAAATCTAACAGCTGTGAAGATGATGCAAAGAAGAATAACATAAGACTTCTCAGTCAATGAAGAAACAGAAGAGAATGCAGAAGACATAAAAAACCTTTCACAGAAGTGATGGCAGAAAACTTCCCAAGCAGGGGAAAAGAAAATGGCATGCAGATAAGTCAGGCATATAGGACAACAACTAGCCTTGATAAAAAAAAAATCTATGCACAGGCATATAACAGTTAAGATTCCAGAAATCCAACAGAAGAACAAAATGCTACAAGCAGTTAGTGAAAAGAAACAAATCACATACAAAGGAAAGCCCATCAGAATCACAGCAGACTTCTCAACGCAAACCCTCAAGACAAGAGCCTGAAGTGACATATTTCAAGACCTAAAAGAAAACAGCCTCCAACCCAGATTGATGTACCCTGCAAAACTATCTTTCAAAAGTGATGGAGAAATAAGATACTTTCATGACAAAGAGAACCTGAGGAATTTCACGAATATCACACAAGCACTAAAAATATTTTAGACAATATACCAGGAAAAGAAAATGAGGATCACAAACCCAGGAAGGCCAGCAGAATGAATCAATGGGGAGCAACAAGAAATTAAATGCAAAGGGAGAGAATCCAACAAAAAGAAAAAGTCACGACAATGATAGTCAATATTTATCAGTTATAACCATCAATGTTAATGGTCTCAATTCACCAGTCAAAGGAAATAGACTGGCAGAATGGGTCAAGAAGCAAGATCAAACAATATGTTGCACACAAGAAACACATTTAATTCAAAATGAAAACCATAGACTGTAAGTTAAAGGGTGGAAAACAATACTCCATGTGACAGGAACCCCCTCAAAAAGCAGGAGTAGCTATCCTCTTTGCAGATCAAGTGGATTTCAAACCAACACTGATTAAGAGAGATGAAAAAGAACACTACATCCTTGTAAAGGGAACAATCCAAGAGGAAGAGATGACAAGCATAAATATCTATGCACCAAACACTAGTGCAACCAAATACATAAAACAAATACTAACAGACAGGAAAAATCACATAAACTCTAATACAATAGTAAGGGGGACCTCAATACCACTTTGTCAAAAACAAATAGATCACCTAGACAAAAAATAAGCAATGAAATACTAGAACTCAATCAAACTCTTGAACAAATAAACTTAACAGATGTTCACAGAATGTTCCACCCCACAAAATCAGAATACACATTCTTCTCAGCTACACACGGGTTGTTCTCTAAAATAGACCACATGCTCACTCATAGAACATGTTTAAGTATGTGCAAAGGAATTGACATTATCCCCTGTATATTATCTCACCATAGTGCAATGAAATGGGAGATAAATAGCAAAAGAAACCCCCAAAATTTCATAAATACATGGGAATTGAATGACACACTTCTGAATAACCAACGGGTCACAGAGGAAATTAAAGAAAAAATCAGACAATACCTTCATTAAATGACAATGACAGTACAACATATTGGAATCTGTGGGACATGATGAAAGCAGTCTTAGGAGGGAAATTTATAGCAGTGAATACTCATATTAGGAAAACAGAGTGAGCTCAATTAAATAACCTGATGCTGAAATTCAAGCTTCTAGAAAAACAAGAGCAGGACAAAACCCAAAGCTCATACAAGGGAGGAAATTATAAAGATCACAGCAGAAATCAGTTCGATGGAGACTAAGAGAATGATACAAAAAATCAATGAAGCCAAGAGTTGGTTCTTCAAAAGAATGAAACAAATTGACAAACCCTTAACCAACCTCATCAGAAAAAGGAAAGAAAAGGCCCAAATCCATGGAATTAGGAATGAAAAGGATGAAATTACAACAGACTGAGCAGAAATCCAGAGGTTCATCAATACCTACTTCAAGAATCTACACACCAATAAGATATAAAACACAGAAGAAATGGACAGATTCCTAGATATGTATGAATTACCAAAGTTAAATGAAGAAGACCTAAAAATTCTGAACAACCCAGCATCAACCAATGTAATTGAAAACGTAATTGAAAACTTACCAACTAAGAAAAGCCCAGGTCCTGATGGCCTTACAGCTGAATTCTACAAGATATTTAGAGAGGAACTACTGCCACTATTGCTTAAACTCTTCAATGAAATTGAAAGGGAAGCAATACTCCCAAATTCATTCCTGGAATCAACCATCACTTTGCTCCCCAAAGCAGGGAAAGAACCAACTGAAAAAGAGAACTATAGACCAATCTCACTAATGAACATAGATGCAAAAATCTTGATGAGATACTGGCAAATAGAATGCAGAAAGTCATCAAGGAGATCATACACCCTGACCAAGTGGGATTCATCCCAGGGATGCAGGGATGGTTCAACATATGCAAATTAATGAATGCAACACACTCTTATCAGTAGAGCCAAGGACAAAAACCATATGATCATCTCAATAGATGCAGAAAAAGCATTTGACAAAATCCAACACGCATTCATGATAAAAACCCTACAAAACATTGGAATAGATTGTCTCTACCTCAGTCTTATAAAAGCCATCTATGAAAAACCCACAGCCAATATCATTCTAAATGGTCAAACACTGAAATCCTTCACACTAAAATCAGAAACAAGACAAGGATGTCCAATATCACCACTCCTTTTCACTATAGTTTTGGAAACATTAGCCACAGCAATTAGACAAGAGAAAGAAATAAAAGCAATAAAGATA
>NW_004624751.1:27198398-27209318 GCF_000247695.1 Heterocephalus glaber
GTGCACCCATGTTCATAGCAGCACAATTTGTAATAGCTAAAACTTGGAAGCAGCCCAAATGCCCATCAACTGGAGACTGGATAAAGAAAATGTGACTGCTTTATAAAATGGAGTACTACTCAGTATTTCTCATTTCTGGAAAATGAGAATATAGTGACCTTTATAGCTAAATGGATGCACATTGAGGTGATACTCTTAAGTGAAATAAACAGGACACATGTATAAATACCGAATAGTTTCTCTAGTGTGAGAAACTGAAAGTGTAAATAAGGAATAAAAGGTAGAATACATAATGTGATATAGGAAGAAAAGAGGCAAAGGGTAAGGTGAAATGGGAGGGGTAGGGGAAAGGAAAGAAGAGAATGGAATTAATATGAGAAAATCAAAACTTGGAAACAAAGTCTTTGTAAATTGGGAGGGATGGAATGGTTGATGGAAAGGCAGGGAAGCAGAAAAAATAAGAACCAAGAGAGATTATGTAAAGGTGGAAATTTCTAGTGATGAATGTCATTATATTGTATACCTAAATTGTACCAATAAAATAAAATTTAAAAAAAAATTCCAGTGAGATTTCTTGACAGCATAAAATATGGGGAATGTGAAGAGTGAAGAATAACCCCAACGGTGGAGTTATCTGGTGGGACAGTGGGTCGGGTTGGGGAGGTCAGTTTTGAACATGTGAAGGTTGGGGTGTCTATAAGACGGCAAAATGAAGGTTTCAAGTAGGTATCGATTTGGGGTTGAGAAGGAAAGTATAGCAAGAGAAATAAATGCAGGAACTATCAGTAAAAATATGAGTTTTTATAACTAAGATTAAATGCATTTAGCAACAGAGAGAGTAAGGATAGAGAAGTAAAGAATAAGGACTGAGTTCCGGGACATTCCAACATCAGAAAGCTGGTGAGAAGAAATTGCAAACACTATTAAGAAATAGCAACCAGTAAGGTAGCAGAAAACCTCATAAGGAATTTTTAAATTTTTAATCTTCTATTGCCTAATCTATACCAGTCTGCTTACACTTGCCTTCCTCTTTGAGATTTAGTTCCTAGCTGAAAAGAGTTTACATTTGTTTCTAATTTATACATTTGTTAGAAGAACTAGGAGAGAGAAAGTTATTGTAAAGTTGTTTTGTATAGTATCTAGCACATGGTAAATACCAGCTATTATTGTCATAACATGTTTTGTGTCTCTAGTAGACTGTAACTATTTTAATAGCTGAGATAGTTTTGCTTTCTTTTTTCAGTACTTAATACTTCATTTGTCTATCATTAAAATTCAAAAAATATTTTTTTTCTTTATATATGTGCATGTGTGTGTGTGTGTGTGTGTGTGTGTGTGTGTGTGTGTGTGTGTTTCTTGGGATTAAATCCAGGGCTACTCTATTACCAAAGTACCTCCCAGGACTTTTTATTTTTTATTTTGAGACAGAGTCTCACTAAGTTGCCCGGCTGTTCTCAAACTTGTGATCCTCCTGCCTCAGTCTCCCAAGTAGTTATGATAGGCATGCTTCACCACTCCTAAAAATTCTTGGACAAATACAGAGAAGGAGAAGAAAACTTCATGGTCCTGCTTAACCCAAAAGATTGAATTCTTATGAAATTTTGACCACAGTCACACCTAGGATGAAAGATACATTTTGCCAGAGTACCCTCCTTGATGCTTCTCCAAGCATGCTACTTGTGTACCCACCATGGTGTCTATGTTCACTTCTGTGTCTTGGATGGAGAAGAGGTATCATAGAACTCAAAATAAGCTTTGAGTGGAACTTCCTCTTGGAGCATTTTTTAAAGAACTCGTGCCCAAATCAATCTTGTCCATTAATAATAACTTTTAAGATTGGTGTTCCACTAATGACCCCTAGAATATAAGGCCATGATTAGCTTTGTACAGTTTTACCTTTTTTCCTTTATGTGGTTGTATTTATAAAAAGGAAAAAGGAAATCTCTTCTAGTACAATGCAATGGCTAAACAAGATCGCTTTTTGAGCTTCTTTCTTAGGACATGATAAAGTGGTGAGAAATATAAATCAGTATAATGTTTACTGTTCTATAATTATAAGGGGCATGTGTCTACAGGACTCCCTTAACAAGCCCTATCCACTGTGTAGAGTATTAAATTTCATTGCATTTTTATGTAATAAGTATTGATACCAGCATACATTGAAGAATTTGTAGAGCAAACAGACCCAAGGCCTTCTGATCTAGCCAAGTGTTACTTCCACTGCACCATGCACAAAAATGAGGTGGAAAATCTGCTGTGAGTAAAAGAAAAGCACTCAGGTGAACTTTGGGTGGAAATAATCACAAGGCTCTGTGCATCTACAGAGAGGGACTTCTAGACATTTCTAGTATTATATTCTTCTTAGAGTCCATTCTGTCACTAATTTAAAAAGAACAACAAGTAGATCGCTAAATCAGGCATTCCTACCATGAATATTTGCAATTTTTTCCTTATGTCAGTATTACAAACTTGCTTATTTTCAATGGTTGACCATTGGTTGACCAACATAAGAGCTTTCCCTTACATGAGGGGACAGGAAGAAAGAATAAAGAAATCATCGGCACCAATGCTCAGAGATTCTTACATTAGGAGTAGTAGAACTTTTCATTAATTAATTTTTTTCTTTTGTTTTGGTTTATTTTGCCATTTTACAGAGAAACAGGAGATCACTGGAAAACAAGTATATATCAGAGATTTAATCTCTGCACCAAAAAGTCAGTTTCTAGAGTATTCCAGTCTATATGCAAATGGGGTTCAATTAGCTATGCTTTAGAAATATAGCAATATCTATATATCAATATCAATATAGAAATATCTACATTTATTTGACTATATAATGTGAATTCTTATCTTTAATAGTAACCTGGAGGTGCTGCAAGATAATCACCAAATGTATTTACTAAACTGTACTTACTAGGGCAGAAAATTAAAATAACATATTTCAGGGAAATTTTTAATCAAAATTGGAATTAAAAAATGGTATCCTGTGCTCGCTTCAGCAGCACATATACTAAAAAATGGCCTTCTAGTTAATCTTTAATTAATTAAAATTTTTTTACTGTATCACACCACTGGAGTTTGTGACAAACAGTAGCATAAAATGATGACTATTTTCTCCATATAATTGATTTCAGCAAATATCCATTCAGTGCCAGGTATGCTGTTAGTTGCCAGTAGTATATGAATATAAACGCAAAATAACCCTACCATTTGGAAAAGGGTGTTCAAACCACAGAACACAGAACAAGCCTGTGTTTTGATGATCCACAAGTTAATAATAGTTCTTTGTTTTTAAATATAGTTGGATGAAAGACAAAAGAAAAATATTTTGTGACATGTGAAAATTATACGGAATTCACTCTGTGTTCATAAATAAAGATTTGCAGAAACAAAGCCACCCTAATTTTCTCACATTCTGTCTAAGAATGTTTTTGCACTATGATGACTGAGTTGAGAGGCTGACACAAAGACAATTTTGCCTGCGGAACCCTTTACAGAATACATTTGCCAACCCTTGTTTTAGAAGCTCATAATCTAGAGCAAGATATAGGTACACACATACACTTAGTTTTCATAACATATGATTAGTACTGTAACAGAGTTATAGTGACAGCACACAAGTTATCCCCTACTTGGAGAAGTCAGAATTTAATGAGTATTTTTAATGAAAGTAAGGAAGGTGATGAAAGGGATTCTAAGCTAGGATATGAATAATGAGTGTATAGAATAGGGACAGAGAATGACAAGTTCATAGCGTGCCTGAGAGAAGTTCTGTGAGGAGTGTAGAAAGATGCGGAAAATGAGATTAAGAAAGTACGTGAAATCAGATTAGGATTTCAAATCCATTCAAAGATCATGTATTTCCCATAAACAATGGTCATTAAAGATTCAAAAATAGAAATACTTGATCAGATTTGTGATTAGAAGGATAACTCTAGCAGGAGGGTGGAGGCAGGAGAGGGACTGAAACAAGGAGAGAACTAAGGCAGAGAATCCAGATAAGAGAAATTTCAACACCCAGATTAGAGATGATCTGATCCTGCCAATCATGAGTAGGGTGGGGTGAAGAGGTGCAAAAGCAAATGTAACACACTGAGTTGGTAACCAACTGCACTTGAAGAGTGAGAGAGAGGCATCAAAGTGACCTGGTGCTACACTGAATTTCTGGGTAAAACATCATCTGAATATGAGTTCCTTGGCAGATAGCTCCTTGTCTCATTCTTTGCTCTACCTTAGGATGTAAAGCAATGTCTAAGTCTTTGAAGACATTCAGTAAATATTTTCTGAATGAAAAAGTCAACAAATACCATGAAGCAAGAAAGGAAACAAAGAGGTACATGTTTGACAGAAATGTTTGGATTTTTCCATATGCCACTTCAGTAAGGATAAGATAACAAGCTCTATTTTGGGTATCAGGCTTGAGTTGCCTGTAGACGTCTGGGTAGGGTAGAAGATATTTGAAAATATGGGCCTGATGCTCAGCTAAGAGACCCTGGTGACATTAAAAGTTAGCAGCATAAATGCACAAGGTGAACCACTGGAACAAATGAGAATACTCCAGTAAAATTGTTTCAGTGTGTACCTGGATGCCTTTTCTCTTGTTAAACTATAAAATAAGTCCATTTAATTGACTATACACTACTTGTCATTACAGCCTAGGTTCATTTTTCCATTTGAAAGACTTAGCAAACACCCTTCTGCCACAGTTTTTTCCAAAACTATAAATATACTGGATAAGAGGGAAAGAAGGACATGAACTATGTTCCAAAGCATCATTAAAAAATTTAGTGTCTTCTGCTATACAATACTACAATAAAACAAAATTATAGTTATCTTAGTATCCAACGATAGCACCATTAAATTTTAAGCTGAGTTTAGAAAAGAAAAAAATGCAAAATGTGTATGCAATTGCATCTAGAATTTGCTTTAAATGTCATGTGAAGCATTCAGCAAACAAAAACACTTGGTGGTATTGCAACTCTATGCACAGACTTGTTGCATCTTACAACTATTGGAAAGTGAAGCAGAACTCCAATTGCTCAAGGCCAAGTTAGTTGGGCATGCATCCTCCACAAGTTGAAACCACATGGCAAAAGATTAGTAGGATTTGGTTTTCCTCTCCTGTGGTGTGACAATTGGGGGTGTTTGGGAAACACAGCATTATGGAACATGAAACATGTTGAAACTGCTTTTCCTAAACTTACCTGACCCCAGAGTAATTTCATTCAAAGTTTGTCCTAGAACTATATCACCAAGGAACCAACTTTAGAAAACAATACATAATTAACTCTACAAGTTACACACCTCTTTGTAGGCAATTTCATTCACTGTCATTCGATAGCTATTTATTTGCTGCTGATGATCATATTTACATCCACAGTCAAGTTCTTTCACCCTGGAGCTCTAGTCATCTGTCTTTTGGACCTGCCATCAGAACATCTTGAAAGCAACTGAGAAAAATCTGTCAAAAATTGGACTCAATATTTCCATCTATGCTTCTCTCTACCACACACATGCATGCACACACACTCGTGACATACATTCTCAAATGACCTTCAGGTACTCCCTATCTCTGGAAATACACTTCCAAGTGCCCAATTGCTTAAACAAGAAATCTGGAAGAAATCTTTGAGTTATTTTTCTTTTTTACTACCCATATGCAGTCACCAAGATACACCAAGTTTCCTTCTCATAAGCCCTGCCACTCTGGTCCAAGCAACGCCAGCTAAGATGTCTCCATATCTCCAGTCTTATTTCCCTCCAGCCCAGTGTCCATGACGAAGACAGAATGATTTCCTATAAATCTGATAATGTAATAAGCCATTTGAATCCCCTTACTAGCATCCTTTGGTTTTAGAATAAATTAAAAACTCTTACCTGGATCAGAGGCACCTGATACTTCTGTAATTTTCCTCCTTGATCATTTTTAGTTATTACTGAGCTTCTGCTAATTCCTCATAGGGTTGTCTGGAAAGGGCACTAAAGGGGGTTTGTACATGGATTTATACAATTGTCAAAGCTCATAGCACTGAAACATGTCTGATATGTACACTCTGTTTCATGTAAACTATTTTTCAATAAGCATGATATTTCAGTGGCTTGATACCAAACAGTTCAGATAATTTAAATAAAAGAAGATAAGTTATTTACTGATTCTCCAATATAAATCATTGCTGAACTAATCATTTTGATTAATGAATCCAATGAATCACCTAAAATTCTGCTGTTGTGAATCAGTGAACTTCTCACGGTTGAAAGTGCCAACAAAACTCAAGTCAGATCAGTACATGCCTAATAAAAGTAAATATACATGTAAATCTCGACACTATTAGGTAAGATTACTCAGAACAAATATTTCATCTCCAAGGTGAAGCCGAGGTTGGCTTAAGGACCACAGTGTGATGCCACTATAATTGTCTTTTTAAAAGGACAAAAATAAAAATAACAAGAGTTACAGAGTTCCATGTGTATGCCTCTATGTACTTGGCAAGATGTCTTTATTTTGCTTTTTGTTACAGACTTTTAACTACTATCACAATTATAGTCTGCCTTTTTGGTTTTTTTATATATTGGGTATGTTTGGAAGAACTCAGAGTAAAGGGGAAAAATTAAGGTTTGGGGGGTAAGTATTATAGATTTTCTTCACATCTCAGAAGTATTACAGATTTTTTCCCCATGGGATTGAAGATGTGAGTTTTAAAAGAAAAGATTTGAGGGGACTCGGGTAAAGGCCTATGTTTTCTCTATGTCAGCCAAGATAGTCTGTAAGTGACATATTTCCCATTAGGACTGAGAAACACTAGGGCACAAGTAGATTACATGAAGAAGGGGTCAAAATGTGCACTGTCCAATATGCAGGCATCACACAAAAGTGACCAGCTGCAATATCACAGCCCGTTTTTCAGACATCCTTGAAAAATAGTAGTGAAGAGAAATCTTCCCACTGGAAACAACTTCAAGAAGTGCACTTGGTTGTTTACTTTACTTCAAAGAAGAAAAGGCCATAAGTGTGTTACATACCAATTTATGGGCTGTGGCCAGTAGCTTGGCTGGATGGTCAGAAGCCTGGAAGGAACATGATTGGAAAATTGGTGACAAGGAGATTTAGAGAAGAGGGTTGTAATGAACCTTTCTGAATGGGCAAAGCAGTGTGAAGATGAATGTGTTCCAATGAGTGCTTACTAAAGGATGACATCAGCAGAGGAAGATTTTAGTAATCTAGTGGATATGATGCCTTCTTCTGTGCATAACAGTCAGCCTCTTATCAACCAGTGGGTTTGTAAAAAGGTGGCTATAGTGTTAGAAAGGGAAGTAACAAATGGATTCAGCAACATGGACAACCACTCACCCTGGATGAGCAGGCTAGTCATGGCAGGTTAGTTACACTGGATTTCTTCCATCCTGAAAGGAGCAGTTTTTTGTTCTTTCTTACTGGAAAAGACTCTCCCTCTGGCTACCAGTTTATCTTCCCTACACATAATGCTTCTGCCCAAACTACCAGCTGTGGAGTTATAGAATGCCTTGTCCACAGTCATGATATGCCATACAGCACCATTTCTGATTAAGAAACTTATTTCACAGCCAAAAAAAAAAAAAAAAAGGATGCTAATGGTCCCATGTTCATGGAATTTACTAGATTAACTATGTTCCAAATAATTCTGAAGTAGTTGGTTTTATAGAATGGTAGAATGGCTTTGGGTAAAGATTTAGTTGGGTAGCAATATTTTACAGGGGTGGGGAAAGGTTTTCCAGAAGGTCATATATCTTCTGAATTAATGTCCAAAATACAGTGCAGTTTCTCCCAGCTAGAATTCATGGGTCCAGAAATCAAAGGATGGAAATGGGAATGGTACCCCTTGCTACAGTTTGGATGTAGTGTGTCCCCACTAAAACTTACATTGAAATTTATTTGCTATTTTGGTGGTGGTAGGAGGTGGGGACATTAATTGGTGATTGAATAGGTAACTAGTAGGAATTATTGCCTTTCTTATGGAACTGGATTATTACCATGAGTCCATATTGTTATAAAGCAAGGCTTCCCCATCTATTTTGTTTTTTCTGCATGTGCCCCACTTACTCTTCCATTGTCCATCATGAATTGAAGCTACACAAGACCCTCACTTGAGTCATGCTCTTAGACTTCCCAACCTCTACAATTATAATCCAAATAAACTTCTATTCTTTATAAATTAGTCAATCTCTAGTATCTATTATAGCAACAGAAAATAAACTTAGACACCTCCAATGATCCACTAGCAAAATTTCTCACATATTAATGCTATGTTTACTGACCTTCAAGTCTTGATTCAAAAGGAAGAATGCTTTCACCAAAACACACAGCAACATTGAACTAGAAGACTGACACCTAGTCACTTTAGGATTCTCATACCACTGAATCAACAGACCAAGGAGTAGTTACTGTGTAGGCTAGGGTGATTTATCCAAACTACCAAAGGGAAACCAGACTACTTTGCAATGTATATAAGGAAGAGTATGCCTGGAATACAGGCAATCCCTTAGGGCAGTGGTGGTGAACCTATGGCACAGGTGTTGTTATGTTTTTCTTTTAAGACAAAAGATGTTAATGTAGAGTAGTTTTTTTCTAAACCAAAATCTCAGTATTCAGGATTAATTGCACTGTTGGCACTTTTTGATAAATAAGTGGGTTTGGGGTTACAGTTTGGTATTTGGTCTCTAAAAGGTTTGCCATCACTGCCTTAGGGCATACCTTAGTGTTACCATGCCCTATGATTAATGAGAGTGAAAAACTATAACTACATTCAAGCAGCAGTACTAATGACACACATGTTCCATGAATGAGGCAAAGTAGTGCCAGACACTGTTGCGTCTAAATCTTTCACCTTCCCCCCAACATAAAGCATTTTCTTGGTCAGTACTCAGCAGGGTACTCAAGGGAGAATCAAAGGACTCCCTTGAAGATCCCTCAAATTCTAGCTCAGAGTAGCTTCCTAATCTCTGGTCCTGAAAACGCTCAGTACCTTGGTGTCCCTGATTCTCAATCGTGTGCCCTCAGAGGGTTCCCTGTACTGCAGCTTCACTTTCCCTTTTATGCACAACAGCCTGGAAACACTCTCTAAGCAGTAAAGAGGGGCAATTACAGGACCTACCAAATTTATTTCATATATCTCAGAAATCATTGTCCCTCGTTGCCCAGTGTTCAGTTTCTAACATTTGTTGTTTCATATATTTTCTTCATTTTTGATTGTGTCATACAAGACAGTAGACCTGATATGGATGGCATTAGCAAATCTAAATATGTATTATTTTATCCAGACTAGGAGTAGACACTCCTGTTATAGTTGTCTTTCAGTATGTATGGGGGATTGTTCCTAGTGAACACCAAAATCTCTGAATGCTCAAATTTCTTATATAAAATGTTATGGTATTTGCACACAACCTATGCATCTCTTCCCATATACTTTTCTGTATTTTACTTATAATATCTAATACAGTGGTGACTCGGTTCACAAACTTAATCTATTCCATGATTCTGGAAAAGATGGTCACATTGGTATTCATGCAAGAAAAACGGCCTTGGTCGCATTCCTCACCCAATGCAGAGTTTGCAAACAAACAAACAAAATTTGCCAAGCACTTCTGTTTGCAAATTAAATTGTTTGAAGAAAAAAAAAGCTTTCACAAACCAAGGTACTGCTGTACAATATAAGCAATTATTATATTGTAGGGTTTAGGGAATAATGATAAGAAAAAACCCTATACATGTTCAGTACAGATACAATCTTTTTCTGAATATTTTTGATCCACAGTTGGGTGACCTCCAAGATGTGAAACACACTGATATGGAGGACTGATTGTATATGGATTTGGATCAGTGGTTATGGGATCACAATGAAAGGAAAAACTTACAACCTTGGAAATTTTACAACACTTGCCAAATGAAGTAAAACTGGATCATTTATAAATCAGTAGACCTCTCCAAGGTATAGAAGATGGAATTGTGGAAGGATGTGTTTGTTTTTGGAAAAGTTGAGTACTCAAGGAGGCTGAGAGGAGGTGTGGGTTAGAAAGTGGATGATTACTTTGGAAAAGAAGACTGAATCTAGGATACCAAAGATTTGCATGCCTAATTCAGACATTTGAAACTTAACTATGTAATGACAAATGTGACAATAATGTATTTAAATGATTAGCATGATGACTGGCATGATTAAATATAAATAAACAGAGGTTATCTCATGCCAGAATACTCCTGACAATAGATTATTTAAAAATTGTAATGCTATTTCATTTTCAGTATTACAGATGTTAAAATCTGTGAAGATAGGAACTCCTTTCTTATTTGACAATGTATGTGTGACACCTGGTAAAGAATCTCGCATATTAATATTTAGTTGGAGCTAAATTATAATATTTAATAAATGAATAAACAATAGTAAATGAATAAAAATATATATATATCATAGTAAAATGATACAATAAACTTTCTTTTTTAAACAGAATGGAGAAAATACTTTGGTATTTTGAAGAAAAAAGCAACATTACATACTTATAATGTGATAACAATGAGGATAAGAAAATATTTAAAGAAATAGCTGAAATTTTCAGGAACTGATAAAAGACATGAACACTGAGGTATAAAAAATCCAATATCTCATGTATAATAAGCAAAGAAAAGCCAGGGATGAGGAAGGGTCTTCCAGGCCGCCACACCACAGCACCCAGTGCAGAGGAAGGGGCCCCCAGGCTGAAGTTCCACCACTCCCAGTGCAGAGGAGGTGACCTGTGCAGATGCCAACAGCAACCCCCCC
Organism: Heterocephalus glaber; assembly: GCF_000247695.1. The sequence continues at coordinate 27,209,189 of NW_004624751.1, forward strand.
TGTTGAAATGAGAAGACAAGTAAACAAGTCTCAAAACCAGACTTCCACATCACCTACAGCAACCCCAAAGGGAAATGAGATGGAACACTCTGATACTCAACCACCTGGACCCACTGAACTAGTAACAAAA
>NW_004624751.1:27220794-27236156 GCF_000247695.1 Heterocephalus glaber
AAAGGAAAAAAATGGAAACAAAGTCTTTGCAAATAGGGAAGGGTGGAGGGAGTGAAGGGAGGGCAGGGGAAGGGGAAAAAAATAAGAACCAAGATACATCATGTAAAGTTACAAGATGCTAATGATGAATGTAACTGTATTTTATACCTAAAATGTACCAAGAAACTTAACGGGGGAAAAAAAAAGAACTCAAAAGCACAAACAACAAAATCAAAAATAGACAAATAAGAGGATTTGGTACTCAGCCCAATGATGGGGCACTTACCCAGTAAGCTCAAAAACTTGGATTTGATCTCCAACACCACACATGCACATGCGCGCCCCCTCCCCCCCACACACACCAGGTTACATGAAACTGAAGTTTTTGCATGGCAAGGGAAACCATCAAGGTAAAGAGAGAATCTACAGAGTAGGAGAGAATATTTGCAACTATCAGTCTGAAAATTACTTAATAATCAAAATATACAAGGATCTCAACTCAAAAACAAAAATAAGAATAATAATCTGATTTTAAAATGATTGAAAGACATGAAAAGACATTTCAAAAGAAGACATAGAAATGGAGAACAGGTAGGTGAAAAATTGTTCGTCAATAATCATTAGGAAAATGCAAATAAAACCACAATGAAATATCACCTCACCTTAATTGGAATGTCCATTATCAAAAAGACAAAAAAATAATAATAAATGTTGGTAAGGATATGGAGAAATGGAAACTCTTATATTGGTCAGAATATGAGTTAGTATAGCCATGATGGAAAGCAGCATGAAGGTTTCTCAAAAAATTGAAAATAAAACTAACTATCCAATGATCCATCCATCCCACTATTAGTGATTTATCTAAAGGAAATGAAAACACCATATCAAAAATACATCTACACTCCCATGTTCTTTGAAGCATTATTCTCTAGCCAAGAAATGGAAACAGCAGAAGTATCTATCATCTAATGAATGAATAAAGAAAATATGGTACATATATACACTGGAACATTATTTGGCCATAAAATAGATGGGATCCTGTCATTTGCAACAACATGAATGAGTTGGGAGACACAATGTTAAGTGAAATAAGCTAGGCACAGAAAGATACATACTTTATCGTGTCACTCTTTTGTGAAATCTGAAAAAACCTGATCTCACAGAAGTACAGAAGAGAATAGTGGTTACCAGAGGCTCAGAAGAGGGGAGAACAGAGCTAGGAGGGCTGGAAAGGATGATCAATGGGTACAAAATTACAGATAATACAAATAAACTCTGGTGTTCTATTTCACACTAGAGTGACTATAGTTAAGAATATTATATTGTATATTAAAAAATAACTAGAAGAGAGAATTGTGAGTGCTCTCATCATGAATAAATGATAAACTTTTGAGATAATAAATATATTAAATGCCCTGATTTAATCATTACACAATGTATATATGTAGCAAAACATGACACAGCACTTGCTAAGTATGGGTAATTACTATGTACCAATTTAAAACAAAATAAAACTTAAAAAAACTCTAAAGGGCTAAGTATCCAACACAAAAAATTGTAAAACTAGAAATAAAATAAATGAAACAATTAAAATTTAGCGAACAATCAAAATGTAATGATAAATAATTTAAAATAACTAAAAAATAGTAGAAAAGATTGATAAACCCAAACATGATTCTCTGAAAAAAATACAAAAAATCAATAAAAAAGGGTGTAAAGAAGCAATATGAAAAATGGAAAAACAATGTTACTAGAGATAAAGTAGAGATCCCTTTAATAGATTAGGAAAAACTAATATTATTAATTTAATTCTAAAGGGTTCAAATTCAGTTGGGGATCAGAGAGGTTGGAGATGCTTCTTCTCCCTTCAAGTGCCTTGTGAGAAGGTGACATGGTTACTCTATGTTTATCCAACCTGAGAACCAACAACCAGATACTCAGGTATTTTCCAACAATAAATTCCAGTGGAATTCCTTCAGACCACAGCTACGGTCAATGTGCACCTTCCACAGTTTGTAAGTGTTCTCAAGAACATAGTACACTCTTTCCTATCTTAGCAATGTCATAACTGCCCAAAAGACAATCAAAGGAACAGACTCCATTCTCCTGAATGTGATCAGATGGAGTGATGAGGCAGTAACATTACAATGATGGTCATTATCCTGCTTACAGAGATAGAGATGGAGGTGAAGATAAAGACATAATTAGTGAGATTCATTATTGTTCTTTCTGGCAGCTTTTCCCTCTTTTTTCTAATTTAACAAATGTAATTCTAAGCCAAAATAAATGTATAATTAATATGCTTTCATTCTAAAGGAAATCATTAAAATTATAGCTTTGTTTACAATCTACTCTTTACTGGGATACAAAAGTCACAGTTTAAACTGTATTTATTTCCTTCCAAACACAGTATTATGAAGTTGCTTGGCTAATTTTTTGCTAGACTAAAAGCATATTATCCTTTAAAAAATACATGTCTGTATCTTCTGTAAAAAATGCTAATAAATTTTAAATATTGAAAATTTTTTAAAAAGTCAATGGATTTACACAGAGCTTTTCATTTAATGAACTTAGTTTTTACATATTCATCTTCAGGTGGAAAACACTTCTTCCTTTCAGTTGAAAGTCTGCCACTTGTAACCATGACAGTATCATGGGTAGGTGAGTTCTTGGGATGTCTGATATCAATAAGATCTGATTTCATTCTGCTTATACACTGAAGTAAGTACAGAGTGGGATAATGAGGGAGGAGAGGCTGCAGCACAGGTGTGCCTTGGGAGAAAGTATTGGGGAGTCACATTCTGTAGTCAAGGTTCAATGCCCAGCTCTCTGCTTTCTAGATCCTATACCACGGATACGTTCCTTAACCTCGTTCAGCCTCAGCTTCCTCATCTATAAAGGAAGATGACAAGTTTCTACTGCATAATATATTGAAAGAACTAAATGACATAGATAGAAATTATTTAATACACTGAATGATATGATGAGCATTTGATATGTCATTCAATGAGCTGTGTCTCTCTTCATCTGAATGAAATATGCCTAGAATCATTAACTATATTTTATTAAAACGTTCATTTGGAGATACCTAACCTGCAGTGCATTCAAATGGCATGATATTTTCACGTTTTTCTTTCACTAAAGACATCTTTTTACTCAGGGGTTATATTCTTCTTTGTATAATGTAGAACCCAGGGTGATAATTGCATAGGGAGGTTGTTATTTAACACCTGCTATTCCCAGTTCAGCATACTCCTGGACCACCATGGTGCAGGGGTAGTTGAGAAATTCACATGGATGCAAGAATATAAGGAATGAAATGCATCATTTCTAACAACATTGACAGAGAAACAGTACAGAACTGCAAGGAATATCACAATTTCAGCAAAAGCAGCATAGATATGAAGAAATGGAGATGGTACAACTACCGAGCTGCAGAGGCAATTATAATTCAAGAATTTCTTCCTTCCTACACTAGAGAAAATATTCCAATGCTGAAGCTCCCTCTTCCCCGCCTTAGTCACCACCACACATGCCTTTGCAGAAAAGGAACTGGCCCCAAGACTATGTGTGTGGGGCATGCAGTGGCCGTGAGGGACTGTGGTGAAGACCTTGTCCTAAAAACAAAGGAACTCAACCCAGTCTTACCCTGCTGGGAGTAAGAATTCCGAAGGCTGAGAGTGGAAAATGATAAATATATCTTAACATACCTGAAAAGATTCTCAAGACCAAACTCCTATGTACCAATAGATTATATTACCAAAGTAAAACTCTAAGTGCAATTAGACAAATACGCAGTCTCAAATATGGCTCTCTGTGATTCCATCTGTCTATTTTCCATCCTTTTAGAGGTGGGCTTTTTTAAATGTTGCACACCAACCAAAGGAAATCAGTAAGCACTTTGGGCTTAGGAGCTTTGCTAAAATGCCTAAGCCAGTAACAATTTTTGACATATCAAGTAATAATGACTGGTCTATTCTTGAGTGTCTTTAACATGTTTGCCCACCTCAAAATCAACCACTTTCACCACAAAGAAGGTGGAAAGTCTTGCAACAGAATGCTGTGGAGGACATACTTCTTCTCCAAAAGGTCATCTTTGCCATGCCAGGCCCCTCTTAGGCCCTCCAGGCCTAAGTGTCGTGACAGAGAGCAGCCAAGAGCACTCACATCAGACCAGAAGAGCTCCAGGTACTGAGGGTGGGTCTGAAGGAGTTGATGAGAATAAAAAAGTCTTGTGGGGCCCTGATGTTACAGAGAGCTCCTACTACTGCTCTCTCTTCTCTCCAGTCTAGGAATCACACCCTATTCCAGAACCACCACCACCACCCCCATGCTCCTCTGCCTGACTCTATAATATGGAAACTAGTATTTTCCCTCCCTAAACCTCTAGGCCTAAATTAAAAAATTGTTTACTCCTGCATATACTGTTATTATCATATATAGGCTCTCTGTTAGTTCAGATTAGGGTAAAATTGCTTGGTATATATACACAAATGGTACCTAACTTACGGTGATTTCACTTTCAACCTTGCTATGATGAAAAAGTAATTCTTTTACAGTAGGACCCATGTTTTGAATTTTGGGTTTGGATCTTTTTCAGGCTGGTGGTAGGCAGTGTGATATTCTCTCTGGATGCCAGGCAGCTTCCAGGAGCCCATTCAGCCACCATCACAAGGCTCAACACTAAAGGTACTCTAGTCAATCAATGACATGAGCTAGCCAACACTTTATTATAAAATAGGCCTTGCACTAGATGGTTTTGTCCAACTGCGGCTAATATATGGGCTCTAAGCACATTTAAAGTAGGTTAAGCTAATCTATGATGTTTGGTACATTAGTTGTAGTAAATGCAGTCTCAACTTACAATATTTAATTTACAATGAGTTTATCCATATGCAACCCTACTGTAAATCAGAGAACATCTGTACAATGTATAATCAATAATTTTAATTATTGGAGAAAGCAAACTAATAAATCTTACAATTTTAAGTTGTCTCTTTTGCAGATTTCTTACAAAAATGGAGAAAATAATATTTCAAACATATAAAAAAGGAGTCACAAAAAGATGAGATAATCTCTAATATAAACAAACTTCTGCCCAACATCTTTTAACACAAGGCCATCCACCTAAGTATTGAGCAAACTCCCAAGTTTCAGCTCTAATGTCCTCTTGCAGGTAAGTTAGACAAGAACGTATTTTCACCTCAACTTTTTAATATTTTTAAGGAAGTGTTTTCTGATGCAATTTAGATGAAAAAGAAAAGGACCATAAACATTTTTCTGTGAAAAACTATATTTTCTCAAAACATGTAAGATGAAAACATCATTGCTGCAGTTAGGCCTCAGAATATTTTTCTTAGCATAATCTCCTAAACCCTAGATGTACTAAGAAGAAAAGAATCATTAGTGAGTTTAGTTCCCTTTAGACACTTTACCAAAAGCATAGTTTTCTTTTCTCTATTAGTAAATTTCATGGGGTAGAAGGGATGGAAGAAGGGCAGAACAGCAACTTCCTGTCGGCATCTCTAGCACTTCCTTGATTTATGCCTGCTGGTGACAGAAGGGTGAGGATGGACATTCTTTGCCTTACATTTGTGCATAATTATGATGTCTGTTGCCATTTGTTTTTAAGATCTTCCATATCTGGCTTGTATTTTAAGCAAAAGAAGAGGAAGGTATGATTCACCTGAAAAAAATCAGCAGTCTGTGATTCTGATTCACCCTGGAATTTTACCCTGCAAATGCCACTGCTATTTTTGTTTCCCAGAATGTGTTCTAACAATGTGCTTAGTTTACACCTAATACCCAGGCCCAGACAAAGATTAGATTGTCATAAACTATATAAATTAATTTCAGGGTGCTGAGGGTTAGATTTAACTATAAGGAATACTATAAGTTTTTTGGTTTTGTTTTGGGGTTTTTTTGGTACCAGGGATCAAACTTGGGTCCTTGCGCTTGCGCAGCAGGCAGCAAAACCACTGAGCTAAATCCCCGGCCCCTAGGAATACTATATGGATAGACTCAGTGTTGCAAAACATGTGCTCACCCAGAAAATTCTAGCAATGAGAAGACTTTAAAATTGTACTCAGAAGCAAAAGATTCCAACTGAGAAACTGAGTCACTTAAAATAAATGGGTCTAGAAATATGTGAGCATATTTTAACTATAATTCATAGAAAGTGTTTTATTAAAAATGTATACACATACCCAGTGGGATGATAGGATGATAGTATTTAAAGGAAAAATAAAAACAGAAAATAAGTTTTAGCAAGGACAAGGAGAAGTTGGAATGCTTGCCCATTTCTGATGGGAAAATAAAATGGTACAGTTGCTGTGAAAAACAGATTAGTGGTTCCTCCAAAAATTAAATAATTACCAAATGACTCATCATTTTCATTTCCAAATATTGAAAGAAATTCTAGATACTGAAAGAAGAGATGCAAATAGATACTCATATAGCAATATTCACTGCATCATTATTCACCATAGGCAAAAGGTGAAAACAACCCACATGTCCATCAACACATGAATATATAAACAAAGTGTGGTATCTACATACAACAAAATATTCTTGAATCTTCAAAAGGAATGGAATTCAGACACATGCTATGACATGTATGAACATTGAAAACATTATGCTCAATGATGTAATGAAACACAAATGAACAAATATTGCACAGTTTCACTCATATGATGTGAAATAGTCAAAATCATACATACAAAAAGTAGAATGAAAGTTACTGGTTGTAAAGAGCAATGACTAGCTATTGTACAGAGGGTATTGAGTTTGAAGACCACTGAATTTCATACATACACGTGGTTAGAAGGAGCCACATGTGATGGCACACACCTGTAATCCCAGCTGTCTGGGAGGCTGTTGCAGGAAGATCACAAGTTCAAGTTCAGCCCAGACAATTTAGCAACTTAGTGAGAGCCTGTCTCAAAAATTTTTTTCTTAAAAAAGGGCTCAGTGTGAAGCCCTGCCCACTCCTCCAAAATTTTAAAATAATAAATTTAATGTTATATAAGTTTTATCACAATAAAAAGGTAAATGTTTTTGTTTGATTTAAAGAAATGTAATGAAGCTTTTTGAAGATAACGTAAAATGCCATGTATGTAACTAATCTCTTCATCTGTCTCCTAAAGGCGGGGCATGGGAAGGAAGTAGAAGAATCCTAGTGTTAGAAACAGGCTAGCCTAAAGTCCTGAACTTTGAGAGGCCAAGACAACCCCTCAAAACATTAGTCAAAAACCACAATGTTATGCAGAAAAAAAAAGCTTATAATTGAATATTTCACTTTCCAAGCAATTGTTGTCTTTAAATATACAGTCTAGGAAATGAAAAATATTATGTGCTAACTCTGAAACACAAAGAATTACTTCACCTTTATGAATTTCCTTCACAGTGATTCAGTTTTTGAACTCTACAATTAATATATTAGAATATTTTGTTTTCATTCCACACAGGTACAAATACAACCACCTAAGGCAACAAACAAACATATTTTGAAGAAAGTTATTCCATACAGCCATTTATTACTAGCTGTATAATTTTGGATTAATCACCATCCTAGAACCTCAGTTTTCTAATCTGTAAAATGGGAATAAATATTCTGGCATTGTAGAATCAACCTAAAAATGAAACAATGAGAAAGTTACCACCTCTAACACATTAGGAAGATCCAAACATTTTTGATGACATGAACGAGTGAATCAATGATTATAAGTAAAGCAACTGGGAGAAAAGAGGGAAAGGAGAAAGTTAGAATTTTTTCCAGGCGATCATAATTCGATGCACAATTTCATGCGACCTGTGCAGGCTTTTATGCAAAATGAGTGTGGAGATTTACAAGTTTGGGCCTGAAACTAACCAATGCATTAGACATACTATATGTTATACTAATTCTAAAATAATCAACACAAAAATAAAATGACATTGTAAAATATAGGGACAAGATGACACAGGAGAAACCACATATAATTGGGTAATCAACATCATAATGCAAATAGCATGCAATTGTGAATCACACGTTTGTCTGCTATAGTTTCTTTTTTTCTTTCTTTCTTTTGGCCTCTTTCATGGAAACAAAAAGTTTGTTTTTCTTCACAATAAAAACACTGGTTTGTGGGTTTATTTTTTTTTAATTCTTTGTATAAAAAGGTCAGAGCGACTATCAACCCAAGTATGAAATGGTGATAGTTTCCGGCATGGGAAATTCAGTTGTTAAACAAAAGAAAAAAAGAGACCACCTTGTGCCACTGAAGACAAAACAAAGAAAACAGTACTTGTTTCCAACTTGTATGTCATAAGGGATTTTGATTGCCTTGGCATTTCTATTGCGGAAAACACTATGTGAATGTTTGTTTTCCTGACACTTTAAAAGTTATTTTTTATATCCAAATAAAAAAAGAAACATAACTCCCCTGACAAAGATTTTAAATAGAAAGGTAAACGATTCTTAGGATTGTTTTACAGTAACCTGACTCAACTCTGTTGGTTCTCTCATTCAAACTCCCTGAAAATTAAGATTGTGCAATGGTAATGATAACAGGAGCAGTGCCAAAGAAATAATATTTTGCTCGGATCCATGGCAATGTCATAGTCGTCACATGTATGGAACAAGCCTCGAGAACATTAGGTCATATTTACTTCATCAGGTAAAATTAAGAGAGGATATGGTCTAGGAGTTAATGGACTTATTTTCAACTCAGCCAAATAACCAACTTAGCCCCAACCTCTGAAACATTTTCTCTAGAATCTGTGTGTGAGTTCTTCATTTTAATGTATTTGCAGTGATAGATCATGTCAGTTATTCTGAAATGATGAAACAGCTTCATTTTCTCAGTATAAAGCGACATCTACTTTAGATTAGACTCTGGAGGAACTAAATGTTACTTGCCTAATTTCAACAAGACACCTAAAATCAATTCACCCATACCTGCTCAAGATATAAATATTAAAAGATAATGTTTATTTAGATCGGAAAATATGCATACCGTCAGGTTCAACAATATTATCTAGATGGCTAGAATTATAATTCTGTTCATCTAAAAATAAACACATAGATTTGCTATTAGAGTGTAGCTCTTAAAAAGAAAAACTTTTTACTTAAAGTTAGTTTCTCTTCTAAGTCATATCTCTGTTTTTAAAAGAAGATGGATGAGACATTCAGGATTTCATGCATATAAGACTTTGTCATTAAGTAAGTGAATCTAAGATGTGAAAAGAAAAGTAATTGCAATATAATTATATTGCTAAGCAATACTCCTAGGGAACAGAGCCGTCCAATTGCAGAATTCAGAGAGAGAAGCACTCCCATTTGCCCAGATGATGCTCCTCTGACTGGGATTTGTACCATAAATCTGTCTTGTTCACTAGATTCCTTAACAGAGACCCTTGTACACACTGGCCTCCATGTAAGTCAGAAGAGGAACTGTAATAGTGATAATAGCTTGCATTTACACAACTGTTTCTCTTTCTAGAGTAGAAAATGCAGACATTTTATTGTTCTGGCCTCAAGGTGATGGTAGCACTTAATGAGGAAAGGTATTACACCTGGGATTGCAGGTGTGTGCCACTATGCCCGGCCTCAAATTTATTTTGATTCAAGCAATGGAGATCAATAATGATCTACCATTCTGAAAAGCTGAAAGAGAAATGAATTGATATCATGCCAGAACATATTTTCTTCTCAGAAAGAAAGAATGCTCTAATGGAAAGCTTTCTAATGGAAGAAGAGTCCTTCAGAAATGAAGTAGGCATGGGCTCTTCTCAGTCACAAAGAGAATCCATCTAGTCAGAAATGTGGTTCTCAACCAAGACATTTGGGAATAACTGGAGACCCTTTTGATTGTCACCACCAGGGTGGGGAAGTCTCTTAGTGTCTAGTGGGAAGCAGGCAGAAATGCTATAAACACCCTACAACATGAAACACAATCCCCTCTGAGAAAGATTGTCCAGCCCAAAAAGTCAACAGTGCTGAGGTTGAGAAATTTCAAATTAGAATGAGGTAGGTTAACATTTCTGTAAAGGGCCAGATAATAAATATTTTGAGCTTTGCTGCCATATAGTCTCTGTCCAAGCTATACAACTCTGCCTTTGTAGCACAATAGGCAGTACCGAATAGGTGAAGCTGAATTTCAATAACATTGTATTTACAAAACCAGGTAGCAGGACTCATTTGGCCCTCCTGCCTTGGTTTACTGTCTCCTGATATAGATCATTTGTCTTCTTAGCAATTCCTCTAATTTTTATTTCTGGAACTGAAAAGAATTCCAATTATCATTATGACTCTTTGATAGTAGAAATCTAACTTTAAGAATCACAAGATGAGACAAAATCTCTAAATTAGGAAAATGAAGTCTATAGAATGACATTCACTATTTTTTAAATTTTTCTCTTTATTTCAAAAGGAAATGCTGTACCATCACCTAATATTTAATAAAATTAATTTGTAGATTTTATTTAAAAATTTATGCAAATATATCTGGATTTACAGAAAAATATAAATAAATTTAAGATGTGACAATGCGGTCCAAACAACAGACACATGAACAAACCAAGGTAGATACAAACACCAGTACTCTAAACCAGATTCTTGTTCTATAATTCACGGTGCCATGGAGAGTCAACAAATAAATCTGGGAATGTTATAAACTTGCAGAAATTGTATGTAAAATGTTAGGAGTACAAATGTTTGTTGTATTCTCAATACATGCTTGAGCTCCTAAAAATGTAAGACCCACTGCTAAGCCACACAGAGTCATTCAGAGAGTGTGTTTTAAGAATGAACTTCTCCTTTGAAGCTTCCAGCATAATTGAAAAAAGCACTGCACAAGAGCAGATTTGGTTCCGTGTCTCTGACAGACACAATGAGTCGCCACAGATTTTCACATTTCTGACCAATGATGTGTTATGTTCAGTTGGTCATAAGGCAAAGGCACATTTTGAATCCAAGTTTTTGTGCCTGCTTACCATTTATTCTTTTTTACAGTCTTTTTTTTACTGTTTTTATTCCAAAAACTGTGAAATATGGTTTGAAAAGGCAAGTATATTTAGTGGCATAGAGTACATCTTTTTAAAGGTAAGTGAAATGGAGGCAAAAAAAAATATGCAGGGACATAAAATAGAGCTATTCATAGAAATGTTATTAGTACAAAGTCCTTTGCATACTGTATCAGACATATCATTGGATGTCTTCGTTCTTCTAATCCCCAGTCTTCAGAACTAAAATAGATCATTTCTAAATGACATTTTCCTTACACTCAGGATTTATCAGTGGTATAATAATCGGTCCACAAACATTTACTAAATCTCCTTGTGAACATAGCATTTTATTAGGTGGTGCAGTGAGTCAGAAGTAAGAGTTTCGCCTACTGAATCATTAACCTCATTTCCTGTATTAAGTGTGCCCTTTTGGGAGGTTCTTCTGTCATCTGGGCCCACAGTAATCAGCTTATGAAATAGGATTTAAATTATAGCCTAACTAACTAATATAAGCCTCCATCGAATGAGGAAGCAAAGAACAGGAGGCAGGATGAGTTAAACAGCAGATACTTCGATGAGAAAAGAAACAACAACTTGCAAACACTACATTAAAATAGATTTGGTGAGAATAAAAGTCTAGTCATCAACACGAGGAAAAATATACACCATCCTGTTCCTAGAGGAAAGGCGATAAGGGGTATCAGGCAAGACAAAAGAGCAACAGATTTCTCCTTTAAGACGTACTCCTGCGTACTAATCAAGCCCAAACATAGAGCTCAAATATCCAATAGCTCTTTCTAAAGGTGCACTAATGAGTTTAAAGTTTAATTTGCCTGGTTTGGGAGTTCTGCCACCCACAGCACCCTAAGTCTGAATCTGAATATTCTGCTTTTCTTTTTGCTTCCACGGCATAAGGCCAAGCTGCTGAACCATCGTGATGCTCCTAGAGGAGATAGGCCTTCTTTAAATTATGGCACATGGCTACATCTTGCTGCTGTAACACAAGAAAGTAGGATGGCTCCCAAAAATGAGCACTTAGTCTCTATTTTTATGGTTGTTACTATGTAGTTACAAACAAAAATTGATGATGAAAGAATTAAGTTAACCTATCTCGGCAATATCATTAGTCACTTCCTAGGTTCTGGAGCTCCCTAAAGCAAAGAAAGAATAGAATTTTAAAATATTATACTGCCAGTCAGTTTTATAGATATCAAGTTTGTACAGGCACATAAATCAGAATCTATTCAAAGTAAGGAACAGATGTTTGAATTATTCCAACAAAGTAAAATCATCTTCTCTCTTATACGCTACAAATCCACAGTCTTTTCATAAGTATGAAAGCTGCAAAATTGATTGAGATTCAACATCTAGGTAATTTATATTCCTTTTGAGTTCTTAGCACCAAAGCTGTAGAACCTGAGGGCGTCATGCTATTTCCATGGATATGAAAATTGGTAGCAAGCAGTACCACTGCATGTGGAGACAGAAAGAAATAGGCAGAAACCAACTGCACTACATTTTAAAAATAATGGTAATAATATTTTTTCTCAACATTTTATTTTAAGCTATCCCTTCAACCAAAATTAAGACCATGAAGGAGAGAAAAAAAAGAATTTAGAAAAATTCAAAGAGGCCACAAAGAAGTCCTTGAAATTATTTTTCAACAGACCACATTTTTTGTTAGTTTTACACTCTGCCTCCTTATAGAAGGTGGCATACTGGCTTTTGCACAGTAAGTTACATGATTGTAAGATTAAACTGAGTCTATCTAAAAGGTAAACAATGAATAAAAACAAATGCTATTGATAAAGAATTGTTTCCCACTGCTTCTTCCAGCTTAAATAATATCTGTTCTGCATACATCCTATAATGAGAGATCACAGACAGCAGAACCTGTGTCTATTATTTTTGCATACACTATAATTTCCACTATATTTTATATATAGTAGAGCTTTAATAATTAATAATAATAAACATAAGAACCAGCAAGTATATGTGACCTAAGCTTCACATCAGTGAGGCTTACATATTCTGAGTTACTTTTGGACTCAAAGCAATTATCACTCTTATATAGAACATGAAATGAATTCACCATCTTACATGAATCACCATAAAAAGTATTAAGCAAGGGCTGGGGATTTAGCTCAGGGGTGCCACACCTGCCTAGCAAGCACAAGGTCCCAAGTTGATTCCCCAGTACCAAAAAAAAGAAAAAAAGTATTAATCAAAAAATCTCCAGCATCACAAAACAATAATAATGCAAACTATCTTAACAGCTATGTTCTAATAAAATGTAATAATTATATTACAGTTAAATCTCAAAAAGCAAATGAAATATAATAATACAGAAATAAAAACAAGGATATTTTGTTTTGAGAAATGTCTATTCAGGTCTTCATGCATTTTAAAATCAGATTATTTGAGATTTTTTGCTATTGAGTTGGTTCTTCAAATATTCCGGATATTAACCCCTTGTAAGATAAGTAGTTTGTAAATATTTTTCCCATTTTATAGACTGTCTTTTTGCTATGTCGATTGTTTGCTGTGAAGAAGCTTTTTATTTGATGCAATCCTATTTGTCTTTTTTTGTGTGTGTGTCTGTGTTTGGAGTCTTATTCAAAAAGAAAATCCTTGTCCTTAGCACTGTTTTAGAGGATTTCCCCTATGTTTTCTTCGATAGTTTTATAGCATCAGATCTTACATTTAAGTCTTTAATCTGTTTTGAGTTGATTTTTGTGAATGGTGAAGAATAAGGATCTACTTCATTCTTCTGCGAGTGGTTATCCAGTTTTCTAGTAATGTCTATTGTAGTGGCTGTCTTTTTCCCATTGTGTATTCTTGGCATTTTTGCTGAAAATCAGTTGACTGCAAGTTTATGGATCTGTTTCTGTGCTCTCCATTCTGTTAACAAGGATATTTTAGAAACACTTGAATAATTATCTTAGGATATTACCAAAATAATAAATCAATAGATTTTAGCAGTAGGAAAGAAAATCACATTATAAAACCAAGAAAAGAATATGACTCTGAAAATATTGTTTAAAGATATGTACTTATTAATTGGAATTATTTCCTGGAATAAACATTCTCTGTTTCATGCCTCATGAGAACTGGAATTGCCTTTCCTAAATCTTTATATTCTTAGTGCCAGCTCAATATCAGACACTACAACCTCTCAAAAATTATTTAAGGGAAAAAAAGAATAAATGGATAGGTGATTTGGATATCAATTAAAATAATATCTTTCATGTAATTATGTCTTATTATAACTTCATGTTATTATGGTTATTCTATGTCTTCAGAGTTATAGAATATGCATTTTGACATTCTCTTTCAACCTCAAGTATGGTAGCTGATTTAGTTGTTTCTATCCATAATCTTCTGTCAAGGTTGTGTTTGTCAAGTTGACCAGATGGGAGAAGAATGCAATTTGTGGCCAAAACCATCTAGACCAGTGTCCTACAATCTTTGTCTCCTCTGAAGATTTGGGGGGTTCGGTTTTAGGCTTTGTTAGGGCAGCTCTAGAGTTGGTCATTCATGGTTTTTTTGTGTTACAAGGGTATGAAAGTTGTGACGTTTCCTCTCTGGCAAGGCTGGAACTTCAATATGTTTAATATGCCCTTTTTTAAGCATGCTTAGCCTTTTTCTGTTCTGTTCTCAATCTTATGGCAGCTATTCTCTAATAACTTTCAGGTGGTCTCACCCTGCACATGAATAGCCCTGTCCTCAGCCATCAGCTCATGAGTGTTTCCAACACAGACTCCTGGACCTTCTTGTTAGAAAGCTCTCTTATGCCCTGATTCCAGATTCCAGCCATTTCAACAATCCCAAACTCAGATCTCCATGGTCTCAGCTCACTGAAATTACCATGCTCAGCTCAGCTCAGTTTACAGTTCTCTGCACCACAGTAAGGAAATTATCCTTAAGCACAATGTTGGGTGACTGTATGATGCATCTCAAAGTTTCTTCTCTAATATCTACCTGCCTAAAAACAATTACCTCATGTACTTTACCCAATTTTATGATTGTTGATAGTGGTAAAGTTAGGTCAGTACCAGACGATCATCCTATTTAGAAATATCATTAAATTTAACGGGATGGGATGGGATGGGATGTATCAGATGGGATGGGTAGAATAGCACAGAAAAGAATAGAATATCCAGCATGTCTCTAATAAAGGAGAACATTATTTTATGAAATCTTCACTTCAATTAAATATATGTATATGTGTACTGAATATCAGAAAATATATATCTTTCTTGAAAGGAAAGGAAAAATGATGAGAAATGGAAAAAATGGAAACAAAGTCTTTATAAATAGGGAAGGGTGGAGGGGGTGAAGGGAGGGCTAGGAATGGGGAAAAAATAAGAATCAAGATGCATCATGTAAAGGTACAA
>NW_004624751.1:27254631-27273019 GCF_000247695.1 Heterocephalus glaber
TAAATAGGGCACATGTGTAAATACCAGATAGTTTCTCTAGTGTGAGAAACTGAAAGTGTAAATAAGGACTAAAAGGTATAATAGATGATGTGAAATAGGAAGAAAAGGGGCAAAGGGGAAGGGAAAGTGGGAGGGGTGGGGGAAGGAAAAAGGGAATGGAATCGATATGAGAAAATGAAAAAATGGAAACAGAATCTTTGTAAATAGGGAGGGATGGAGGCATTGTAAGGAGAGCAGGAGAATGGGGAAAATACAAGAACCAAGACAGCTTATGTAAAGGTGCAAATTTCCAATGATGAATGTCATTATATTGTATACCTAAAATGTACCCATAAAATTAATTTTTAAAAAATTTCCTGGTCTGAAAAGGGAGAATAATAGTAGCTAATATAACTCTCCTGAGGGGATCATTATGAAGAGCAAGGGTCAAAATATATATAAAATGGCTTTGAAAACTCCAGAGCACAGTTGGAAAATTCAAAATCTACCAGGGCCAACAGACAACACAAACATAAATCAGGCTGAGTGTGACATTAAGGGTGGAAGAACCTCTGGTTGATCTCATACTGATACGAAAGAAACAAGAAAACATATCTGCTGATGAACAGATTCCTAATTCATAGATGGCTGTATTCTCTATGTCCTCACATGGCAGAAGGGGCAAGAGAGCACTTTGAGACCAGGGACTGAACTTGGGACCTTGCACTTTCGAGGCAGGAGGTGAAACCACTGAGCTAAATCCCTGGCCCTCTAAGATCTTTTTAACAGCACTAATCTCATAAGTGAGGGCTACATCCTCCTGGGTCCCAAAGGCTCCACCTCCTACTATCATCCATTAGAGACCAGATTTTAACATGGGAACTGGGGAAGGAGGGCACATTCAATCTCTAGCACCTTTCCTTTTCTTCTAAGTCTATTCTCTCTTATCTTACCGACCAATAACCTTGTTGTTCTCATCTATTTTTGTGTTTTGGTTTTTCTTGGTTGTTTTTTTCTTCAGTCTTGGTTTGTTCAGCCCTTTGTACTGGACACAGAGTAGTTTATGGGGAGAACCTCAGCCATGCTTATCAGCAAATGACTCCCCATCAGGAATGAGTTATCGTTGTGGTCTTTGGAAGGCTCAGAACCAGCCAGCACACAGCAGAACAGTCATGGATGACCACTGACCAGACCAGGGAGGACTTGTTTTCAACAAAAACATGGGGCAGCAGCCAAAATGCAACAAAGAACAAGAGTCTCGTTCCTACTCACTGTCTCTCTCTCATTGCAGGGCCCAAGACATTTGAGGAGAGGGCAGGAGAGAACTCAAGAGAAAAAGGTAGGACTTTCTGCCAACAGACATGTGGGGAATCTACAACCACATTAGTTTCCAAGCTGATAAGTGGATACTACAAGTTTTAAGTACTTAGGAAGTTTTCTGTAATATTAATCTAAATCTTTTCTGCTGCTAGATAAGTGTGTTCGATACTAGTTTCTTTTCCTTTTATTTTAGAAAGTAGACACAGAACACATTCCTATGGAATGACCCTCACAACTGTAAAAGCCTTTTGAATAATGAGTGAAACTCAGATTGCCTTGCTTGACTGGCACATTTTAACAAAATGAATAAGCACACTTGCATGACTTTAGTCATGCTCCATACTCTCCAATCCTTAGTCTCCTCTGCCCTTATTTATATATTTGTGGTCTTTATTGGTTCCTGTAGTCTTTTGAGTTTGCCAACTCTGCCCTAGAGTTTTGTTTTGTTTTTAGTGCATGTTTGCAGTACACAATGATTACATTCATTGTGGGAAGTTGGTACGTGCATGTAACCCATCTTAATTATTTTTACTTCCTTTTGCCCTCCCTTTCCATGCCCCTCCATTCATTTTTGTTCCCTTCCCATTTGCAAAAGATCTAGCTCCCTGTTCAAAGCCACTTCAAAGCCACTGTTCAAAGCCACTTCACACTTCACATTATTCCCTTTGTCCTTCCTAATGGCCTCCACTGAGAATTATATTAGCTGTTGCCATTCTCCCTTTTTTAAACCAGAAAATGTGGAGTTGGAGAAGTTAATTAACTTGATGAAAGTTGCCACACAATAATAAATAGTGGGTCCAAAATCAATATACATTTGTTTTGTTTTGTTTTGTTTTGTTTTGTTTTTTGAGACAGGGTCTCGAGATGTAGCTCAAGCTGGCCTTGAACTCACCATGTAGTCCAGGCCGGCCTTGAACTTGAGGCAATCCTCCTGCCTCAGCCTCCCAAGTTCTAGGATTAGAGGCATGCATCACCATCCCCAGCAATATGCTTTTTTTTTTTTTTTTACTATAAAATACTGCCTTTCTAAATAGATTTGGAGTAAATGTATTCCAATCACCTTGTTCTCAATTGCTTTAAGTTTTCATACACAGTTTTTAGAATAGTAAAAGACATAATAAAGGATGTAGTAATTGCAAGAGAAAAAGGGCATTATTGTGATTGTTCCCTTAATGTTTCCAATGAAGGCAAATCACATACTGTGAATAATTTGTGGTGCTGTCCTAGGCAAACACATTATGAGTACTATAAAAATGATGTAGTGATATCTTAATTACTTAGGCATGTATTCTTTGTGGACAATTTCCCAATTTTAGCCAGATATCTTTGCTTATCTTTAACTGCCAAGCACAGTTGCCTCCATTTACAGGAAGGCAGATATAGAAGAAAAGATCCATGCAGGGATCAGGTAAGACAATGAAAAAGCTTCTCTGATTTTTGAAGATTGAGTTACCTCTTTCCAAAAGGCCACCACCAAAAAGACCTCAGTTTTCTGAGCTCAGGGTCACAGCAAACAACTGTTCTTTATAGTAACTAAATGAAGACAAAGCTGATTGGTTTTTTTGAGATGACTTAACTCTTTGAAATTAAAGCTCATCCAACAACCTGAAAAATTCTTTGTTATAAGATGTTAGTGCTTTGAAGTATTCCATAAAATAATAAATAATTTCATTTGAAAAATTATGGACTAAGGCATTGATGTTCTGAAACTGGGTAAGGGCAAGACTGGTGTAGAGTACTCCAATGAGAGGTCATTATCATTGTTTAGAAATGCAGGGACTTGACCTTAATGAAAAGCTGACTGGCTGTTCCCTGGTTTTAAATTCTCTAAGACATTGTAACCAGCTCCTAATTGTCTACACCCAGAGTGAACCACTGTATCCACCCAAACCCTCCCACTCTACTACAAAAAAAGAAACTCTATCTTGATTAAATTATAGACTCTGAGAGCAGCACCTTGTCGTCTCAATAAAAATGATGACGTATCAATGAAAATATAGATCTCATCAAACTTAGGATAATAAAAACACACTTAATTGTATGATAGAATTTAAGACAATGAATTACGTGTCATCCAACCAAGCTTCATAAGAAAAATGTGAAATATTCTAATCTACTTAATAACTTATTTAAATGTTTGGCATTTCCGAACTAAATTTTATGAAATTGAAGAGTTGAACGGCATGTAGTACTGGACTGAGCGGGTTTTATAGTGTCATTTGGATGAAGGAGATGATGCTTATTATAGAAGAGTTGTACTACACAAAAAATAGAACCTTTAAATTTTTGAGAAAATCTGGAAGCTTCCTGAAAAAAAAACACCAGTATAAAATTTTCTTAGGCCAGGCATGGTGTTACACGCCTGGAATCTCAGCACTCAGCAGGCTGAGACAGAAGGATCACCATGAGTTTGAAACTAGCCTGCACTACATAGTCAGTTCAAGGCCAGCCTGAACTACATAGTGAGATCCTGTCTCCAAAAAAAACACAAACAAACAAACAGAAAAACTCTCTTAATGGTATATATATAATTCACCACTAGTACAATTAGGTTTAAACCATTTCCATTTCCATTACGTGGGCTAGGTGTGAATATGTGTGGAGAGAAATGGAGAAAAAAACCAAAATGGAGAGCTCATACATCAAACTTGATCTGCTAAATCAGTATTTGGATGTATATAATCAAATGGACAAAATTTCTTGGAGAAAGAAGCAGGCAAATATATTGAATCAACATTGCAAATAAATATAAATGTGTGTTCTGCTTCTGAATCAAATTTCTAGTCATGGAAGGAATCTAATAGGAGTTTTCAAAAAATAAACATATCTGTAACCAAAATTGTACACAAAAGTTGAATTTGGAGGTTAAACATGATATATCTCATGCAAACTTGTCTTCAGCACTGCATCACTCTTTGAAAAAGCATTTATAAAAAGTGACTAAATACTTTAATAAATACTGTACACTAATAGCAGAGTTTTTATTTCCCAGATTAGACATTCCTGTTATCCTTAGAGATATGGAAAGATTTGCCTTTAAAATCTTGAATGTGTGTTCCATGAATGAATGAAGTACAGTAGTAAGTAGCAAGCAAAGTCAGTAGAGATCCAGCTGTCAGGCAACAGACTTACACAAACTTAAACGAGAGAATCTTCATTCAGACCTAACAAGGATTTGATCCGTCCTGGGAAATTGTGTGGTCTGTCTCAACATTGTTAATCACAGGGATTTCTGTAGTTCAATAAAAATGTTTTTAGTTCTTTATGAGTCCCATAGTTGTCTACTAAAATGAGTTTTAGGGTGGGGTGGGCCAAGAGTCATTTTATAGCAATAAAGGATTATCTTATAGAAATCTGCTCATTCCTTACTTATTTTTTACTGCTCCCCAACATTGACTCAAATTTACAACCATTTACTTAGTCATCTCTTAAACTTGTTCTGGAAAAGATTAACTTCACACACAGACATTGTAATATACGTGTAATATACAGGTCTACTGGCTAGTGTTTTGTCTTCTCATGACAACGTTATATTTCTACCATGGGGAAAGGAACATTTAATGTGCTAAAAATTTCCTAGGGTTTTATAATATAAATTTAGAAAAGGGCCATGGTATACAACTTCTAAATAGTCTCAGGATGAGTCTTAGAATTATGGTTATATATTTTAGTATTTGCCATTTGAGAAGGAAAAAGTATAGCTAAAAATGGGTCAAGATCATTTTAATAATTTGTTCTCTGTGATCACTATATAGAAAAGCCAAAATATATGTCCTCCTAACTTCAGAAAAGACCCATGCAAACCATTCACGATATAATGAATTTTTTTTCCTAAACATTAACTGGGCACCTAATAAAAACATCACAGAAGGCTAGATGAAATAAAGAAGTACTTCCCAATCTCACCTGAATGCCTAACAGCAGTATATAGAGAACGCCATAGAATTGGAGGGAACAAGTCTACTTTCCTCAGACAGGATAGGTAAGGTCATGCTACCATAACAAACATCCCTAAAATTTCTTTAAAATAAAGAAGACCTGATTCTCACTCCACTTCATGATCATTGCTAGATGACTGAGGAATGTTTAGTGTCATCTGCAGTCTGAGATCCAAGTGGTGGAGAAACTGTTATCTGTAATACTGCAAATCACTTTGGCAAAAAGAAAACATGCTCTTGAGAGCCTTACATCAATAACTGGGTGACAAAGTTCATCCTGCTCAGAAGGAGAAAAGAACAAATCTCAGTGAATGCCACATTTTATACCCTTGTTTATTTTATACACTCACTTTGTCTTAAATTATCCAATTTTCACTCTACTGTATATAAATCTAGTAGTATTAAAGATAAAGTGTTAAATTATCAACAAGAAAAATTGACAACCTAAGTAAACATTTTTCTTTGGCACTGGATATACACAGTGGTCAAATCAAGAAGAATAGTTTTAGACATACAGGAGTCCTGCACTTTATCCTGAGAGCTGTGAACAGCCATTTAAACTGGAATGTGAAATGATCAGAATTTTACTTTGAAAAGATCACTCTCCAATTTCAGAATTTATCAGCTTATATGTAAGTGGACTTCCAGATTAATGTACTACCCCTTCACCTACTACAATAAAACATAAAAATATTTTTTAAAAGAAAGAAAAGATCACTCTATTTGTCAGTGAGGCAGTGTTTACATTGCACAGTACCCCCTTTAAACCAAAAGCAGGGAAATCAGTTAGGAGACTTACAAAACCCAGAGATGAGGATGAACCTGAACAAAGATTGTGCAATCAGATTGAATAGAAGTAGGTGGATCTGAGAAAAATTAAATTCAATTTGAAAAGACATAGTGACTGACTAACCTTCATAAGGTTAAAAAAAAAAGGAGAAGATCTAGGGTGTTTCAAGGTGCTTTCTCATTTGGCCAACAAGGCAGATGTATGGGATAACCATTCACCAAGAAGGGAATAAAAATGGAGAGTCTAATTTAAGAGAGAGATGAAGAGTTCCATTTGGAGCATGTTGAGTTAGAGGTAGGTGGTAGGCATGTATATGTTTAAATACCAAACAATTCTTGAGGAATTATTCTGTCCCATTCTGTGTACAGTTCAAATGAGACTGACCAGACCCCTACTGCTGCCCAGAGTAATCTGTCCTCCTAATTCAG
Organism: Heterocephalus glaber; assembly: GCF_000247695.1. The sequence continues at coordinate 27,261,087 of NW_004624751.1, forward strand.
GAGTAGATAGGTGTTCAACCTGGACCTATGAGAGCTTTCCTGGGGATGTTTGCTTTTTCCCTAAGGAAGTTCAAGAAAGATGTTTGGGCCTTTCACTACAAAACCACTTGTAAGAATGGTAAAAGCCCTAGGTGCTGGTAGCTGTAATTGCCACAGCAAGGGGAAACTATGCCTAAAATTGAACCCATTCAGAGGAAGAAAACAAAAGGACCAAGATGCTCGTATGCATATTCCTGGTTTCAGCTGTATCTACTCTCTCATGTAAAGTAATAGACACATATTTTGATTTAAGCTACACCAAATCAGCATTTTGTTACTTGTAACTGAGAAAAACTTAATCCTTGATGGAAGTGAAACATCCAAAAGAAGTAAGATAGAAGCCATTTGAAGCACTCAAAGTGTTTGGAGCTACTTGGGTAACTATCAGGGATTGGAAAGAGAATTTCTACTGGTGAAGTATTCAATTTAACCCTTAAACTCCCTACTCCTTCTAAGATCCTATGAAAATGTATTTAGTATTCCTCTAGAAATAGTCTTCACCTCCTGCATTCTTTCATTATTTCTTCCCCTGCCTAATGATTATTTTTAAAGAGCTGCTTAACAGCCATATGATTGGGGGATGAGCAAAGAGGAAAGAAATAAGCAGGGAGATAGAACAGAAAGGACACTAATTAGCACTAATAATAGGGAATAGGAAAAAAAATCTTCAAGTTGTTTGGAGATGATTTCCCCTGTCCTTCATAATATTTTCTACTAGTTCCATTCAACGTGGAAAATATCAATCCGGCACGAGCTGATAAATGAAGTGTGATGTTTGTGTGAAGCATGAAATCAAAAGATCTGAAAGGACCCTGCTGAGACCAGATGTACCTGCCACAGTCCTAACGTAAGGTCACAGGTGGGAAGCTGAAAGGAGTTCCTGTTACATGTAGCTCACACCAGTGACTTACCACTTTCCCAACTTGTAATGCAGTATGGGGAGCCTCCTCCTCCAGGTAAGAAGCCCTTCTGAGGGCTGAGCTTCAGTTTAGTCATTTCGATGTCTCTCCCCTAGTAGCTAATATGAAGTTTTGTGCTCAGTCAGCGCTAAATAAATGTCTACCAAGAACATTGAAATGTAAAAATCAGAATTTTCCAGAATACTCATAATCAAATGTGCTTATCAGGAAAAGAAATCACACAGATGTTTTCGAAGCAAGCAGAATCCAAATTAGTCATTCATGATTTCTGCTGATCATATTAGAATCATCATTTCTGCTGATCATTGGAATCACCTCTACTAGAAGGGGGAAAAAACTCTCAAAATACCTTTGGCTTTTTTCCTCATAAGCAATATTTAAACATGAAATGAGAGGAATAAAAACCTTTAGCTGCGGATGAGTCCTTATCACAAACCATTTCCTCCCAGTGAGTAGACCCCCCTGGCATTCCCTGGGAGCTAACCTTTGCTGCTGCTTCTTACCTGATGCATAACCTGAATAAAAAGCACACGTGACACAGCATCATGTATTCACTCACTCAGCCCCGATCAAATGTGAGCACACAGCACCCTCTGATTGAGCAAACAGGAGTCCTAGGTCCCCCACCTACTATGGAGGGACACACTAGCTGATTCAGAAAACTCATGCTCATCACATAAAAAATAAACCAGTCAGCATTCTGTAAGCAAGACCTCCCCCTAATTAACCATTCTTTAATAAATTTGAGTGTTTTTGAGACACAAGTCTATGACAACGCTATGAAACCTTGAGAAGAAATAAACATGTAAACACAAATGCTAGTAAGGCAAAGCCTGGGAATGTTTGGGCAGTTGACAGAGTCTCCTGATTTCACAAGTCACTCTTTTCCATATGATGAGGCCAAGCTCTGCAACCAGGGCAAAGTTCTCTCTTGATGTTTCTCTAGACTTTTGGTGGAGTGGTTTAAAAGTGAAGGAGGAAGGAGTATGGTACTTGTAGGAAATGGAAGAGTAAAGAGGAGAAATAGAATGAGAACAAAGAAGAAAAACAATATCCTTTAGATTAGCCAAAATAAATGAATTTTTGTGAAGCTCTTCGTGTCATTAATGTAAGTTTATATTTCATGTATAGGACATACACTTTTGTCCATTTTTAACATTTTCGTTGCATAAGGTAGAACTCTAAGGGTAGTCAGGCTGTAAATGAGCTACAGAAGCTAATCATGGAAAGAATACAGGGCCCGTGGGAGCTGTTCAGCGTGGTGATTAACAACTCTGGGTTTAGAATTGGGCCCTGCTAGGTTCCATAGAATAGAATGTGAGCACACGTTCAAATAGAACCTCCACCACTTTCTAGACCTGTGAACTTAGGCACGTTATTTAAACCTTAAAACACTCAGTTTCCACAACTGTTCATTGGAAATAATAATGCGTATCTTACTGGATTTCATTAAAGGTCAGATGAGATAATGTCTATAAAGAAAGATTAGCAAGAATGTGGCATTCAGTACCTAATCAATAAATGATAACTATTATTATCACTATGAAAACTGTTGAAATGTTGACGCTGACCTCAACTAAGCAAGATTAGTAAAATTCTGTACACTTGGAAATAGATTATTATCTTTCTTTCCTTTTGCTTTTATAACTGAACCAAGTCAAGTTCTAGAAACTGAATGGCCTCCAAGTGCCATTTAGTAGACCTAATTGTTTTCTTTTATTATAATTATAGTATGGGTAGCTTTGCATTTGAATTACTAGTAGACCCTTCAAAATGTACTGAGATTTATGTTGGTTTTGATGGTTCAAAGCCTAACAAGTTTTCATAGTAAGTCCCAAATATTCAGCAACAATAAACAACTTTAAAAAAAATTTTTAAATCATAGAGAAGTGCACGTTAGTGTCCTTAAAAAAGAGCATTCTGTGTTGCAACACTAATATTAATTAAGAAATGTTCCCTTAGGCCAGAAAGCAACTTAATGTGATTTGAAGCCAGTAGATAACTAGTGTTTAGAGAGTATCATGGGATGTAGCCAAGATCCTCCTTCCTACACTTGTGGAGCCCTTGGAAGAATATCTAATTGAGGGGCTGCTATACACCCACCCCATTCTAAGCTCTTTACATGTATAAACATTTGATCCTCAGGCCACCCCCATGAGATAAGTACTATTTTTACACCCATTTTATGGGTGAAGCACAGAGAGATCAATTTGCTTGCTCAAGGTCACATAGCTAGCAATTGGATCAGCCTGTATTCAAACCAGTCAGTGTTAAATTCTAGTCCCTGGATTATGTTATAATCCATAACCACTGGTGAAAGTTGTAAATGTTCAGTAGAATTTGGCATACTTGCACTGTGGTATCACAAACTTATGAATCTGTAGGCAAAACTGTGCTGATATTAAGAGGAAAAATGTTTCTTCTACCACTTGGATTTGAGGCTTGGGGGCCTTCAAATTAATTGAAAATAGACTGATTAACAGAAGAAAAGACAAGGATTATTAACATGAGCACATAATAATGAGTATCAAAGGCTTATGCACATCAATTTAACAAGAAGGTGGTTTAGAGGAAGGAGGAAGGAAGGTCCTGTCATGCTTTTTGATGTTACTGGTAATGGGCAGTCTTTCTACACCAGAGGTGAATTTGAAGGAACCTTGAGCAGGGGTCAATCCAACTGTATTTCCAGAAGGCTCTGCTTGTGGGGGAGAGTGTTCAGATAAGATCTTTTTCTACATCTTCTATAGCTCAAACGTTACCACTTTAAAATAATCTTTTTACCAATTCTGGGAGTATGAGGGAAACCCAGCACCAATACGGTCATCTCTCAGACAGGCAACCACAGATAGGTTACCTGCAGAGTAAATTCAGATTAGCTTTAAATATTCTGCTTTAGTGATTAGTTTTTAGTTACTGTGTTTGGAAGTCTCTTTGAACTTATGGGTCAGACATTCTTTATACCTATAATTAGTAGGGCTGGGGATTTATCTCACTGCCTTGCAAGTGCAAAGTCCTGAGTTCAATCCCCAGTACTGGAAAAAATAATCTGTAAGTAGTAGTAACATAGTAATGTAATTTTCATTATAGATAGCCCTTGACCCGTAACAAGTGTCAAGTAAATATTTACTAAATGGACAAATGAATCACTGAAAATATTAATTTATCTTGCCCTGATATAAATGAGAGTTAGCTTTCCATATACTTATTACCATCACTTACTTGAAATATTAATTTGCTTTTATTTATAAGAGGCCATAACAATTATAGTGAGACAACTTGACATCTATTGAGTAACTTGGGGGAAAATCCATGTTCTCATATATTGGACAGAAAATCAATATCAGTTAACCATTTTCCAGAACTCTTCTTTTATATCTATTATGGTTCTATGTCTAAAATTTACATATTTAGAAGTTAAAAGATCTATCATAAAGGCACTGGATCAAGCAGTATGGAAGCTGAGATGTCCCATGATCTGCCTTCTACAAGCTGGAGACATGGTATAGTTTGAAAGCCTAAGAGGCAAAGGACTGGTGATTTCATTCCCAGTCTGAGTGTAACGACCAGAGAAAGAACAGCACCAAAGGTGCAAAAAGACCAATATCCCAGCTCCAGCAACAGGCAGAGGGAGAGAACCCAGTACTCCTCTACCAATTTGTTCTACTCAGCCTCTTAATGAACTGCATGGTGCACATCCACATTAGGCCAATTGTCAGTTACATCAAAACACTTCAAAGCACAATCAAAAGAAACATCATAATATTATTCAGAAATCATTGAAAATTACACATCTATAGGACATCTATAGAGGAGTGTAAACCTTGACCATGGAAGCCAGCCACACTGGGTTCACAACCTATCCTACCACCTACTGGCTTTGTGACTGTTACAGGCAAACTGCTGGTTTTCTCATTGATAAAAACTCTTTGGCTAGGAAGTTCTGGTCAGTGCAGCTGACTGGTCATTGGCTAAAAGGCTCTCTAGAATGTGATCTCCGTGAAGGCAGGGATTGGGGGGCTCAGTTTTGGGCCCCGCATCTGGCCTGGTATCTATTCCATGGTGTGTGTTTAACAAATTAAGTAAAATACCTGCTGGAAGTGCTTCCTTCTTCTAGTTCAGTAAGTCTTTGAAGTCTGCTGAAGTACATGCTTCCAGAGCAGCTATTAGTTTCAACTCTGGCTGTTAACTGAACAGACGTCAGGGTGGACAGAAAAAAACAATTTAAGGGGAGGCCTGAGGATAATGGGTTTGTGTATTAAAGCAAAGAGAAGCTTTTACAGTGCCCTTGGTGAACACTTCAAAAGAGCAGGTTTGTCAGGTAGAAGAACATAAACTTCTGGGAAGCTTGAGAAGTTAGTATAAGATGAGAAATGTTGTGAGATGTAAGGTCAGGGTTCAGATCACAAGCAGATGTGGGTGGGGATGCTGTTGAAAATGCAGATTCCCGGCCTCCACTCACAGATACTCTGGTTCAGGAATCTGCTTTCTTCACATGGTAAGTGCTCTTTGGCAGGTACTCATGGAACCACCTCTGAGGAATCAAAGAGGAAAAGGGGAGAAGTCCAATGTGCCAAAGTCAACCTCTGCTGACTTCCCAGCCGTGCCAAGGACTGACCCTGGCGGGGAGGCATAACTAGTGTGGGTAACATGATTTCATATTTTTGGGTGGAAAATCAGCTGAGCATGCCAAAGATCAATATTGTGTTTCATCTGAGAGTCTCTCTTCTCTTTCTCCTGCCACACCTTTCAAACTGTGGTGATGGGAACAATAACAAGCCTGTGTTATTTGGTTTCATCAGAGCTATTTCTTATATATCTCCTTAAAATTATGTGTTCATTGTACAAATTTAAATTTTTAAGCACAGAGTGAAGGGAAAGAAATAAAAGTAGATATTTACTCTTTGATCTTTTTTCATGGTTGTCCTTTTCTTACCTCAAAAATATGTTTTACATTGCGAATTTCTGCTAAGTAACCTAAAATGTCTCAAATGTTTAGCTAACTTTTATCATTAAGCTGCAGAAGAGTTATAGGTGGAAATGGGAAATAGTTTCATTACCAATACATCTTCATTTTATAAGGAAGCAATGTGGATCAGAATAAAAGGAAAAAGTTAATCAGAATGAAAAGAAAAAGATTAATCTGATTTCAGAATCACTTTATGGAGAAGTAAAGTGGTAAAGAAAGCAGAAGGGCAAGCACACAACAAATTTCATCCTGATTACACTCCTGGCGGGCTGCCTGGCCTTAGAAACAACACAAAATCTCTGAGCCTCCTTCTTGGGTAAGATGAACACCGATGCCCTCTTACAAGTGAAACTTCATGAATATGTGTGGTCCAATTCACCTTTTAAAGAAGAATTCACCAAAACATCACAAAACAGAAATGCAACCAATTCGTGATTACCTCTTAAGAGAGGAAAGTACTGCCAATCATCCATGAGCCCTATCGATAGGCTTCCCGGTATAATGAAGCTACAATCTGCAGGTCCAATACAAGAAGATCTGTGAACATCCTTCATCTTTTCATCTTTCAGAACAGTCTGAACTGGGCTCTGCTATCTAGGTTTCCTTTTATATAGCTTACTCCTAGTCAGGAAGGTAGGGGTATTTTGCTTATTTTAAATAAGTATTTTGCTTTATAGATTCTTTCCCATGACCTGAGTATAAAGTGAGAACTTCAAATATCTTTATAATGTTCTAATGGTAAACCATTTAGGCCAACTGTTAATCAGCCAATAGATGAACAACTGTAGCATTTATGGAGTAGCTACAGATGGAATAGAACCGAGCTAAGTAACACAGGAAGTGTCAAATAGTCTCAACTTCATAGAATTCATCATCTGTTTACTAAGGGGAAATACTAGCCCACCTGAGATACACCAGCAAAATTGTTTACAAAGATCCTTCAATACAAATATTTCTAGATAGAGAAAAGGAAATAGTCTCTGTAAGAAGAATCTAACTCCGTAATCTACATGGTGAACAGAAAAGATGTAAATAAAACCCCAAACTGAGGGCATCATCTCCTAGCTCTTAACGTACTCCGGGCACTGTTGAAAGCTAGATCAGACCACCCTTTGCTAAGCAGACAGCATGATGCTATTCAAGATTAAATTTCAGACACAGCTCAGAAGCCCTTTTTAAAATTTGATTTTCTAATTCCCAAGGGGAGTCAACTTTTTAAGAAGAATCCTTTAACATGTTTTTGGAATCTTTTGTAACCTCTAAAGAAATATTTTTCAATTTTACTGGACAAGGAACAGAGATTCTTAATGGCAATTTTGTATCGTGCTTGAAAATTAGCTAGGAAAGAGGACTAATCCTATGGGCTTTGTCTTCTTAAGAGATTTTTTTTTCATAAACAAAGAGAAGGTCCTTATAATGGAAAACTACTTCCAAGATATACAACTTAAGAGAAAAATGGGAAAGGAATTATTTTTCTCCAAAATACTTTCCTTCCTTCTCCTTGTTCTAAATGATTATTGCGATGGGTTTTTTTTCTCCCCTCAGTGGAACAATAGACTCTTATTTCCACAAAATAAACTGTGCAGGCAATCAAAAAATACTTTTCTAATGGAAGGCAGATAAAAGAGAGCCCCCTCCCTAATAAAAACAAAAGCTATCTCCAGCCCTGTAGTTCATATTCAAATGGAAGAAAATAAAAAGAGCTTTTAACATAATGATTTTAATGTTTAAAAAGTACGATCCCCACTTGCACATTTCCAAACATGTGCCAAACAACTTGATGGAATTGGAAGAAATGTGAGGAAGATCAGAGAGCAAACACTTCTTGGCACCCTGGGAAACTGGGCCTTATCATGCCACCAGCAGAGAATGCTTATGAAATCAAAAGTTGTTCCTCAAGTGAGAAGTGTGTCTGATTGTCTCTTGAATACCAGGACTTCTATTTGAGCTTTGTTTTCAAACATGTGCTCAGGACATTTAATTGCAAATCTAGCTGTGGGTAAAACTACAAAGTAATAGGTAATAGTTCATTTAGTGAGCACTTACTATATAATAGGTGTTTGTATAAAACTGAATTCAATTTTCACAGCAGTTTCAAGGTAGACAATACAACCAGACAGAGAAACTAAGACCCAAATGCTTAACTCATTAACCCTTGGTTATGCAACTGTAAATGGATCCAAGATTTGAACACAGTTATTTCTGGCTCAAAAGCATTGGCTCAATCTCCCTTTCCTCCCCACTCCCCATCGCTCCCCCATCTACCCTGAGTTCTCAGACTTCCCCAGGTTCTTCCTGTCATGGAGGAAATAAAAACAATTCACATAACTTGTTAATGATTTAATGTGTTATCTGTCCAAGAATCGTACTGGAGAGAATAATATTTGAACAAGGGTCTCTAGTGGCAACATTTCAAAGAATCTGGAAGGAAGGATTTATTAAGGCTGAGGTGAAATTTGGCCATACCTCTCAAGCCTCCCCTTGTAGGGTCACTTGTGTTGTACAAATCCAGGGTTAATATGTAGGAGTCTACGGTAATGACACCCATGGACTTGTGTAGGCACCACTGACATGACAGTGTATTGTTAGTAACTAAAGAGACTTTATTGATCATCTCAGTCTAGTGTCTGCTTATTTTACCAAAGAGAAAATTGAACCATAAGACATTAGGTAATGGCCTTATTAATAACAGATCTAGAATTATAATTAACATCTTAGGGGAGGTCAGAAGTGGGAGAAGAGGGCCAGGGATTTAGCTCAGTGGTGCTGCCACCTGCCTCGCAAGTGCAAGGTCCCGAGTTTAATCCCTGGTACCAAAAAAAAAAAAGAAGTGGGAGAAGATGTTTATGCCCTCTAAGTTAGGTCTAATACTTGATGCTTAAAAAGAAAATAAATAAATACCATTCCAACTAATTTGACAACTTCAACTGCTAAGGACTGACCTGTTAAGTCACATGACGTTGATCACAAAGACATGGAGCAGACTCACAGTCCAGGCACAAGCTTTTCTTCTCTGAATAATGTAACATATATTCCAACCCCGAAATTTTCAGTTTAACCTTAGGCTTCCTGAGCTCTGTGGGTCCATGACTATCCCAGATTACAGACTATCTATAACTTCTAGAAGGAAAAGTGAGCAGTTTCAGAAATTCTGTCCTAATTCTAATTGCACAGCACAAACTTTGAGCTTAGCTGTAGTGGCTTTCAGATTATGACTTCCTTAGCTTATAGAAAAGAGCTTTAGGAGTTCTAAAAACCACTTGATTTAATGATTATCAGGTTCCTCACCACAAGAGAGAAACAAGCCAGAGGGGCCACCATGATAGATTCTCAACCTCTGGGCTTCTTGACCCAAAACATGACTTAGTCCTAAGATTGCCCTTGAAAACTGGACCCCACTGCTTTAGAAAAAAAGTCCATGGAATATCAAGTTACACAACAAGTTGCAGCTCCAGAAAATGCTCTGAGAGAAGCTTCACGTTGGGATAGCCATGCTTAGCAGACTGCTTGAGACAGTGCTCACAATCATAACTGCTATGAACACTCACTCTAAAATCGCTATCCAAAACATGGATAACTGAGGCACAGATTTTCACCAAAACAATGTTATTTTTGTTAAAAGAATGAGACAGATGTCAGTATAAGCACAAATGCAAAGCTTAAGAGATGAAGCTGAGGAACCTAACTTTATTAAGGATTTGGATTTTGTTTTTAAAACATAATCATTTTTCTGGAATGCCATTGGCTAAGATTCTTCCCCCCTGTAGCACAGAGTTGGGGAAGGTACACATTACTAATTGGACTGAAAACCACATTTAATCCTCTTTGCTGTGTTTCCTCTGTAAGAGATGTCAGCGCCAAGTTCCTTATTGAGAAAGGCAAGAGTAGACAAGATGTTTTCAAGATCTAAAGGCATTCTATCTTCACATCTTAAAAGGTGGCATACAGAAGCCTTGTCCTACTCAAGCATTTCTTAATAATAGGTCACAATCCCTGGGAGTTGAAAAAAGTTTTGAGAGTGTTTTCACACAGAGTTTTGGGAAAGTGTGTACTGGGCAGCACTGCGTGGAGTGGCGATGCCAGGGGAAAGTGTGCGGGCATGAACAGGAAAGGGAACTACAGGCAAGAGAAGTGCCCTGCCCTTCCTCTCTGCTCCCCACTCCGTGCCTCAGAACTGCCGGGATAAGAAAAGACAGAGGCCCGCTGGCCTCTGCAGCCTGACTTCAGCCTGATCTTCTAGTCTAGCCTCATGGGGTGGACATGCAGTGGACAATCATCTAGAAAGTCAGAAATGTTTGCTTAACTGGAAAGAAAACCAAAGTAACCCTCATGAAGACTCACCCCATACTATGGAGCAACAAAATTATCAAGAATGGTTGCACCCCATGGCTCCTCACAAAAGCGATTCCATTTTAGATCCTAGGAAGGGCCAGTATCGTTTGTGACACTGTTCATCTCTTGAAAGGAGACAACTTCCCAGAGGTCATACAGAGTGTTGCTGAGTTATTGGACTATTTCAACTTCTTCGCAGCAAGCACATGCATAATACCTGGAACCCAACTTGCACATGGTACCCAACTATTAGACAGTCCCTTCCAATAATTTTGAAGTTGAACCTATTCTACTTTCAAATTTTTTACAGAGGAGATTTCTCTAGTTAATCTTTTTCAATGCCACAGTCATTTAAGCCTGGCATGGTGGTATATGCCTGTAATCTCAGCTATATAGGTGGCTGAGGCAGGAAGACTCAAGCTTGAGCCAAGCTTAGGCAAGTTGGAAACTGTGAGATTGTTTCAAACTTTTAAAAAATTATTAAAAAGCTGGGGATGTAGCTCAGTGCTAAGGCCCCAGGTTCAGTCCACAGTAGCAAAACAAAACAAATAACAACAACAAAAGTCATTTCCTGAGTTCCTGTTGTGTGTCAAGTATAAAGAGAGATGTGGTTCTCACTACAGAAAGAAACTAAAGTTGTAAAAGAATATATAAAAAATGTATGATAAGTGTTATGAGTAAAATAAACATAGGATACAGGTGAGATAGAGACAAAACAAATAGTGAATGCTAGAGTAAAATTCCTTTCCTAAAAAATTTCTCTTTTACCCATTTGGTTAGTTACTAATGGCATCCCTGACCAGGATACTAATTTCCTGCACAAGGCCCTCCTCCAAGCATCCATATTATAGATTAATGCATCATTCAGTCATTCAACAATGATTTGGGCACCTACTGCGTGTATAAATGATTGTCTCTTGATTTTCACATCAGAAACAATGGTTTAATGAGCCACAAGCTAGTTAGAGGATTTCAATCCCTGAGCAGAAATATCTGAGTCTTTTGCTTGTTATTCTTTGCTCAGATCTCTGGAAAGAATTCTACAAGAACCTGGGTGAGACATCTAAAATAAAAATAAAAACTACCTTACCCATCCAGGGAAATTTTACATCAGCATATCAAATTATATCCAAATAGCCAATATGAAAATCGCTATCCAGATTTCATAGCATAATCAAACAAAAACAAGAAAAAAAAGTTTCTTCAAAATGTGATCTAGGTAAGATAACCAACAATGTTTATCTTCCCCTGAGCTATTGTGATGATCAATAAGATAATGTTCACAAGGGACTTTGAAGGAGTAATGTAATGTGCTTTGAACCATTGTCATTTTTTATTAACGAGTTTTGATTCTGACAGCTGCCAGTTGCACTGCAGCCATGGTAAACACTTGCCTGTCCCCAGGAAGAAAGGGAAATAGGATACAAGAGAGCAGATAATCTTCGGTGGCAGATAACACTTGCTCCGGGAGAAAGCCGCATACCACTGAAGAGAAAAGCTGTAGGTAAATCCTATGGGAAACAATCGAAAGGGGGAAGTTGGTGTTGCTGGTTTAAAAAGCAATCCATCGGAAGATTCCCCGCCTCCATCCCAGGCTCCTAGGGCAGTGAAGCTCAGCCCGTCCCAGCACCCGGAAGGAAGCTCCCCCGCTGCCATCCCAGGCTCCTAGGGCCAAG
>NW_004624751.1:27302795-27350055 GCF_000247695.1 Heterocephalus glaber
GGGTGGAGGACGTGAAGGGAGGGCTAGGAATGGGGAAAAAATAAGAACCAAGATGCATTATGTAAAGGTCCAGTTCCCAATGAGAAATGTAATTGTGTTGTATACCTACAATGTACCAATAAAAGAATTTAATACAAAAAAAAAGAACCACGTAGGCTGATTTGCACATAAAGGTAATACCTACATGTGTGTACACATGCACCTAATTGTGACCTACAATCACACCCACATAGACACACACACATTCACACATTGCTGGGGGCCAAATTTGAGCTACCAACTATAACATGAAAGACCAATTAGTATATTCATGATTCCTTATGCTAACTCTTTAGATCCAGAGCCTGCTTATTTGTTTGGCCAATAAATTCAGGCCTTGACTACAGGTTATTGATGGGTATTCATAGATGTGTAGATTTTAGGGCCAGGGATTTAGCTCAGTGATTTCGTTACCTGCTGCACAAGCGCAAGGACCCGAGTTCGATCCCCAGTACCAAAAAAAATAAATAAAATAAATACAGTACACAATTCATAGATGTGTGGATTTTACAAGGAAGTTTGAATTTCGCAAGTCCTGAGTGAGAGGAAATTCAAAGCAGCCCACATTTTCAAACACTAACACAAGCAGTAAAGGCCCAAGGCTCTACTTAGATTAACCAATAACAATTACCAGTTATAATTCAAGGGTAAATAGAAAGTGAGTTCAGTAATTCCATAGTTGTGCTACTCAACTAAAGACATTAGTTTTTCAAATATGTTTCTAAGAGATACAGTATTTTAAATGTTTGGAAATTAAACCTGGAAAAAAACAGGTATTTTTATTGTTGTTTTTCTTCTGTTTTGTTTTTTCTGAAAGAACCAAGCAGGGGAGGGGAGTACTTTTTTTTGTTTTTGTTTTTAAGAAACAGCTCTTGACCTGGCCAGCAAAAGCTTCTTTTTAGTAATATATTTCTTCCTAAAATTGATCCTCTAAAAATTTTGAGTTTCTGAAGCATACAGCAGCATGCATTTATTACCCAGGATCAATGAAGCTGATGAAAAACTGCAATGATGGGAGAGAATATAGTTTACTCTCTTCTCACTTTATTGTTGCTTTGCCTGACCTTTTTTCAATTTGTTATTTTTAACAACAAAATACATAGATTATAGTGGCTTAACTGAAACATCAAATGCTTTCCCAACTAATCCCCTGAGAAGTAAGCCATTTAATTTTAGTGTACAAAAAAAGTGATAAATTACTTAGGATTTTACCTCAAAGGGGTAAACACGGTTCAGATGAGTTGTAAAATGAATGTGAAAGACCAAATCTGAGCTACAAACACGAAAGAATCCTTGGTCGTTGCACTTCTTTATAGGTTGGAAAAGTCACTTATGCCCAAATACTCATTTCCAACCTTCAGCTTGAGGTAGTGAATCAGTTCATGTCAAAGCAGGATGAAATTTGAGTTTTTTAAAAAATCAAATTATTCCAGTGATTTGGTCAAAGGTTACTATTGGATACATTGAATATCTATGTTAAATATTATTCATCTCATGACCGGGTATAACTTTAATCTCAGTTTATTATGTACTGTAGCCAAGGACCAAAGGTATAAAAATCCCAAGGCCAAAAGCATTTCTACTGCACAGGCATAGTGAGCTATTTCTTTGATAGGCTTGGTAGGCAAATATAATAAAATTCAAGCATCCTCTTGTGTTCAGCTCACTTCTTGCCACTCTTGGGACCAGCGGGGATATTCTATGGAGGGAACAAATGACTAGTGTTTTGAAACCTCAGTGTAAAATGTAAAATATCCACTATTGCCTTTAGTAACTCCACTCCAAAGCCCAGGATTATACCATTTTATTTCTGCAATATACAATTTTTTAAAAAAAAGATGCAGTCAATTTCAGCAGTGCTCAGGTTTGCATTTGGATACAGGCTGTCCCTCCATGAGACAGTTGTGTGGGAAGAATCACATCACAAATGTATAAGTCTCTGTATGCACATTTCATCAGCTCTGCTATCACAGCCCCATGCCAGCCCATAACATTTGATGTTTCTCTAAAAGATTATTCTTATGGCATGTAGATTATAATTCTCTTCAAGCTAATGATCTGCTAGACAAAATTATTTTATAGCTCCAGGGACACTAAATCTCTGGTTTTAAAGAATACTAAGAAGTCTGATGGCTTAACATTCACAGAAGGTGACGTTAGCTATATACTCTCCTTTTTATCTTCCTCACAGTCTGATAAATTTTTAAATTCGTTGGACTACTCTATTCCTTTAATTTTCCCACAATTAAGTTGTAAAATAATTGCCGTGATCATTAAGCACCCATATAATACTTTATACATTCAAAGTGTTTTGCAATCATCTATTTTACAAAGTACATTGTTCTGTATATCAGGTTTTATCATGTCCTATGTTAGCATAAGAACCATGTTCTACATGACCAGATTAAGAGGTAGCATATCAATCTTAGGGCAAAGGTTGCTCTTTATTTGATACGTGTACCTGTAATGTGTTTGAGTCCTCTCAACCTTTGTGCAGTCTAAACATGCTGACCTTATTTTATTAGGAGTCAAAAGAAGTCTCTTCTGAAAGTGTCACACATTCAGCTTGTGGAGCACTCTGAATAGGATCTGAGATCTTTCCCCACTCAAGGCACTCAAGTTTCAGGATGAACTGCTAAAACTCTTTCAGTGAGAAATGGGCCAGCTATTATCAAAGCATGAAAGAAACCCAAAGGGCCATCAATACACAGACCAGTGTCTACAGGAGACACCCTGACATTTCCAGCTGACATATATTATATACAATCATGTACCACGTAATTCGTACACTAAGGTCAACAACAAATTGCATGCACAGTGATGGTCCCATAAGATTATATCACTTAGTGATGGCCTCCTCTGTTCATGTGAGTACTGTCTATGATGTTTGTACAATAAGCAAATCATCTTAGAACACATCTCAAAACATATCCCATTAAGCAAGGCATGACTGGTATAGAGAAATGTCAGCACCTCTTCTTTTTTGATCCAAAGGTATAACTCACTAACTCTTTCACCAAAAAAAGAGATGCAGTTCAATGAGCTCATTCTTACTATTTCTCCTACCTGAAGTCTTTATGGCCATTGCTGCCACATAAGTCTGCATTTTCCTCTGCCTAGAGCTGACATCTCTTCTCTGTCAGAACCACCAAAGTGAATGAAAGCAGAAATAGCTGTCCCTTTTGATCTGGCCAAACCAGGTGACAATGTAACTCCTGCAGGGTCAGGGCCACCTTGAAACTGCAGTGTATGTGATATGTAAGGAGCACAACCAGGAATGCTATGGAATGTCATTGTTCCCTGTACCTCAACAAAAGGACCTGTTAGATTTTGGGTTTTTACAAATGCCCCCTGAACGTGCTGTCTCTCTCTCCTGCCAACCCCTTTTCTGATCTCTCCCCATTCCAATTGCTGCCCCTTCCATAAGTCTATCAGTCTTGTGTCCCCTACCCCAGTATTTCCCTTGAGAAATTCAACACTCCCCATCTCTAACCAAAGCAACAGGTTCCACTTCTAAATTCTTCAGGTATCTAACAAAATCAAGCAGTACCTCCAGTCTGAGCTAAAAAGTCAGGAAACTTTTTTTGTTAGATGTGAAGGAATATGTATATCCTGAGATCATGAGCCAGCAGGAATGTGGAGACTGCAGAGAGCTGAAAGTGATTTCCTTGCTAGAAACGTCAAGCAAGAAGAGGTCACCATGCCTCACCAAGGGGAGCTGTAATGTTTTTCTTGGAAAAAGTATGTTCTAGTTTCATACTGAGGTAAAGCTATCTATCTATGGTATTAACCTGGCTTTGATCTCATCCATTTCAGTAACATGAGCCTTTCCTCTCCACTTCGTTCCTCCCAACAGTTTATTGTAGAAGATAATAAGTTGGTAAGTAGTGGTAGTAGACAGATAGATCTCTCTTTTTTGTTGTTGTTAGAATCCTGGTTTTATTTTCTTTTTCTCCACCCCCCACCCCCCATTTCCCTTGCCCAATCCATGGCTCTTGTTGAGTGGATTAATCCACTGGATCGATCCTTCTTGTGAACTGTAATGGATCCAGTGGGTGCCCCTTTCTCTGTCCCCGCCCTGCTCCTGTCCTCTTCTCTCCTCTCCTCTCGAGATTTCAGGCACAAAGAATACTTAACCTGCACTGTCAGGGTCCCTGTTTCCAAATGAGGAGAAAGTCTATCTGAGAATGAAGCCAGAAAGTAGGCCTGAAATGAAAGCACAGATAAAAGATGGAGGGAAGGGACAGACAGATAGACACTCTCTATATCCAGCCACCAAGAGCCCACAGTGCCCTTTTCTGCTATGCCTAATCTGAGTTTCAGTTCCGACACCTGACAAACTTATTACTGGGAAGGATTATAGATCAATCCTGACAGTGCCAACTATGAGGCTTGTGTTTTCTGCTTTAACTGTATGAACCTTCTTTAAAGAAATAATAACTATACTTTACTTACATTATTTTTTAAAAGACCTTACATAAAAATGATTAAGCAGAGATGGGGAGATCTAGAGATAAGATTCAGCAGAAGACCTTGCCTGCCCAGACCCCATTTTCCGTGATGGACACCATGGTGCCCTGTGTGCAATACCTCCACAGCACTGTAACATTCAATGCTAGCAGCTGAGTGTTGCCCTGCCTCACCCCTAGACATCAGGTTCCAGGACAATGGCCAGGTCTCACTTGACGCTGTGGTCCCAAAACTCAGTACTCCAACCACTTGGGATTGTTGACTCTATGACTTAAATGACTCCAGGTATTCATAATACCCTTAGAAGAACAAGAAGCACATGGAAAGGGCACGTGTACCTTTCAAGCCAATAGCATCGTTGCTTAATTGACCTTAATTGACATTTCTAGTGCTTCCAAGAAATACAGTGAAGGAGAAAAATCTTGTGGGAAGATTCGCCCCTATTTCTTTCCAGTGCTATGAATAGAACAGCACCATCCCATAAAAATATAATGGGAGCCACATCTATAATTTTACAGATGTGAAGACTGCCATAAGCAATCACTTGAGCTAAAGCCAACCTTGCATCCATAATTTTAAATGCTCTAGTAGCCACATTAAGAAAAATAAAGGAAGACAATGAATTTAAGTTTAGTAGCATCATTGAAATACCTGGCTGGCAAACACAGATACACAGAGGTTCACACATAGGAACCCTTGGCCTTTGCAGCCTGTACCACTCTGTTTTTCTGCCCTGTCACTGACCTGATCAACCCCCAGTGTGCAGCCACAGGAACTAGCAACCTGATTGTGCCTGAGGAGGCTCCACCTGACAGTTGCCTATCCAGAGCTTGACTCTTCAGATGGTGCTGAGAATGAAAAATACTGATGCCATTTATGAACTGCAAGTTAGCTGCATACATGATATTTTAAGTATCTAAAAAGAACAAGGAGCAAAAATGTTTTGGGTATTTGTAGGTGTGAATTTTAGCCCTTCACATATTTAGAAACACTAATCATCTAAAAAGAAAAGAAAATGCATTTATGATTAATAAGTATGTTTACAGCAAATAAATTAATGAAATACTGGATATCTGTGTACATGTCAGAATGCTAAAAGCGGTTTGTTAACTGTATTATTTATCACTAAGAACTCAACATGGATTTCAAAGTTTTCCTTGGAAAAATTTATATCTCCATATCCAAATGAATGTTCAAAGGAATACTGATTTACTTGTACACTGCCAGTCAGCATGTCTTTTTTCTAAATCAAAATTATAGATTACAAGTAGAAAACTCTTCCAATTTCATGATGAATGAGGAATAGCTATTGTTCTGTTAAGTCAGATTATTGAAGTAAAAATTTAATTTGAAGGTGTTATTTTCTAAATTATTTTAATGGCTTTATATATTTGTAATTGTTATGAAATAAAACATTAAAATCTGAAAAAAGAGTTTAGTAGCATATTTAACCTAATGTATTCAAATATTATCAGTTCAATATGTAATTAATGAAAAATATCAGGTACTTTACCTTCTTTATCTGTACTAAGACTTTGAAATGGAAGAGTGTATTTCACTCTCATAGCACACCTCAGTTCCAACTAGTCACAGTTCCAGACACATGTGACCATGATACCATACTAGAAAGCACTTACTCATACAATTAAAACTCCCAGAAAATGCAGAATTGCCCGCAGTGACCCAATGTGACTGCCCCTGAGAGACTTGCTGCATCCAAAGTCACATCTCCCATGTGCTCTTCACCTTGTCTCTCCAGTGGAGATGTGGGGTCCTCTGGCAAGCACTGGATGGGATGCAGTACAAACCCAGATTCCAGTAGCAGGGCATGACCCAGAGTGAGGATTCAACATGGGAGTTCAAGGTCAAACTGCCGGCCTTTTCCAAAGAACCTGATCTCATCAACACGACAGCAAGTTTCTATCCTTTACAATCATTTTTTTTCAAAAGTAAATTCTAAGGAGATATGACCAAATTATAATCTCTAGAGCCTGAATGAAATGAGAAATCAACAATAAAGATGCACCATCAATAGTCCTGAACAACTCCCTGAAAAAGTGTTTTGAAAATTATACTTGGGAGGCAAAGTTCCTCCTAAGAAAGTTCCTCTAAGAAAAAAATGATTTCCTTCCTGATCAAATGGAAGAATGCAGCTTCCTTGGCAAAAAATCCCTGTGTTTTCACTGGATACCACAGGTTCAGAGCAAGAAAGAGATGCCAACCCCCAAGTGACTGCATATGATTACAGACATGAAGGCCACATCCAAACAATCAGAGAAATCTTGGGTACCTTTTAAAAAAAAGTCTCCATGCTAAGGTTACAGTCCCTATTTGGAATATTTCCAGAAACCAGTGTATCCAAAAAGCATTCACATTATGAATGGGCTCAGTTTTTGTCAATGAGGGAGGCAGCTCTGCCATCCGATTTCCTCCTAAGTCCTCAGTCATTTCTG
The DNA here is from genome assembly GCF_000247695.1 of Heterocephalus glaber. Next base: position 27,309,758 of record NW_004624751.1, read on the forward strand.
CAGAAACAGAGCACTGCCACAGCTCCAGATCAGGTGTAGACCTTGTTCTATAAATAGTCCCAAGCCCAGATCTCTCAGGTATTAGGAGACTTTCACAACGTGACAAGATGCAAAAATCCTACATTGAATGTCTCCTTGCATGGATTCCAACACGATTGACGAGGAGATGGGGGAAAAGGAATGATAGATGTTGATGCTGATATTTCTCATCAGAGTCAGGGCTCTGAGCTCTGGGCTGAGTCTTGAGGCTCAGCTGCTCATTTCCTCTGGCCACACACATGACCATATTTAAATCATTTCAAGTTGATGAGAATATGTTTTGCTTTTTTTTTAGGTCTCTAGAGAAGGAGATAACATTCCCTCAGTAAATTATTCCCTGGTTAAACAACCCTCAAGGAAATGGTGCTCAGCTCTCTGATATTTAGCTCCCTAGGTACTGTGGTTATTTCCAGCCCTCCTTGCTCTCCACACACAGGCACTGAGGTCCTGTCCGCTGCAAGGCTGTTGTAAGGGGACTGGGAAAGTAAGAAGGCAGCCTCTGGGGTCCAAATGCTATGGCTCAGTGGAAAAGCCAAACCTCCTCCACAAATAATGGCAATCCAAAGGGGCAGTACAGAGTGGAAGAAGACAACTTGCTGGGCCAGTTAGCAGGAAGGAACTCTTTGTCCTCAGGAAGAGAGGACAGCAGCTGGCCTCCATCCTGCTTGTTTGCCCAGGGTAATCTCTCTCTTCCTCACCTTCTATTTGCTCTTCACATCATTTCTTAAGGCTGTCAATATTGTGAGACATATGGAAGACACCGTCTGTGGTAGGAACTGATAGTAGAGTGTTCACAGCCTTGGTTATCAAATGTCGCATGTACAGTTTGGGGACAAGCATGACCAGTGAACACCAGCCAGCTGCCAGTGGCCAGCCTACCTGTACCAGAGATTTCCTCTCCCTCTTGCCATCTTATATCCCACCTGCTATACTAAATCCAGGAGCAGAAATTACAACAGAAGTTAAGTAGTGCGTATTTGAGCTCATTTGATGTTAAATAGCATCTCCCTTCTTTCCCATTATCTGTGTCTTTCTCTGACCTCACAGGAGTGGTTATTGGCCACACCAATGTTCTCATACGATCTGATGTGCTGGTCTTACTTCCCCCGTCAGTGGGTCATCGTTTCTTATCATTTTCCATCTTCCTTGCTGCCAACTATGTGGCTCTTAATGAAAAGACTGTGCTGTCAGAAGAAGTAAGACCCTGAGAAATGAAGAGACTTTTCCAGGATCACATAACTATGTGTGATGGAGTTGGGCTTTGAACTCGGCTTCTCCACAGAAGCTTCTTTGCACTGTGGAATGTTCCCTGGTGCCCGTCAGATCTACTTTGAGAGCTCCCGGCTGTTTTAGCCTAGGTTTATGGAGGCCGGTCTTCATGCTATTTTATTTACATTAACATGTCTTTTCTCCATTGCCCTTTCAACTGACTCTGTGTGCATGCGCATGTGCGTGTGCATGTGTGTGTGTACATGCGTGTGTGAGTGTCTGTGTTGGGGGTGAAACCTGTGTGTTGGTGGGGGGTGGATTTATGCCAGGAACAAAATCAGCAGATATAGGTAGAGGTGGGGAGAAAACCAGAAAGCTAGACACAAACACCAGTTCAGGGTACAAACCTAGAATTCGTAGGTGTCCTAAGCATATGTGTGTTACTTTCTATCTCTCCTATCTTCTCACTGTCTATTTTTTCAGTAGGCTGCCTTGTTTGTAACCTCTCAACTTGGGGTGGGTGACAGCCTAATGAAACCATTGTAAGTTGAAAACATCATAAGTCAAAATGCATTGAATACATCCAAGGTGGCTAGTATTGTAGCTAAGCAACACAGGGCGCTGTACAGCATTGTTTGTTTCCCCTCGTGATCATGTGGCTGACTCAAAGCTATGACTCTGCCTGGGTCAGCAGCACTAGAGTGTCTTGCCATATATTATTAGCCTGAGAGAAAAAATCAAAATTCAAACTCTGGAGGATAGTTTCTACTGAATGTGTATTACGTCGACCCCATCGAAAGCTGCACCATTATAAATCAGGGATTATCTATGCTCCTATCTTTATTCTTCATGGCTCCCTCATCTTCTCTCTGCTCTCAACTCTGTTCTTTCATGTTCTTTTTTCTTTTTCTTTACATGGTACTGGAGATTGAATCCAGCCCTTCATGCTGAGCTACATCCGAAACACCTTTTGAAATTTTTATTTTGAGATATGGTCTTACTTAGTAACTAAGTTGCCCAGGCTGTGTCCAACTCAATATCCTCCTGCCTTAGCCTCCCAGAGTCCTGGGATTACAGATGTGTGCCACCATGCCCAGCGAAGTGCTGTTAGTTCTTATACCAAGAGTTTACTTATCTCCTCAAGCCCTGTCTTCTACCAGGATATCTCTGGCATCTCAACTTCCACCTAATCTTCCCCTAGATATGTCTCCAAGCAAGATATTTTTTCCTCCTGTGAAGAAGTCTGTCAGTCCTCGGTGCTCACACAGCTCTTACCCCTCTTCCCAAACTACATGGATTAAGATGGGGGAGGCTGACCTTCTTTGGAATAAATTCTTCCCATTATTTTAAATGTTTTCTCATTTCATTTCCTTAAAAATATTTTAATATTATACTTACCTTATATAAACAATCCCATAAAAATTATGAAAGCTACATCAATTGTGAAATTTAATACAAAAGAATACAAGGTAAATGAAAATACCAGATCAGCTTTTGAAAAAATTTTTCATTATGCATTATTTTCATTTTTTAAAATTTGAGACAAGTTCTCACTAAGTTGCCCAGGTTAGCCTCAAACTTGTGATCCTCCTGCCTCAGCCTCCCAGCAACTTGGGCATGAGCACATTATAGGCATGAGCTGCCTTGCCCAGGATTGTCATTATTTTTAAAAAGTTTACCATCAAACTTTGTTCCTTCCCCATTCTGTCTAGTGATTCAAAATTATATATTCCATTTCTATTCTTTATAGCTAGGTTCAATTTAATTATACATATATTATAAATAAATATATGTACTTATATGTTCTCGATTAATGTTAAGAAAGAGTAAATTTGGAATTCTCCCTGGGCTAAATATCTCACTGAGAAATTAACACATTTCTTCAATTTCCAGCTATTGTTGATCTGAAGTTTTAGTTCCAGATTATTATTAGTTTTATAGACTTTATTTTCAAGGAGGCAGCTCATCTTTCCAACTAGTGTGTCAAGGGTCATGATTTTATTAGCGGGAATCGTTTGGACTTAGTGTAGGCTTTCCTAACTCCATCAGTCACTGGCCTTTCACTTTGGGGTCATCGTTCCCTTCTCCCCCACTCCCTATCTAATACCCTCCATTGTAGGACTGCCTGGGGCTCCGGAAGTGGCCACGGCAGCAGTCTCTGCTCAGAAATTACACATCACGAACAGTGCCCCATCCTTCCAGCTCCTCCTGAACTTTGACCCTGGATCCAAGGCTGCACTGGTCCAGAATCTGTTGCTCATCTGTAGGCCTCATCTGGTCTGTAGAGTCTGTGTCCGGGTCTGGGTGGGAGGCAGACCCAGGCAGCTTCTCTGCTGGGTGGTCAGCCTGCTACCTGCACTGTTTCTTGATGAAATGAAAACTGCTTTTCCGAATATCAGTTTCTGAAAACTGATATTATGTATTTAATATTAATGATGCTATAATTTAAACTCCTTCTAATTAAACTCCATTGCCCCCATAACTCCAGTGAACACCTGCTTTGTATGCAGCCTCGGAACATGGTGGCCTAAGTAGGGACAGCACAGAGATGTAGGAAACGAAGAACTGAACCAGTCAACAACAGCAAGAACCCAGGGCCAGAAGGGACTGGGGGAGAGGGACCTGCCCCTTCCCCTCAAATTCCTCAGATATGAAAAAAGACAGAGGCCTTCACTTCTCATGGGACAAGGGATTTGAGCCAACCTGCAAAGGATGGTGTAGCCCAGCATGCCATTTTGGATACCTAATGGATGTTTATTTTGCCATTGGGATAACTGGAGCTCAAACTTGGAAATGCAAAATTTGTACTTTAAACCTTTATCTGTAACAATGGCAAAATTAATGTTAGCAAATAAAAAGTAATGGATTAACACATTTTTAATTTTAAAAAGAAATTACAATAGTGTATGAGTCTATATAAAAAATAAACATACAAAGAAAAGTAAAGCATTATAGTTTTCTAAATAACTAGAAAGTAATGAGCCCACAACCCAGAAAAGCAAAAAGGTATTAATGCTAAAAGATTCAAGTTAGAATATGGAATAAAAATAGTATGTTTCATAGGAAATAGGTTTGAAACAAGCATTATAAAGCTAAGACATTGTTGAAAATAATATAAATGTTAGATGAAAAGAATACAGGAAAGCATGTAAGGATTACACCTAATGGAGGCTTATTTTAATATTTCCTGTGAAAGAAAATTAATGACTCAAAAGTATAGGAATGTTTGGCTAGTGAGGTATCAAAGCCAAATATGATCCATCCAGTAAAGACAGAAAAGAAAACATTGAGAAAGATCATAGACAATAGACTCTGAAATCAGAACAGGCCCGGAAAGTCTTGAGCCACAATGGGATCAAGAGAAAACAGAAAGGAGGAAGGAAAAGAAAATAGTAAGAGTCCTTCCTGATGATTCAAGGCAAATGAGTAAGCACCTCAAGACTCCACATTCTGTGGAGAAGAAGCCCTCTGGATTGGCTGAAGGGAAAAAACTTTCCACTTTCCCCTCCCCAAACTCCAGAGGTCCCCCTTTCCTTGCTGCGTCGTGGGCCAGACCTCACTGACTTGAAGGCTCCCTGTGATTCCTGTACAAATTCCACCCTACTTGTTAGCCCGTAAGGCTGAAGAGGAAAGCCCGTTTGGTTTCTCAAACAGCACTCTCACTGTCATGGTGTGGCCATCGGTGTCCCCCTTTTTATGCCACCGCTGAACACGTGTGTCACGTGCATCAGATTCATCTGCTGTCGATACAAGTTTAGCCCACGTTTTTCCACTGCAGGAACGCAAGTTCACCGTGGAACATACCATGCAGACTCGATAAACCCTAATAGCTTTTTTCACGTCCAGGATATTTTAAATAATTATTTTCTTCTAATTGAAATCAGGAAACCCAACAAAATCATGTGTTTGCCCTGAGTCATACTTGGAAATTTCACCTTTCTGGGCCTCGATTCCTCTCTATTTAATAGGAAGCCCGAGAGGTGGCCTCTAAAGCTACCTTCCGGCCTTGCATTCTGGGACTGCTTCCTCCTATGAACAGTCTTCAGCCCAGACAGAGTCCTCCAGCTCCCCGTTTCTAGGTAGAAGCAAGAGAGGAGACAGGAAGAGGTCAGGGTAAGAAGCACAGCAGAGAACCTAGAGAACCTTGGAGAACCTAGACCCAGCCAGGTTCTGCCACCTTTGCTTCTTCCCTTCTTCCTTCCTACTTCCCTCTGCTCTCTGAACTGGTGTTTGTCTCATCTGATCTTCCTGGCTCCTGCTTTTCCCTATCCTTTCAGTGATTCCCCCATTCAAGGCCTGAAGGAGGCCAAGGGAAAGTGGATGCGGAAGCAAGTGCCCCCAGATGTGCTGTAAGGAACAATCATCTCAGGGAACTGCAAGCCAAGCATATGAGCCTCCTGGAAAAGAAACACCCTCCTGCCAGTTGCCCTTCCAAAGTGTCTTAAGGACTCGGTCCTGCCACTTCCCTATAGACTGTGCAGTGTTCACGAGCATTTCCAAAGGATTCTTGTCAGACTGCAAACTTCTCCAAAATGCCCCTGCCACTAGATCCCAGCCAGCCGCTTGCTATTATTTCCAACAACTGTCTATAGCTGCAACTCTGGTTAGAAGAACGGTGAAGCTTCCCTTAAATGTGGTGCTGCATTATCTGTGGAGCTCGGTTTTTCACATGTATTCATTATTTCCATTGTAAAAGCATCTACTAAGGGCCCATTGGAGCTTATTCAGGAGCTATATGCTAAGGTTTAGCTAGAAATGTTCTAAGATATTCACACATTTGTGAGACTGAGTCTCGAAAATGACAGGAGTACACGTGGTAATAGAAGTGATATCACTGTTGAAGTCAGTGGGGTCAATACTGTACAATACTGTGATGATGTCCCTGCTGAGTTGCAATGAAACCATTCCCAGTGGCCACTAACTGATCCCAGTAGAGGCTAATGACCTCTTAAAATAGAAGACTGTGCTGAAGCAGAAACGGGAACATTGGTAATTATACAACAGTTTTACGCAATGTGAGATCTTTGGATTTGGGCCTCTTCATTCTGATTCCTTTCCCGTCTTTTCTACTAAAAAGGTGGAAGAAATGAGCCTCCATTCCCCATTATAAGTTGATTTTAGGTTGACATATTGAGATATTTATCAGTTACCTCAAGCACTGCTACTCATTTGATGTTTGTGCTTTGTGAGGAAATAAACTAATATCTAAAGACAAGAACGTCAATGTGATAGGTAGGTTTGTTTCTAGGATAAATCAGGTGCTCCCTAAAGGCAATCGTTTCCTTTTAAAGAAAGCAGAACTATTGCCTCTAAGAGATGCTAAAGCCAGATATCATTTTTTATGTCAATCTGCTATGTAATATCGCCCAATCTAGTAAAACTTTACAACAGGAGAGAATTTTTTTAAAAAACCAATACTACTCTGAGAACTCCAAAGTCTTCTCCCCAAAACTAATGAAAACATATTGTGCTCTTAATTATTTCTATTGTACCTTTGGACCAAAGAACCACAGGGGGCTTCTCCTTCTGTTTTGCCAATTTGCATTAGGGTTCTGATGCATGGTCTTCTGTTGCCTTTAATAAAATCATGCCACTCTGTTTGAGAAATATGAACCATGAAATAAGTGTTTCATCATGTTTTTGTTTGCTAAAATTTAAAAGCCTGCTTCAGAATTCTCATTGTTCATACTCTTGGAATAAATTACTACAATCAGACCACATAGGGAGAAAAGCTAGCTCCTGATTACAAAAGGAATCAGTCCAAGAGGTAGAGTATTAATCAATGTTACTTTTTAACAATCCCATTGTTTCCTCATTAGAATGCATACTCCCATCAGGTCATATTAAGACATTCTCATCAGTCGTTCACTCCTTCAATATTTGGTTTCTGCTAAAATACAAGGTTCCCCAAGTTAACATGAGTGGCTAACCTTAGCCCCATCTCCAGTGTGCCCTGATAGCTTTATCCGGCTATTATAATATGTCATTATCAACCCATTCAGGCTGTTGGCTTTGGTCTTATTTTTCCTGCAGGTGTCAAAAATGCAAAACCACAATTTATAAAACACAAGATGACAAAATCCCATTTGCACCGGTTGTGAAATGCCAGAAGGTAACTTTATTTAAAATATCACAGCCATCTCTCCAAACTCACTGCATGAGTTCCAGGGTGGTCTGAAGAGTGGATTCAAAAAAATAAATGCCACTGCAGCAGCTTACAGTTCCTAAGGCCAAGCATCCAGATGTGTCAATAATCTGTGCAAATTAGAAGCAGATGGAAGCCCTTGTTGAAAAATAAATATGATAGAGTTATTTCCCTTTGCCTCCTTATGCTTTCACACACTTGAATTTATTCCTTCCACATTTTTTGAGTTGGTTCAGTTTTAAAAACAAAAATTTTTTTTCTATTTTTCACACGGGGGTTTAGCCTTGTATCAGGTGCTCCAGCGAAAGAAAAGAACAGTTAATTTGGGACTTCGTTTCACGCTCATTGGAGCCCATCCAAGCACAGAGACGCTCTGCTGTTAGCGGGTGATCCACAGCTCCACCAGCCCTTTTGGGGTGTCCACTAGGCCCCTGACAGGAGGCAAGGTACATGCCATTGTGAAACCTACTGCTTGGTTCCTTAAGGTTGGTCCAGTTACAGATAAACACTTCCAATATGGTAGATCTACATATTGACAACTTCTGCTGACTTTCATTTGATGAATTCACAGCACTATTTAGAGTTAAGAAAATTTTTGTTTGTTTTTTAACATCATTTTAGGAGAGAATTTGCTTTTTTTTTTTTTTTTTTTTTTTTTTTAGAACTTGCTTCTTAAAGCCCACTAGTGTGAGCCAGGCTGGGGTGAAGAACATGTGTGTTTCACTGAGTCCTGTGAGAAGAGATAAGTGATTGTCAGTAGACAGACGATTGCAAGATGGATATCGGGTTTGCATTTGCTTACAGCACGGAGACCACAGCCAACTTCGGTAAATTGTTAATTACATCATTGACATAGCTTGGAAAAACTGCAGTGACTTCAGAGCTCTGATATTCTGGAAGCTCTGGAGTCACTGTGTCTTAATCATAATGGGATCTAGGGCTGCAGATTCCACTACACAAGTGCCCCCTGAAAATAGCTTTAAAGAAATTGGCCAGCTTCACATTTGCCTTCTCATTCTCCAACACCAATCAAAATAACAATAATAATAATACAATAATAACCTTCTTGCTAGAAAGGTGGCCCTATAGAATTACGAGATGGGTCAGTATCTGTATTCAGTTCCTTTGTGGCCTCTGAAGTTTCTGTGGCTATTGGTCCCAGTGACCCAGCCACACCTTGGTGCAGCACGACGTTATAATATTGATGATGTAGTGTTCGGGGTTGCATTGTGTTAACCGAAAAGCAACATTTGCATTTTTATAACTGAAAATTTTGACTCTATCTTTTAAAATAAAATACCCAAGATTTGCCTTTAGTGCGGTTAATCTACTGCTCTCCCTTTCACATGATTATGACACAGACTACAAGATCGTACCCAGCAACCATTCTTGTCTGTTTCCTTATTAGCAGAACTACTGGGGAAGGGAGGAAGGTACTTGATTCAGAAAATACCTTACTTAGGCCATTGGAAGATAGGTATGTTATAAGGCAGAGCTTCGGGGAAACCCTTCAAAGAAGACTGCTTTGACCAGAAAATTCTCTTTGCTCATTTCCTCCTTTCTCTCTCTCTACCTGAGTCATGGATGTAATTGCTGGAGCTCCAACAACCATTTTGTAATCCTGAGGATGAAGGAGAGCTTGGGTCCTGGTGACAATAAGGAGCAACCATGTAACAGACCAGCTTGCCTCCATCTAGACTTACTGACGTAATCACAAACTTTCTTCTTTGTGGAGGACACTATTTATTAGCTAGCACTTCCTTCTACCCTTTGGAAAATTATTATGCTTTTTCTCTGTGTCTCCAGCTTCATTTCTTCCAACCTCTTTTCTGGTGAGAAGAAATTGTTTTCATCCTCTGGAAGATTGCTTCACTTCTTCTCTGGAAGATTGTTTTCACTGTTTTGTCCTTATCTTGGAATGAATTTATAAGCTATTTCCTTTTCAAGAAGGAAAACATAAGGCAGTTCATCACTTCACTAATCTGATTACTTAATAAGGATTATTGGACTGATGGAAGAGACCATAGTAGAGAATAAATTACAAATAGAACTATAGAGACATTTGTATAATGTCAATGATAATTTCATATATATATACACACATATATTTCTTTCCTACTCAAGGATTCATATAAACAAACATTTTTTTGGTAAGTTTTAAAAAACATTCGGTGAAGATTATTTAACTGGAGTGAGATTGCATTACTACAGCAAATTAAAAAGTTAGCTATCATCAATTGCTTCCAGGACCAAATTCCAGCAAATTAAAAGAAGTTTGGAATCACTCTTCTCCAAACCATAGGCTTCTTCTTTCAAAATCCCATTCCTATTCCTTCCTGAAGTGGTTTCCTCATTTCCTTGGGTGTTGCCAGCACGTTGTCAACAAGGAGGCCTGAAAGGCGCTCAGGACGTGTGCAATTGCTTGGGCTAAACCGAAGCCGTTCTCGAGGCTGTGCATCCTGGCCCCACCTGGAAGGCCAGCTGCAGAAGCAGCCCTTCTCCCCAGATGATTCTACTCTCTCGCTTGCAAAGACAACACATACCCATTTCTTGTACCTGCTCCTGCTGTGAAGTACAGACAGGACTGCCTCCTTGGAGCTGTTCTCGGCTAATCCCGGTCTGATTAAAGCTGAACCCAAACTGAGGCCTGGTCTCCAAATGTTTCTTTTCTATTTCCCTTGCAACTTTGTAAACTGAGTTTCAGCCTTTAGTAATCTCCCCCTGGGCTTCCCTCATTAGGAACTAATCATCCAAGGAGGAAAAAATGATGAGGGAAGGGAGTGGGAAAAGCAAGGGAAAAAACTGCCTGATAAACAAATTTGAGACTATTGAGTCAGAGGGGCCGCGTCCAAGAGCAGTGACTCACTGCACCGAGGAACACTGTCTTGCCTAATAAGTGAAGGCAGGTGGCCAAACACACACCTGCCCACAGGTAAGGAATTTGGTTATCCCGGGACTGCAGAGGGCATGGATCCAGCATGCAGACCTGCACCCTTAATGCCAAACACTTGCGCGGTGGTACTCGGTACTCCCGGGACATTTCCATCCTGCTCCACCTTCCACCTGTCTTGTCACAAGCACACAAGGAAGGCACTAGCTCGGGGAAGTCGGAAACTGATGGTTCACAAAAATCAGCTCCAAAAGCTTCAACGTTTTTTCTTCCAGCGTTTCTGATCTACAACACTGTTGGCATTGCAACTTCAGTATTTCTTTGAGAAAATTTGCCTAAAACAGATGTATTCTGATGTTTTGAAACATTTTAATGTACCAAAAGAGGTATTTCCTTATAATTATCGATGTTATTTCAGCTTCAATTTAACCTCATCAAAAATTAAGGAGGGACCGTATACACCATCTTCACCTCTGTCATTATTGATGCTCTCAGATTTCTATCTCCACCTCACATCACTCTTTCTGACACCCAGCTGTACCAAGAAGTGGTACAGCATGCAATTAAATGACCAATTTCTGGAGCCAGCCTGAGTTGAAACCCTGCCCCTCTATTAACTCACTGTGTGACTTTGAATGAACTACTTAGTCTCTTCTGTAACATGGGGATAATACCGTATTTTTTTTTCTTTTTTTGGTACCGGGGAACGAACTCGGATCCTTGAGCTTGCGCAGCAGGCAGTGAAACCATTGAGCTAAATCCCTGACCCCTTTTACCATATTTTATTTGTTCTAAGGACATTTTAAAGTCTGTGACATCAGAATGTGTGACAATTGATGGTACCTTAGATTGGCTAAAATTAATGGTACTGTTGTTGCTAGGCTTGGTAGTGAGGATTGAAAGAATTAAAACATAAAATTTGCAACAATATTTCGCACATATATTGCTTTCAATAAATGTTGGCCAATGTTACTCTGTTAGTGCACACATCTCAAATTCATTTTTCTTTAAAATATGTTTATTCTTCTATATTCTTTTCTTGTTTAATGCTAATCACCCAGGCCAGAAACAGAAATCATGAGATACTTTCCTCACCTTAACCCTCTGCATTAGATCACTTAATTGACTCCCTTAGTTTTACAGTCTGAATATTCCACATCTTGCCACGCCCACTTGCCATGGTCACTTTGGCCATCATCTCTGGCCTGGAACATTGAAGCCTCCAGTCAAAATTCTTCTTGGCCTTTCAAGTCATTGTCCTGACATGGGAATAGATCCTGGCTCTCTCTGCCTGCAGTTTCTCCAGTGCATCCACCTCCTCCAGGACCAAATGCATCTCCTCGCCATGAAGCTGCCTTGACCTTCATCACAGCTGTTGCCTTCTGCCCCCGTCCTCACTCATCTGATGCTCCATTCTCGAGTGTCATTTCCCACTCCCAAAACCCTTCAGAGAACTAATGTTTCTGGTCTCTCCCCTGTGCCTGAAGCAGTCATTCCCTTTTGATCTACTTTTGCCTGGCCTTCAAGCCTCAGAAAGCTGTGAATGTTCTTTGCCCTGCCTCCCCTTCCTCCTAGATACTTACTTGAGGCCCCTTTTGTGGTCCTACATCACCCTGTTTATATTTTTCCTCTATTCCCTAATTCTCAATCTGTGTATCTCCCCTAACGGACAGCATATGCTTTATGATCACGTTTCTTTGTTCCTAATACTCAATCTTTTCCTGTCACATAGTAATCAATCCGTAACTGTTAAATGAATGATAAAATAAATGTAACAATGTATATGGTATTGGGTGACAATATATTGAGAAAAATATATTGAGAAAAAAATGAGAGAGGGGATAACATAAGAAAAAAGTCCACCCAACTCTTTAGTAGCCACACCAATCCGTTCCTTCTTCCCCAAAATGCACCTTCCTCCTGTTTTCCTTTCCTAGAAAGTGCCACCACTCTGGTAAACACTTCGCACTACGATGCCCCCGGGACAGGGCACTGGGGCTCTTTTTCCCAATATTGATATCAATGCTCTGTGTGGACACCTGATAAATGGATATTGTTCTTATTCTGGTTGTAAGACAACATCATTTAGTGGACTGCCCTGTTTTATGACAAAGGCGACAAACTCAAAATGCCATTAGGAATAAGAATTGCATATGTGATAATAATAAAACAGTGGAAAATGTGGACACACATCAAACCTCAAGTGCTTCCTCTGATTCAGATTGCTTCTTAAATGAGTGCGGCACACTGTGAACAGCAATTTCATAAGCACTTTCATAGACTTTTAATACAATGCCAATCCCCAGGTGTGCACACGAATTAATTCTGTGTTAATATGACAAAAACTGTACCAGGAAATTCGTTAGTTACACTTCGAGATTCTTTTGTAGCCTGGTAGAGACACCAAGGGCAAGTTTTCACCATGATGCATTTCAGGTAAGAAGGTGGCCTGAGGATGTACCACAGGCCTCTGGCCCATAGGCCCCTCATCAAAGCCTTTCTTTGGGGTTACTGGCCAGTAGCCATTAATGACATGAGGGAAATGCCAAGGCTCAAATTATTGACATTTTCCTTGCATAGGTCAAGAGTGTACATATATGCAGATAAAATTATGCCAAGAAATCATATCCAGCCTTTAAAAATAACCACATATGCCTTAGTTGGTCTAGAGGGGGAGTAAAGATTACAAAATTAGCATGCTTTGTGGGTGGGATCTTATCAGGCCTTCACTTGGTGTACATATTCTTTTGATTTAGCACAAGCCAAAGACCTAGTGAGGTAGTATATGTGCTGCTGAAGCGAGCACAAGACCTAGTGAGGTAGAAGTGGTTGCATGCTAGTTCTAGGAAAAGAAAGGTAAACATTTTAATCTATTTGGTAACTATCTGAAATGTAGTAGTGTTCTGCTGTAGTTGCTTATGATTATTTTGTGAACTGTATATCTTATCTCCTGGTTCCACACCAAGGGAGATAATTAAATAAGAGATTCCCTATGGTGTCCTCCTCTAGGTCCCTGCCCCATAACTGCATTCTCAGCAAAGCAATGTTGTAACAAAGTCCCTCTGGCAATTCCAGCACCAAGTATCTCCACCCCTTGGAAAGAATCCAAAATAAAACCACCTCCTACTGAATCCCATTCTGTAGTGAGTTGCACTGTGCATTAGTGTACTTCAATCAGTGCTGATCACATTAGGGATCGAAATTCCATTTATATTCGGTGCAATGTTCAACAAATGGAAAAAAAAAAAAAAAGGTTTGGCCTTTAACAAAAATATGGTGAGCCAGATTCTTATAACCATCACCTTACTTGCTGGAACATTACTAGGGCTCAGCAATACTTCTCATTCTCCTCCCATTCTTAGACATTTAGGAGAATGATGCCTCTTAGTGAAATTAAACAAAGCCATTATGGCTTGTTTTTGGTCAGTGAAGCAGGAAGTGGAGGTGATGGGCATTATTAATGAACAAAACTATCCAAAGGCTGAGATTCTTTGTGGCGCCTTCTCTTACACAGTGATCAGAGACCCGAACAGTCAGTCACAGGTGTGTCCAAATCAAAAGGCCTGGGAGATTGCAATGCTGCATGGTGGCCGAGCTAAACCTCAGGAGGGCTTGATGGATCAAAAGGAATGTTGTGTTGTTTTGACACCATCCTCTTAATTCATGCAGACAGTGCAATAACTTTGGACCTTGAGGAGTGGAATTTGTTCCTGTGTCCTCTAGAGTGGTCATCAATAAAATACAAAAGCTCTCAAGGTTACCCAAAACCACAGAGATTATGCACTGTTTCATCTTTTAAATATCAGAATGTAGAGTTTCCATTAAAATTGGGTTGCTAGAATACAGCAAAATCCCCTGCTATAGCTCCTAATTTTCACTCTAATTAATGATCTATATGTTGTGACAAGAAAATTGAGCTGTTGCCGAGCGTGATTGCAATTATGAAGCAAGCTGAGGGTTATAATTAATTTAAATCTTAATACTGACTGAACATTATCAGTGTGACCTCTGAATCATAAAAACTAAAAGTGTAAGCATTTTGTGCAGAAATACACTGGGCTAATAATTCCTTAATAAACTGTTTAACATCCAGTATAATTCTCCAAGAATGTGGGGAAATTATTTTTAATCTACAAATACAAAAAATGCTTATCTTAATATTTTGTGTGCTTCCGTGGGCCTAGCTAAATTAAATTACCCAAAAATTACTGTAATAGATATTTAAATTTTAGGCCTCTGGGCAAATTTTCTTCAGATGATTTCTACTGACTTCTCTGAAAATAAACAAATACTGAGGTGATCTCTCATTTTTTGTGTAATCCAAAATTTCATATATATAGTATTTCATGTCATTCATACAAAAAGTGTTTATTGAGCACTTTCTTTGCTATTCAATTGTACTTGGCTCTGAAGAGAGAATTATTTTTAAAAGGGCGACATAGTCCCTTCACTCCTCAAATTCATAATCTATTAACTTCTGCTGCCAAGTATATGTAGTTATTTTCTTTCCAAGTTTTGAGTTGTGAAAATAGCATCATGAAATCGGAGTAGTATATACTGCAACTCACCTATTTGGACAGCTCGATTATCTGCAACAGGCCTGAGAATCAAGGTAGTAAACAGACTTGAGAATTCAGACTTATACACACCCACACACGCACGCACGCACATCTAAAGGGTGCAGAGTATTTATCTAACGTTTGTCACTTGCTAAATGCTTTATACCCAATACATTATCATCACAAACCTCATGACAGAATATAGTATTGTCCCCACTCTATAGATGAGGAAATTGAAGCTTAAAAAGAATGAAGAACTTATCTAGGATGTAACAGCTGACGGATCCATGATTTGAATATAAACCTAGCCCAACAGCTCAGTAACTTAACTTTACACCACTCAGCATTTTGCAAAGACCATGAACTAAAACTCATTGTCTTATTTCCAGAAGACTCCCTAGGGCCTAGTCCCGGATACTATTGCTTGTTTAATAACCACTCTGGATTGTGTGGTTCCGGCATTTGGAAGGACACAGAAGAGACCATGTATCTCTGCTCTGTGCTGCTGGGTGAACTCAACTGGAGGGAGAGTGATTCAGGGGAGGGGTCAGGAGATGAAGGAGATCATCTGATGTGTCTTCAGTCCTGGGCTCAGAGGAGACACAGCTCGGCTGGGACCTTAGCTGGGGGCTGTTGCCTGCTCAGGTCCTCTCCATGTGGCCTGAGCTTCCTCACAGCATGGAAATCTCAGTAGTCAGATCTCTTATCAAGGGGCCCAGGACTCCAAAAAGGAATGACAGGGCCAGGGATTTAGCTCAGTGGTTTCGCTGCCTGCTGCGCAAGTGCAAGGACCAGAGTTAGATCCCCAGTACCAAAAATAAGGAACGATAGCAGAGAACCTACATTGGTTTGAAGACATACAGTCTCATTTCTGCCATACTCATCACAAACCTGGCAGATATAAGGGAACAGGATGTAGACTCCACCTCCCAAGGTCAAGGTCACAAGTAGAAGGTGCTATACTATGGGAGACTGTTGGTGCCCCTCTTTGGAAAGTGCCTTCTGCCACAAGACCTCACCTCTATCCTATCCAATCCACCCTAGGAATATTCAAACATATCCCAAGTAGAAACAGTAGAATAATAAGCATTGTGTAAACATTTCCTAGCCTCAATAATGAATGACAATCTTTCAATTCAAAGAATAAATGTCAAGGATGGTGTTACTGCCTGTGTCTAGATGTCCCCCCTAAAGCCTCATGTGGTCATGGGTGGCGCTTTTTCAGAGGTGGCTGGATCTGGAGTGTGTGATGCCGGAATTGATTCATGGTGCAAAGCTAGGATCAAGGACACTAGGATTAAGGGTGTGAGTGCTACCCACCCTAAGTAGCCTGGAGAAGATAAAAAGGGCAGAAAGGGCTGTTAAGGTCCCTTGTTGTTTTGCTACCTTGTATATGCAATGAACTGTTTCTACCCTGCCTTGGAGCCAGCTGATTATGGACTGAAACTTCTACAAACTGTGAACTAAATAAACCTTTTCCCCTTTAACTTTGGATATCAGGTATTTTGTCTCAGCAACAAGAAAAGTAACTAACTGAGATGGGTAACAGGGAAGGAATTAAAAATAGAAATGGCAGTTTTACCATAAGACAGAAATGGAAAAGTTATGGACCTCAGATTTAAAAACTCAATAATTACAGCTTACAGGTCATTTAAAACAGGGTCTACAAATCCACACAGCTCAATAACCCCATAGCCATCCTTTATTCTAGCACTAAAATATATCAGAGTTTCGAATAATGACCCTACCATCTAGGTGAGGTTCAGTTCTTTCCAGAATATTCCATGATGGAAGGTAGCAAAGTATGTGCTGTATTTTATATAGATTTGCATTTGAAAGAGGCACTTCAGGGATGAGCACATTAATCTCACCATTCATTTCTCAGTACTCATTTCTGGATCACTACCACACAAATAGAAAAGTTGCAGTCCTGAGCTGGTTTGCTTGAATGAGAGAAAAAGAAAACACACTGCTGGTTGCTTTTGCTAGAACCAATGCCCAAATTCCACCCACAGTTACCAACCTGGCACACGCTACATACTAGAGTAACTCTGTGCCAGTGTAGATGTACATTTGTAGACAGGCACCTGTTCTGAGTATTTAATTTTGATCTTTATCTCCTTAAACTGTTTTTTTAAAAGAAGATTTCCTATGCCTTGAGTTCCAAAAGCAGCAAAACTGGTAGAACAATTGAAGAAAACCCAAATCCATACACAATTTACCTAAACAAGACCGGTAGTTATCACTGTTGGCTTCCCCCGCAGATGTGCTTGCCTTATAATAACTTGTTTCAATATGCACAAATGTCCATTTGCATTTCTTCAGAATACACCAGCCAACAGTTGAGAAGAGCCAACCATAGGTAAAAAAGTCTGGATAGATCACGTGCAGTACTGGCATGAGAGTTTATCAATAGAAGACAACATCTCATTGAGGGGTCATAGCGTGAAAAGAGATATTTGGTAGGATTTCTAAGTTCTGTGTTGATCTTCAGTCTCTGACTACTACCAGCTATGAAAAGTGTATCTTAAAAGGTCTCTTTCTCCAAAGATTCCTTTCCACCCACAACTTCACTTTTAATCTTCACAATAACTTCTAAAAAGATGTTTCTCAATGGGCAATGGAAATTTTTTGTTATTTTGCATTACTGAACAGCTCTTGAATAAGCTATGGTGTAGAATTCTTAGACCAGGAATAACTGGCAGGATGTGAAAATCAGGCAACTAGGTAGGAAATCAAGTAGCAAAGGGCAATGTGGCAATACGAGGATTATACAGTGGTGATCTGGTCTCTTTGATTAATAAAAGTTCCATAAAGTTCAAAAATCTCTCCTTCTCACCCTTCACCTCCACCCAAGTCTCTGAATGTTATTTTCCTTGTTTATTAAATATGTCTAACATAAAAGTTTAATCTTTTTTGGTTTTAGTCGATACAGCCCAGGGTGTTTGCTGTGGGTCAGGGGATTGCAGTGGTTACGGTGGAGACCTGAGAAGGCTGCTGGCTCAACAGACACAGGACAACCACAGACAGATCTGAGCATGGAGGAGAGACTGCAAATGGGAAATAAATAAGGAAAGAGCACTGGTCAAGGTGACACCCTGTTCCTATAATCCTGCTTCTCAGAAGGCCAAGGCAGGAGAGTTTTGAGTTTGAGGGGTGCCTGAGCCACATAATGAGACTCTGTCTCAAAAAGTGGAAGGAAGGAAAGAGAAGGGAAGGGAGAAAAGAAGGGAAAGAAAGAAGGAAGGGAAGAAAAGGGAAAACCATTGATCTGGTTTCTACTAACAAACAAATAAAAATTTATTGATGATTTCATTTATAGAAGATCTTTAAAAATCAAATATCTAGCCAGGTATGATGGTGCACATCGATAATCCCAGCATTTGGGAGGCTGAGGCAGGATAGTAAGTTCAAGGCCAGCTTTGGCTACATAGCAAGATCCTGTCTCAAAAAACAAAAATATATAAAATTTTTAAATTTCAAAAGTAAAAACTAGGGTCAGGGATTTAGCTCAGTGGCACCACTCCTGCCTCACAAGCACAAGGTCCTGAGTTTGATCCCCAGTATCAAAAAAAGAAGTGAAAACTATGTAGACAAATCCTGGTCCAAAAAACCTGGAGCCATAAAATTAACCTAAAATAAAATAGACTTTAGGAAACACAGCATTGCTAAAGATGCTCTTTACTACAGAATAACTTTAAACACATTAAAATAATTGGTATGGTATAATAATTATATATGTGCTCATATCTAATAAAGTAACTTGTTTATAAAGCAAAAACTAATGAACTGCAAAATCTGATGTATCCATCATTACAGTAAAAGCTTTCAACATCCTTGTCCCAGTTACTGACAAGTTAAGCAGACAAAAATTTACAAACAAACAGATCTCATACCAGGCATGGTGGCACGTGCCTGCAATCCCAGAACTCGAGAGGCTGAGGCAGAGGGATTGCCCTGAGTTTAAGGCCAGCCCGAATGACAGAGCAAGAACTTGTCTCCAAACAAAAAGCAACAAAACCAATGAGCTTGAATTAATGGACAGATGGAGAACCCTAAACCATATCAATAGAGAATAAATATTTCTCTAAAACATACATGAGAAATGTACAAAAATAAGCCAAAAGCGATGTCCTAAAACTAGTTCCATCATCCTTCAGATTATCAGGATAGAAGGGCCATGTATTTAGATCACAGCATAATCAAATTAGATTTTAAACACAAGATTGATTCTAATTATGTGTGCGCAGTGGTAGAGCTCTTGTCCACCATGTATGAGGACCTGAGTTCCAACTCCAGTGCTAGGAAAAATAAAATTCATACACTGGGAAAATTCCGAAGCCCACTCCCAAATAACTCATGGGTGGCAGAAGCAATCATATTGGGGAGTTATAAAATATGTACTTAGAACTGAAGAATGAAGACATTTTTGTCAAAGCAAAAAACTCGGAGAAATACATAACCTTAAAATACTTTTCAAATGCAGGAAGAAGGGTAACAACTAAACCAGCTTTAGGAAGTGTTACACTGTATTGCTGGAACAGCACTAGCTCTGTTCCCGCCCTGGGAAGACCACTTCCACTCAGGGGGCCTTGGAAACGACTCGGCTGGGCAGCAGTGTGGCCCCAGAGCGGTCTGGCCACCCGGTCACACACCAAAGGTTTCTTGGCTTGTGCTTACTCTGGCCAAGAAAAAATAAAAAGATGGAAAAGTAGGATGAATTTTTTTTTTGAAAACAATAAGAATGAGTAGAAAACTAGGAAAATTATTTCTCTTTGATCCTTAACTGAACTATCATCAATCTCTACCACAGTCCACCATGCATAACCATCCAGTTTACCACTGTGGAGCTGGTAAAAATGGAATGAACTGTGTCACATCAGCCATAACTAAATTCCCAAAATTGCCTCTATTGCTGCAGCAATTTAAAGTCTGGCTTCACTAAACAATGTGGTGGGAAAGATCGCTTAAATTAGCTCATTTCTTTATTTAATTTTCTCAAAAGTAAAATAGTGACACATTTCTCAAATGCTTTCTGGTGAGGATGAGATGACAAAAATAATACAGCACAGGGTCTGGTGGGTCCTGCTGGTGGTTATTATTTCACATTAGTGTCTGCCTAAGACAGACAGTAAAGGAAGTTTCTAGAAAACACTTAGCAACAACCTGAACTGAAGGTTTCAACATATTAGAAGGAGACATGGAGTCGAACATTGGTTAGCATCCAAATCAGAGGGAAAGAATGAGAATCACCGAGGTAAACATCACCCATATCCAGAAAAGCACTGTTCGGGATTTATCCTGACTAAAAGCAGCAGCTACATACCCTATCATGAACTGGATGCATCAGGCTGACAGACCACAGGCCTTCCCATCTGGGTGGTATTCTTGGTAGACAATCAAAGGGCTCCTCCCTCCCCTCAACATTTGCCACAGTGTGGGAAAATCTAACAATAACAATCAAGCCTTTCTATTCGGGCACTGTGTCTAAATAGACAATGCTAAAATACAAATGCTATTTGTGAAATAGGTTAAATAGTTTTGTTGCTGCTAATCTGAAAGAATGGGAAATATCACCATTAACTGTTAAGGTAAAAACATCACCTAAGGTGTGAGTTTGGGCTCTGGACCTGTGTTAAAATTTCTACTTCTCACTGAAGTTGTGTGACCTTGGCTAAGTTCCTTGTGCTTTTTGAGGCTGTTCCTTTATGTACAAAATGGGGCAAAAAATACCTACCTCACAGGTGAGGTGAAGTTTAATAAGCCCTTGTGTGGTGTGGGACACACCAAGCATGGGTGAGTGGGAGTAATTATCAATGATGGAAAAGAGGATTCCTCTGGAGCCCGGGCCCAGCTAAGGAGGCCAAGTCTGAATAGGAAGCCACTGCTGGAGAGGCAGAGTCCACTGAATATAGCACACAAGTTCTGGAAATCCATTGAGAAGCAGCTGACGAAGTGGGGAATACCAAGAAAGGAATGAGACACAGAGGACTTATTTATCCTCCTTCCCAGTGGAGTCTCAGGCCAGAAGAGAAAATGCTCTCCACTTGGAGTGAAGGCAGTTCAAACCAGGAAGATCTAGCCCTGTAGAGTGCTGCTTATGCCCCTGGCACAATAAGGCCATGCCCCTCCTGCATCTTGCCTGCCAGTGAGGAGCAAATGGCTTCCCACTACCTACCTCCTATTTCCCAGGCAGGACCTACTGACTGAGCACCGCACATAAATTCCACATGAAAGCAGGGCATCTGTTGCCCAGTAATGTAACTTTCCCAAACACTGCACACACAGATTTATAGTAATGTTGGGCAGCCATGCAAAAGGTTGCATTGTGTTCAGTAGTATTGCTTCTAATTTCAGGAGGATTTCAGTTGGGGACCTTTGAAGTGGGAGCCTGAATCATGCATCTGTACATTCCTCATTTTCCACAGTTATTAAAACACCCGCCAGTGCCAGGGTATCCCATTGTTCATTCACTCCTTTGGCACGCTAGTGTGGGGGTGGATGCCAACCACACAACAGCCACAGGGACACAGACAAATAGTAGGTGAGGTAGGCAGGCAGCATGGAGATGAGAGGGTGCATGCCGAAGGCACACATGTTTGGGACAAGCCATACTGCCTCTGTTCAGAAGTCTCTTAGCTCCTTGGACATGTTGAAAAATCCTTCAAAGCTGCTTGAGAAAACACAAAAATGGCTAAGTTTACTGAAGGATGGCTTTCTGCATCAGTCAGTTCTCCATGATAAGTGATAATAAAAGCACGCCTGCATTCTAACATTTTCTTCTTATTTCTCTTCCTCTGTCTTGGGCCTGGCCACCAGCCATGAGTCAAGGAAAGGGTTTTCAGTAGGGGCTCCTGAGGTCATAGTCAGAAGGCATATTTATAGTGGAGGGGATCAACCTTGGTCACAGAAATATGAGTTAGAACCAGAACAACATGTTTGCTCTAATTAGTTCTTTTCTTTGGGATACAGAACATTGTATATAAAGTACTTTGTTCCTACATATACCAGATTGCCACTGCTAATTATCATTATAATGCTGTAATAGTAATTTTCCCATCAGAGAGTTCAAAAACTCTTCACCTACATTATCTCCTTTTTTTCCAAAATATCCTTATGAAATAGCTAGAAGAAAGCTATTATTATTGTGCTCCAGTATACACATAAATTAAGCTAAAGTCCAGATGGTTATATGATGCCTAGCTAAAAATGAATCTTTACTTGTAGTTTGTGGAATCAGTTTCAGTGTGCCCACAGTGGTACCTGCCAACTCACCTACAATCATCTGTTTTCAATAATGTAACCTAGACCACCTGCCCTGCTGAATGCAGAGGTGACTCTGTTGGGGAAGCATGCATTCTAGGGAGGTAAGTAGATGTGAAATCTATCACCAAAATGCAGCTATGAGCAGGCAGATGGGAGAAGCTTTTATAAAGCCAACCAAAACTTGCCTGAATTGTCTAACACAGGGCAACCACACATCAGCGCTTTTGACATCTTAGGTAATTCTTTGGTGTAGAAGCTTGTCCAGTGCATTTCAGGATGTTTAGCAGAGCCCTTAGTGTCTATCCATTAGATAGATGCCTGTAGCCTCCTCACCAGCTAGAGCAACAAAAACTGTTTCCAGGCATTGCCAAATATTCCCTGGAGAGGGAAGAGGAGGATAAAACCATGCTCTTCTGAGAACTACTGACCTAATCAATTAAAAATTTTAAAATGTGCTGGGTTCCATGGCACATGGCGGGAATCCTCAGATACTAAGGAAGCTGAGGTAGGAAGATCAAAAGTTTGAGTACAGCCTGGGCAATTTAGTGGAACCATGTCTCAAAATCTAAAAAGAGGGAAGAAGTATGTTGGGGATACAGCCCAGTGGTAGAGGGCTTGTCCTGAGTTCAATGCCTAGGACTGCAATCAATCAATCAATCAATCAATCAATCTAGGACATTTCCCAAAGGAAAACAGGATGGCAAAAGGAGCACTGGAGGAATGGATCGCCTGGTTAGCAGTTGCTGGGGAGTAGCCCCTTTGTCAGGGATCAATGTCAACCAGAAGGGGAGAGACAGTAACTGGCCAATCCTCTGCCCTGTTGATTAGTTGTACTTTTTAGAAAATATAGAGGAGGGCAGGCTTTCAAATTAGCTGATGAAATGAAGAGGAAAAATAATGGTGAGTGGAGTGGATGGCAAAATCAATCTTCAAAGGAATCTTCAGCACCTGGAACAATGGATTGAATTCAATAAAATGCTCCTTAACAGAGACAAATGTAAGAGCTCTGTATCCAAAAGTCTCAACTGTGGAAACAGAATGGAAGTAACAAGGCATAGCAAATGCAAATGTGGGAAAATGATTTAATAATTTTTGGCAGCAATATGTTCAATGAAAGTGAATTATAAAATATTAATGCCCCTTCCTAACGCCCTGAAAATGTAATGAAGTTTTAGGTTTCATTAATAAAACTATAATATTTAGAATGAAAGAGGTGACAGCCAGTCCTCATAAACACTGTATTTAGAAACCTACAGATAAACTAAAACTCATCTACAAATCAGAATACATCCAAAGGATGGCAACCTGAATGAGGAAGAAGTTTGGAATCAGGCCACATATTAAACTTGAAATTACAACCAGGAGAAAATTCTGCAAATATGATAGATGTTTTTACAAAGTTTAAGAATATTACTGCCAGTGATCAAAGTAGGACCAGCAAGCAGAAGCTATAAGGAATCAACTTCTGAATTTCACATTAAAAATAACTTTCCTATGGTCAGAGTCACCTACAGGTGTTTCCCTCAGAAAGATATGAGTTACCATCTGAGAAGGTTCTTCAGCCTAAGCCCAGGGACCACCAAACAAGCAACTTAGTATGCCTATAAGCCTCTGTTTTTCTGTCTATAATTACAAGTAAGAAAAATGGGCTTTATGAGCTAAGGCATGGTAAAAGTTTGGCATCTTGAAGATACCTCGATAAATTGCATCATTTCTTGTAATTTGTTTTGTATAACCTACTTCCTACTCTTCCATCCAAGAGCTGTAGGTAAACCAACTGATATATGGAATTTCCAATATTCTTTAACTAATATTGGAAAGCAAATTTGTACCTAGAACACATGATTAGAGGAATTGTAAGCCTAAAACTCAGTTTCTTAATTATAGAAGTTAGCAAAGAGAGACAGAACATTTACTCCTTTCATGATATTGTAACCATGCAGTGCAATCAACTTTTTTGCATTTCCCAACTTATCTTTTTAATTAAAAACTTTTGTAACCACTTGTCATTATATCAATCCACTGAAGCCATGAGAATCTCAAACCAGACCAACTAAGAGTGTGATACCCCCCTGGACTCCTCCCTCCTCCAGGGAAATGCAAAGCACTAACTTCTCTGGCTCACATAAACTTGTGTACCCCAAGGCCACCCTGGGAGAACACAGGGGACTTCCCACAATCCTCCATTTCAGTGGCTCTGCAGCAAGTGTCAGCTACTAACAAACTTTCTACTAGCAAACGTCCTAAATGTTTACTTCTATCAGGAGCTGATAAAAAGGCTAAGCATGAAAGACTCATACTACTCAGAATCTCAGAATAGCCATGGAAAGAAAAATCACAGTAATTTGTCTTGGGTATATGGTTTATAACAAATTACTATGCTAGTTACCAAGAAAATTCTTCCTTTGATGAAACGATTGGCAGAATGTCATCTGGAATGCCCTAAGATACTAAGATGCCAAGCTTTCCTCTTGTCCCTGGGAGTCAGCCTCTCTCACACTCTCTCTCCCCCCCCTTCACCTCTCTCTTTCCCTCCCTCCTTCCTTCCCAACTAGAGAGGGCCAACATTCCAATCTTCCCACCTTGCTTGCCCCCAGGCTTCTCACTGTATCATTTGTTCTAGTCCAGGCCAGGATAAGAGAGGAGGGCAAATAAGGCACCTAGAGCACAAAGCTTTTGGAGCTGCCTGCCCTGCATCTGTAAGACCTGAAAGACCCTGAGGTGAATGCCTGGGGCCTGCTAGGCACCTCATTCAGTGCATACTGACTCAGCCCTGACTATTCTAATGGCAGCCTCTCAAATCGTTGCCTTCTTCAATGCTGGCTCAACTTGAATGGTCTACTTCTCTCCTACTCATTCTTCAAAACTGGATGCAGACATTATCACCTTCCTTTGAAAGCCCTTTGACCGCTTCAGTAGGAAATTGCCTCACACTCCATGCAATTCCCACTGAAATCTTCCTGAAGCCCCTCAAGGCATGGAAAAGTGTTTACTTTGTTTTCTGATTATTCTACATTTACCTGTGGCAGAAACTTTTACTTTTCTACCCCAATATCCACCTTCCCTTTCACTTCAATGACAAATCCTTGATAAATAGCAGGATCCTTATACTTAACAAAAGACTGTTATCGCAGACCTCTCTTGAAGCCATGTATAGTGCATGACAGACATAGTATAGTATGGCATGCCCAGAAAACTTCAGTGAAAGAAAATGAACACATTGCTCTTCTCCTACCTCATATATGTTAACTGGATGTGATAACTGGGATTCCATCATCCATCTTGAACCTCAAGGTCAATGTCCCCCTCCACGCAGACAAAGAGGAAAGCTGGAAGATCCTGAGACTCTAAAGTCATAGCAGAGTCTTAGACCAGCCCTAGACTGGGACTTTCACCAGGGAGAGAAATAAGCCTAAGCATCATTTAACCTGCTGATACTTTTTGCTCTCTGACGCATGCACCCAAACTTAATTCTAACTAATATGGAATTTGATGCTAAAAGAAGTTCACAGCACTAGCTAAAATAGAGAATTCATTTAAAGGAAGTGGCTAACTCTTTAATAAATGTTGCTGGAAAAGCTGGATTTCAATCTGCCACAGATTAAAACTAGACCCACATCTTTCATCATGCACTAAACTAAAATCAAAGTGGATCAAAGATCTAAGTATTAAAACAGAAACATTAAACTTGCTGGAAGATAGGTTAGGTAGAACTCTTGAAGACATTGGTGTAGGAAAAGACTTTATGAACAAAACCTCAGTAGCATGGGAGCTACCACAAAGAATCAACAACTGGGATCTCATCCTATTAAAAAGCTTCCACAGTGTAAGAAAAAGCACCAATGGAGTTAAGAGATAATCTACAATGTGGGAAAAAATTTTACCAGCTATTCCTCAAAGGACTACTATCTAGAATATATAAAGAATTTTTAAAAATCAGACCCCCTGAATTTAAAGACCAAATTCAAAAATGGGCATCTGAAATGAACAGACATTTCTAGACTAAGAAGTAAAAGTAGCAAATAAATATATGAAAAAATGTTCAATGTCACTGGTCATTCAAGAGATGCAGATGAAAACAACACTGAGATTCCACCTCACCCCAGAAAGAATGGCTGCTATCAAGAAATCAACCAATAACAAATGCTGCCGGAGTTGTGGGGAGAAAGGAACCCTTCTTCATTGTTGGTGGGAGTGCAGACTGGTGCAACCACTGTGGAAATCCATATGGAGATACCTCAAAGAACAAGGACTAGAGGTCCCATTTGACCCAGCTATTCCCCTGCTGGGTATGTTCCCAAAAGAATTAAAAGAATGATACCACAGCAATATATGCACACCTATGTTCACAGCAGCACAGTTTGTAATAGCTAAAACTTGGAAACAGCCTAGTTGCCCATCAACTGGAGAATGAATAAAGAAGATGGGGTTTTTTTTTCTAAAATGGAGTACTACTCAGCCATAAAGAATGAGAAATTAGAGTTATTTATATCTAAATGGATGCACATTGAGGTGATACTCTTAAGTGAAATAAATAGGATGCACATGTGTAAATATGAATAGTTTCTCTAGTGTGAGAAACTGAAAGTGTTAATGAGGATCAAAATGTATAATAGATAATATGAAACAGGAAGAAAAGGTATAAAGGGGAAGAGGAAATGGAAAGAGGAGGGGAAAGGAAAAAAGGGAAAGGAAAAAATATGAGAAAAGGAAAAAATGGAAACAAAGTCTTTGAAAATAGGGAAGGGTGGAGGGATGGAGGAGAGAGCAGGGGAATGAGGAAAAAATATGAACCAAGATATATTATGTACAGGTACAAGTTCCCAATGATGAATCTCATTATACTGTATACCTAAAATGTACCAATAAACTTAATGAAAAAAAATTTTTAAATAATAAAGGAAGTGGCTAAGTGACATCTGAAAGAACAAAACTGTTGTGGTTTGGGGACCTGATGATCCTAATAGAGTAGTAGCTAGTGGAACTTTGGAAGGTGCCTTCTGAGGTAGTGTCATTGACGAAAACGTTAGGACATTTTCCCAGTGTCAGTGTGTGTTGGCTGATTCTTGCCACTTTCAACAACATGGTACACAAGAGAGAGATGCTCAGGCTAGAGCTAGCCAGTCTGCCAGCAAAGTGGGAGAAAGTAATTTGACTAATAGTCTACATCCAGCAGACGAAATTCAAAGTCTAATTTTAAGCTTTTTGAAGCTGAACAGACTGACTACCTTATTACTCCAAAGTGAAACTACAGTAAGCCATGGCCAAAGGCAGGAACGCAAGCAGCCTCTATAGGAGGCAAAACCATGGCTCCTTCACTTCTCAAGGACAGAACTCTCTTTAAGAGGTTTCTGTCAAATATGGAAGCAATTAATTAGCAAAGATCATTATGCTTATTTTTCTAATCCTCTCAAGTTAATTTGGAGGAGGGGAGTTGGCAAAGCACAGAGGCCAGTTTATAATAAAATAGCCTCAAGTTTCAAAAACTATATAAATACAAGACCTCTGATCCTGGTTACTCATATATAAAATGAAAGAGCAGTAAGTAGACAAGAAAGTCCTTAGGTTTTTAGAGGATCATATTGTCCAGGAGGTAAGTGTAGGCATAGCACCATGATGGTTCAAACTCTAAAACAATCTGAATCCCAAACTTATGCTCCAAAGAGGTAGGTTCTGAATGTAGCCCTCATGAAAAGTATACTCATCAGTGTCCCCAAGGGAAAACCATGGAGGACAGGGAGCAGGAAGAGCACCCCACAATAATAACCATGGAAACCACATCACTGCCTGGGCTGGAATCCACTATTTTGGCCCAGCATGATTCAAACGTTTCCTTGGCCTAGTGTCTCTGATTTTCACTTTTTTCTGCATGGATATTCTATTGTAGTCATCATGTTTTCACTCCACCAATGAATTTTGGGTGTGATAGCAGAAAATGTTTTGCCAGGCCGTGAAAATCCATACTGGATTCTGAGGGTGCTGACTGCACAACACACAGAGATTCTAACCCTGAGCTAGAGGCTCTGATCATGTTGATGTTGGGACATCACCATCAGGGAAGGGTGAAAGGTCTGGCATGAGACAAAATGTGTATATTAATATTTGAAGGGTCTATGGGGCAGACTGGCTGAGACAGATCATTTCCTACGCACTCCTTCTTTATAGGAAAGATCCTGATTTTTTCTCTTTTTTTAAGCTGGGTGCGTTGACAGCAGGGGAAACCACTTGATGTTTTCATTAGGATTATGTTTTAGGAAGATTATTCTAGCAACCGTAGATTGTCCTCATTAAAGAAGGAAGAGACTCACTCTCTCCTGTTGCCCTTGTTACCTCTGCTATTTTGTGGGTGCCATGTTGTTTCTCCTCTGGGGCACCTGTCTGCCAACCACTCTGCTTTGGAGCCAACTGATTATGGACTGAAACCTCTATGAACTGTAAGCCAAATAAACCTCTTCCCCTCCAACTTTAGGTGTCCAGTATTTTGTCTCAGCAATAAGAGAAAAGTAACACAGAAATTTGGTACTAGAGAAGTAGAGTCATTGCTGTGACATTACCTGGCCATGTGGCCCAAAAGCCTCTGGAACTGGCTTACGGGAAGGGAAAAGTTAGGAAAGATTCAGAGATGTTGGCTACGGAAGTAGCATTGGAATACCTTAGGCTGTTTTGAATGGGAGATTCTGATCAGTGCTCAGAAGACCAGAAAGTTTTAAAGACCAGTCTCAGGAGGTTTCTTCTGGGAAGAAGGACTGCATTGGCTGTTGGACTCCAGATGATGTGTGTTATGGCTTGGCAGAAAGTTTGTCTGCATTTTGTTGGTGTCTGGAGACTTTGCTTGAGATTAAGATTAGAGGTGGTGGACTAATTAATTTTGCAGAAGAAATTTCAAGGCAGTCGAACATTGAAGTAGTGGCATGGCTACTATGGAGGGCTTTTAGGCAGATCTATGTTGAGAATCAAGAGCAAAGAGCCCAGCAGAATGATTTAAATGTTTTGAGTTTGGCCAGAAAGGAAGCTCCAGTAAAGCTGTGCACTCCAAAGAGAGAGCAGAGGAGATCTGGATTGCTGAGAAGGAACAGGAGAATAGAAAAGATGGCCTGAGGGCATCACCCAAAAGCAGCAGGACTCCAGCTCTTGCAGTCCAGTCTCAGAGTTGTAAAGGTGAAAGATTTTGCTTTGAGAAGAAAGCCCCAGAGCACCACGTTCCAGAATAGTGGCAGCCTAGGTTATTCTAAAATGATGGTGGCCTAGGAAAGTTGTTCTAAAATGGTGGCGGCCTAGGGAAGTTGTTCCAAAATGGCAGCTTAGGGGAGTTGTTCCTCGCGATTTGGTTTATAGGCACTGGACCCTTACAGCCAAGAGAAAAGGAAGACTGACTACTATTGCTCCAGCTGGCAGCAGACCTTGGTATCATTCATGTGGTGCTAGTTTTAGATGCATGCAGAATGCAAGAGTTGTGGGGTCAGGAAGGCTTCCACTCAGATTTCAGAAGAAGGCTTGGGAGCCCAGGCAATGTGCCCCTGAGAGGGTAGTGTGTGAAGCTGTGAGTATGAACCCCAAGCCTTTTGGAGTTTACAACTTGCCACAGATTGCTTCAGATACTGGAAATGGAACTATGGCAATGTATATTGTCCTACTGGGTTTGGGACTTGCTTTAGTCTCACTCCTTTGTATCTTCCTGTTTGTACCTTTGGGAATGGTAATGTCTGTATTGTGCCATTGAACACTGGAAGTGTTTGGCTTTCTTTTCATTTGTACAGGGGCTCGCAGCTAAGAGTTTGCCTTAAATCTCAGAGGAGACTTCGGACTTGGACTTTTCAGCAATGCTGAAACTGTTAGGAATTTGGCAACTCTTAGAGATGGACTAAGTGCTTTTTTGCATAAAGGGATGTGCATGAGTCTTTGAGAGGCCAGGAACAGAATGCTATTGTTTGTGTTTAGATGTTCCCTCAAAGCCTCAAGCTTTTCCAGAGGTAGTTAAATCCAGATCCTGTGATTGACTTATGGTGGGGCTAGGCCCAAGGGCACTAGGATTAAGGGTGTGAGTGCTATCTGTCCTAAGTAGTCTGAAAAAGATAAAAGGGGGAGAAAGATACTGTTAAGGTCTCTCTCTCTCTCTCTCTCTCTCTCTCTCTCTCTCTCTCTTTCTCTCGTTGCCCCTTGTTACCTTTGCTACCTTGTGGGTGCCATCTTGTTTCTCCTCTGGGACACCTGTCTGCCAACCATCCTTCTTTGGAGCCAGCCTATTAGGGACTGAAACCTCTATGAACTGTAAGCCAAATAAACCTCTTCCTCTCTTAAAAAAAAAAAAGAAGGAAGAGTCCCAAAGAAGGGATTCTGGCTAGAAGACTACTACAGTATTCAAGGAGGCATTAATGAAGCCTAAACAAAGGTGGGTGCAAGGGAAACAGAAGAAAGGAGATGGGGAGAGAGACACCAAAAGGAGATGTTACTCAATTTGGTGATGAGGCACTGGGAGCAGAGGAAAGGAAAATGTAAAATATGACTCCCTGGTCCCATTTAAGTGTCTAGTGAGTGGTCATGTCGGGAACAGACCCAGAGAAATGGGAGGAAGGACAAGGCTGTGCCAACCAAGACAAGCTCTGATCTGGATACACTAAATGTGAGCTGCTACTAAGACACTCACATTGGGATCCAACACACACCTAGTCTCTGAGGACAGAGAGTAGACTGAAGGTTGGAAAATGACTTGCCAAGGATGATAACTGTAGTAGAGAACTAGACAGGGCCATTGGGAGAAAGTTGATAGAGTAGGAAGCCAAGAGCTGTCTGAGAAATCTATGCTCAGAAGATGTTTCCCTGTCCAGACTAGAGCAATAGTCCTCAAAGTGTGGTTCCCAGGTCCATGGCCTCAGCATTATATGATGTTAGGGGATGAATTTGGTATTGTGTCCCCCCCCTAAAATTTATACGTTAAAGCCCTAACCTCTACTATCTCAGAAGATGACTGCATTTGGAGGCAGGGCCTTTAAAGAGATGAAGTCGTAGAATGGGCCCTAATCTGATCTGACCTGTGTCCTTATACAAGGAAGACATTTGGACATACAGAAAAGACAGCAGGGGTGCGTGTGGCAGAGAGGAATGGCCATTTGAAAAGGGGGTCATCCGCAGGTCGGGGAGAGAGGTCTCATCGAACACGACACTTTCATCTTGGACTTCCAACCTCTAGAACTGAGAAATGAGAAGTTCTTGTTCCCTAAACCACCCAGGCTGTGATCTTCTGTTACAGCAGCCCCAGTAGACTAAACTGAATGAGAACTTGTAAGGAGGACTCAGCCCAAGGCTACCGAGTCAGAAACTTGAGGGAGGAGGCCTGGCAATCTGTATTTTAACAAACTTTCTGGAGGATTCTAAGCATTGCTAAATTTGAAAAACACTAGTCTAGAATATTGTGGCTTAAGAACAGAAGAGGTTAAAATAAATAGAATGCTTTCTTTTACCCAGAGTTGTTACATTCTCTTTTTTAAAAATTCTTTCAATAAGCTGAAACAAGCAGTTAAATATGTCTCAAATAATCTGCTTCAGTTTTTATTAAAACTAATTCAGGTAAGGACTGGGGATTTAGCTCAGTGGTGCTGCCACCCGCCTCGTAAGCAGAAGGTCCTGAGTTCTATCTCTGGTACAAAACAAAAAAGTAATTCAGGTAATAATATCAGTATTAACAAAAGCATTTATTATATGTGTAGCTATTGGTTCTTGTACTACCAGCCAATTTTCCCAACTTCCAGGGTGTCAGAGACTTACTTGGGAAGTTTATGAAATGCAGTTCCCAAAATTTAAGATTCTCTGGTCCACATGGAGACCAGGATTTAAACGTCTTTGTGGTATTAGATAATCCTGACAAAAACATCAGTACCACAAGTCACTTTTCTCTTATTCCCTCAAGGAATAAAATGGGTTGAAGAAGCTATGACATCAAGCAAAGAGATTTGAATAGTTCAGGAAGAAGACTCAAAATGCCATTTCAGTTCATTCTTAGTCTTCCCAGACAATATTTTTCTCCTTTTACTCCAAATAATAGTAATTGCAGGTCTCTGTAAGGCCAGCTTTTCCCCCTGGGAACAGTGACTTCAGAGGTTGAAATTTCAGGTAACGTGTTCTGACTAATATTCCTCAAACTCTCCCACTACTTTCAGATGTTACAGTTTTTAGTTCTAGTTGCATCTGAAGAAGCCACATCAAGGCAGGTCACTACTGGTAACATCAAACAAATCTGATTTTTTTGGATCTCAGTCCAAGGCCACTTCCTGTTTCCAAATAAGGAGAGTTAGTCATGTTCCTTAGAACTCTATTGTAATAAAATACAAATTTTCACTTTTTCTTGTCTACTGCCAATATGTCAAATAACACAGGAGAAATGCTCCACTTCACCACAAACCAAGCTTTAAACATGCTCAACATAGAATCAAGACATGCAGACCTTCTGGCCAAATAAATGCCACTAATATTTGAGATACTTTGACATATCATCTGTTCCTCACATGGCTAGAAGCAACTAAATAAATGGAGTAGGAATTGATTAATAACTAAAATAAGTAGATCAAAGCTTTCTATGGTATCAGTTCTGTCCTGTTTTTATCCTAAACACCGGATTCCAGTTACTTGTCGTTTTTTTCTGTTTTTCAAATCCTACAGTCCACCGAGTCAAAACATTTTAATTGTTTTAAGGCTTTCTTTCTATAACCACTCTCCCGCAGACAAAGTTGCTACTCCAAACTTCAGAACCGCCCTCAGGATGGAGAAACCACTGAGAAGAATCAGCCAGCCATCTGCAGGGAACCCAGTGAGCTTCCCGTGGCTCCAATAGTCATGTTGTTATTATTGGCAACACATCTGCATCTGATATAGAGACCTGAAATGAAATACTATTTTAAAAAAAACTGAATTTAGTATTTCTAAGGAGTTTGAGTTAATTTACACAACCAGATTAAAATGATGAGATCTGCTCCCAAACAAGAGAATTAAAGAATTGAAATTACCCAGGAGAAAGCAGGCAGAGGGGACTGTGAGTCATTGGGTTTACGGCTTTGTTGAAGATCTCCGTGTCTGGGAGAAGGGCTGGCCCTCGCTGCCACACAGGTTTCATCTGCACAGCTTTCTGCGGTTGTGGGGGAAGCCCATGAAGTGTCCTGGGGCTCCCATGCCTAGCGGAGGCCTTGAGGAGCCAATTCCTGCAGCCCATGGCAGAGCCTCAGGGAAGTAGGTGGACCCCAAAGCCACAGACTGCTGTCTCCCAGCCGTGGCTGAAGGACCTGTCATGGCCCTCCAGCCTGGTCCTGTTTGGGGAGCTCATTCTGTCACCTCAGCTGGATGCAGGTGGCTCCCTATTGGCTCTCTCTAGGGCACTGTGAATGTCCAGGAGGCTGGGGGGTGCTTCAGTGCCTGTTCACTGCAGCTTCTAAAATTGAAGCCCATGCTCCCTCCAACCAAGTTTCCATGAAGAAGCCTTTTTCTTTCCATCAAAACATGAAAATTATTCCCGTGTTTACTATGAAGGGGGTTAGTTTCTTTTTTATTAGTATGTGTTTGCAGTGCATAGTCATTACATTCACCTTGGGAGATGGTGCACACGTAGATCACATCTTAATCATTTCTGCTTCCCCTTCCACTCCCTACCATCCATCTTCCCCATCCCCAGACCCTCCTCCCCTTTTCTGGGCAGAACTGGTCATTGAACCTAGGGGTGCTATACACTTAGCTATATCTCTGGCCCTTTGGGGCTTTTATTTTGTTTCATTTTGTCTTGCTAAATTGTCCAGGCTGAACTTGGACTTGAGATTCCCCTGCCTCAGCTTCCTGAGTAGCTGGGATTACATGTTTATACCCCTGCACCTGGCCCAAAAAGAATCCTTATAAAATGGTTTTCCCCTGGTCTTTATTTTTTTGGTACTGGGGATCAAACTCAGGACCTTGCGCTTGCGAGGCAGGCAGTGGAACCACTAAGCTAAATCCCTGGCCCTCCCCTGGTCTTTGCATGCAGTCATGTGCTCATTTTTTCCTGCTTGGCTTCTTCATGACAGTGTGTCTCACACCCCCAGACACCACCTCTGCCTAGCTGTCCCTGTGAGTGGCACTGTGGTCAGTCTCCCCACTGTCAGGTGTAGTAAGAGAAGGCTCACTGAGAGCATGGAATTCCAGAAGGAGACACCTTCCTCCCCATCGAAAAGCCATTCTGGAGGGAAAGGCATGAGCTGCAGCCCCAGAACCTGAGAGTTTGCAGGAAACCCCCTGTTCCCAAGGCAGGGAGGGAGAGGACAGCACTTCTCACCTCTCATCACCTCCTGTCCTACAGATGGACATTACATACTCATTGTGGAAAACCAAACAATGACTGCCACATGAGCCCAAAGGACCAAAAAGTGGTAAATCAGAAAATAAAGATGCTGAAAGAAGAGGGGAAGAAAGGATCAAATGAGTGTGACTAGAAAAGACCTATAAATGAACACTGAATCAACTGACAGGCAAATCTGAGTTTTGTTTAGGCTCACTGATTTGTCAGTCAGTGTGCATTAGGCATTGACCATCAGGGTCTGTGCTGGACAAGAATCAGACAGACACGGCCCTGGCCCTCATGGGAGAAAGAGACCTTAAAGAATTATTACCCCGGGGATGGAGTGCTCAAGGCTCTGGATTCAAGCAAAAGAAAATGAGGGGGAGAAGTAAAATGAGGAGAATAAAGAGGTGCAGGAGGAGAAAACACAAAAGGAGGAAAAAGGGGAGAAAGAGGAAGGGGAAAGGAGGAAAAGAGGAAGAGGACGAGAAGAAAGGAAGAGGAGGAGGATAGGAGGAGGGGGATCTATACAAAGAGATGGAAAAAAATAGAGGTGCTCTGAGATTCTGTAATAAGAATGGTGGTTTGGGGAGTGGCGAGGATTATCTCCCTGCAGAGGTGATTTTCAAATAAAGCAGCAGCACAAGGATGCATGAGGCAAGTGCAGAGATCCCAAACAGACCCCATGGGGGCTCTAGCGAGGCAGAGGCAGTGAGGTGTCCAGTGGTCAACCACAGCCAGCATGACCAGCAAGAGAGCAGGAGAGGAGACCATCAGGGCTTCTTTGCAGGCCTCATGACTGCTCAGGTCTTTGTCCTAGAGACAAGGGGAAGCCACTCCAGGTTCACCAGAAGAATAGCTTCAGCTCCAACAAGTAGTGCTACTGTGTGGGACAAAGATCACAGAGGATCCAGGTGGATAAGAAAGCCCATTAAATGGATCTCAAGTGAGAGGTGAAGGTGGATTGGATGGAGGACTAACTCTGGAAAAGTTCAACACACTAAATGTCTTAGTTACTTTTCTCTCGTTGCTAAGACAAAATACCTGACACCCAAAGTTAAAGAAGGAAAGGTTTATATAGCTCCAGTTTGTAGAGGTTTCAGTCTATAATCGTCTGGCTCCAAGGCAGGGTGTCATGGCAGGCAGGCACTGCAAAGGAGAAATAGTTCATGGGGGGGCAGAAGGTAACAAAGCAAGCAAGGGATGACTACAGCTCTTTCTATCCCTTTTATCTCAACCAGGCTACTAAGGGTGCATAACACTCATACCCTTAATCTGAGTGCCCTTGAGCTTGCCACTGCATCATAAATCAATTCCAGCACCACACACTCTAGATCCAGCCACCTCTGGAAAAAGCCCCACTTATGACTGCACGAGGCTTTGGGGGAATTCTAGACACAAGCCATATGCTAAATAAAAGCCTAATTGGATTATTTGACTGCTCTCCCTCATACCTGAATAAAAATCCAAACTCCTGACCACAGGCTACCAGATCCTGAAGGACCAGGCCCCTATGTCTCTCTCCAACTACATGGACACCTCATACCTCTCGGGTCAATGCCCTGCAGCCCCCCAGCCTATGGGCCATTTCTTGAACTACCGAAGTTCTTTCCTTCATACTTGAATGTGTTCTTCATCTGCAGCATCCGTCTTCCACATCATTCCACCTCATGGCTCATTCCTCATTCCTCATGTCTCACCATCTGGTGTCCCCAGCAGGCTCTCTGTCCTCCCTGTCCATGGGGTATAACCCTGTCACCTCACTCCTCTCTGTCTCATTCATTCACTCAGTAACTTCTTCCTGAGCATCTGCCATGCACAAAACACTGGAAGATACATGGGGGAACAAAACAGGGGGAAAAATCTGCCCTTGTGAGGTTTACTTTTTAGTGGAGGGTTAATTAAATATGTGAGCTTAATATTTTATAAGTTATAAGTAAATTATAAAGTATTAGGAGATCAGAGAAGATGGGGGGGAAAGAAGGGAACATGAGAGGGATGAGATAGAGCAGGCTGTGATTTTGACATGGGAGGAATGGAGTGGAATTCTTTAAAGATGGCACTGAACAAAGACTGAAAGGAAATAGTTCTTGGAAGGAAATGCTAGTTACCCCTGAGTGTTTCCTTTGTGACATTTTTTGCTTCTTTGCTCAATTTTTGTCTACCGCTCTTACCCTACTCCACACAGAGGGAAATAAATTTCATCAGGGCAGGGACTGAAGTGTCCTATTCATTCTTTTATCCTTAGGCCTGGGTATAGATATTTTGCAGAATGAGCCAGCAAATGAAAGAAACAACTGCTTAAAGAGAGTGGTCAGGGCCAGGGATTTAGCTCAGTGGCACTGCAACTGCCTTGCAAGCTCAAGATCCTGAGTTCAATCCTGAGAGAGAGAGAGTGGTCAGCTCCCATGCATTACCAAAAATACTAGGCCATACTACTCTAGTAAAATAAGGCACCTAATCTGAACCAACAGTGACAGCTTTCTGGGAAATGCAGTACTTACTTGGCACAGAACCATGGAACAAAGATTTTTGTATGCCTTTCCCATTTTTCTGGCAACCAGCTCTTCTTGAATGTGGGAATCCTGCCTTGCCTGCACCAGGTTTGGACGCTCTTTGAGTAGGCCAAAGTCTAACACTACCATGGCTGCAAAGTGAATGTTGACAGAGGTTTGAGACCCAACAGGCCCACGAGAGTTCTCCCAAAGCTGCCCATGGAGTTGATCATGAAAAGGCTTTCCCTCTCCACTGAGTTTGCTCTGTGCAAACAATGTGAGCTGTGGTAGCTAACTTTGCCCTCCCTGTGGGGAAATTTTAGCCTGAGAATGAAGTCAGTGCAGAAGAAAACAATGATAAAAGAGGAGAAAGAGGGGCTGGGGACACAGCTCAGAGGCAGAGCACTTGCCTAGCATATGAGAGGTCCTTAGTTTGATGCCCAGCACTGTAAACACATGTGCACATACACACACATGTATGCATGCATGCATGCACAAATGAATAAATAAACAAAAGAGAAGAAAGACAAATTTATAATTGCATGATATGAGCTCCTAGACTCATTAATTTCCAAAGCCAAGCTCATTAATTGAAATTATCAGTTAAGTAGGAATTTAAGGATCTTTATTAAAGTTCTTGCTTACAGAAGCAAGCATCACTTTGATCCCCAAATGCAGAGAAAGACCCAACCAAAAAAGAGAACTTCAGGCCAATCTCCCTAATGAATATAGATACAAAACCCTCAGTAAGATACTGACATGCAGAATACAGAGGATCATCAAGAAGATCATACAGGGCCAGGGATTTAGCTCAGTGGTTCTGGCGCCTGCCTTGCAAGTGAAAGGTCCCAAGTTTGTTTGATCCCCAGTACCGAAAAAAAAAAAAAAAAGAAGAAGAAGAAGATCATACACCCTGACCAACTGAGATTCATCCCAGGGACACAAGGATGGTTCAACATATGTAAATCAATAAATGTAATACACTGTATTAACAGAGTCATGGACAAAAACCATATGATCATCTCAATAGATGCAGAAAAAGCATTTGACAAAATCAAACACCTAAAAAAAAAAATCCAACACCTATTCATGATTAAAAAGAAATCTTACAGAAAATAGGAATAGATGGTTTTTATCTCAACCTGATAAAGGCTATCTATGAAAAACCAACAGCCAAAATCATGCTAAATGGTCAAAAACTAAAATCTTTCACACTAAAATCAGGAACAATACAAGGATGTCCACTATCACCACTCCTCTTCAACAGAGTTCTGGAAACATTAACCACAGAAATTAGACAAGAGAAAGAAATAAAAGGAATAAATATAGGAAAGAAAGAGGTTAAACTGTCATTATCTGCTGACAACATGATACTCTATATAGAAGACCCCAAGAACTCCACCAAAAGGCTTCTAGACTTAATAACCAAATGCAGTAAATTATCTGGATACAAGGTCAACACACAAAAATCAATAGCTTTCCTGTACACAAATAACAGACTCACTGAGAGAGAAATTGGGGAAACAATTCCTTTTAAAATAGCATCCAAAAAAATAAAGTATCTAGAAATCAATTTAATGAAGTAAGTAAAAGACTTCTACCTTAAAAACTACAGCACTCCAAAAAAAGAGATTGAAGAGGATATAAGAAAATGGTCAGACATCATTTGTTCCTGGGTAGGAAGAACCAAGATAGTGAAAATGGCCATCCCTCCAAAACTGCTATATTCATTCAATGCAGTCCCAATAGAAATCCCAACAGTATTTCACGGAACTAGAGAAAACAATCCAAAAATTCACTTGGAATCAGAAGAGACCTAGAATAGCAAAAGTAATTCTAGACAACAAAGACATGACAGGAGGTATCAAAATCCCCAACATGAAACTATACTACAAAGCCACTGTGATAAAAACAGCATGGTACTGGCAAAGAAACAGACCCAAGGATCAGTGGAATAGAATAGAAGAGGCAGACACAACTCCAGATGTACTCAGCCATCTCATATTTGACAAAGGAGCCAACCAACTAGAGGAAACATAGCCTCTTTAATACACGCTGCTGGAAAAACAGGATTTCAACCTGCCACAGATTAAAACTAGACCCACATCTTTCATCGTGCACTAAACATCAAAGTGGATCAAAGATCTAAATATTAAAACAGAAACACCAAACTTGCTGGAAGATAGGTTAAGCAGAACTCGTGAAGACATTGGCAAAGGGAAAGACTTTATGAACAAAATTCAGTAGCACAGGAACTAGCACAGAGAATCAACAACTGGGATCTCATCCTATTAAAAAGCTGCCAAACTGCAAGAGAAACCACCAACAGAGCTAACAGACAACCTATGATGTGGGAAAAAAAATTTACCAGCTGTTCCTCAGACAAAGAACTACTATCTAGAATATATAAAGAACTTAAAAAATATCAGACTTCCTAAATTTAAAGACCAAATTCAAACATGGGCATCTGAAATGAACAGACATTTCTCAGACAAAGACATAAAAGTGACAAATAAACATATGAAAAAATGTTCAACATCACTGGTCATTTGAGAAATGCAGATGAAAACAACACTGATATTACACCTCACTCCAGAAAGAATGGCAGATACCAAGAAATCAAC
Source organism: Heterocephalus glaber (assembly GCF_000247695.1). The sequence goes on from NW_004624751.1 coordinate 27,349,274, forward strand.
TAATAGAGGAGGAGGCTTCTGGGCCAATGTGCCACTGCTCCAGCCCAGAGGAGGAGGCTTCGAGGCCAAAATACCACCACTCCCAGCACAGAGGAGGTGAGCTGCGTGGGCACCAGCAGCATCCCATCCACCCCGTAAAAAATGAAAAGACATGTAAACAAGCCTCAAAACCAGACATCCAGATAACCCACAGACACCTCAAAGGGAAATGAGATGGAACACTTTGATACTCAACCACTTGGACTCCCTGAACTGGCAAAATAAGAGGATTTGGAAAAAATGAAATCAGAAATAATTTCTCAGATAACAGCAGACATTGTGCCCATAGTGGAAGACATGATTAATAAATCTACAGAGGAGCTGAGAAACATGTTGGATTCCCAACATAGGAAACAAACGGAATCCATAAAACACATGCAAACAGATTTCCAGAAGACTAAAAACTCCAATGAAAGTCTACACAGCAGAATGAGTCAATGAGGACAGAATTTCAGATATAGAAGATAAGATTGCAATTAGTGACCAGGAAAAGACAAATTGCTTCAAAATTGTAAGGGACCATGAGGAATCAATCCAGCAGCTGCTAGATGATGCAAAAAAGAGTAACATGAGACTGACCAGTGTCAACAAAGAAACAGGAGAGAGTGCAGACAACATAAAAAACTGTTCACGGAAGTAATGGAAGAAAATTTCCCAAGGACGGGAAAAGGACTTGACATACAAAAGGAAAGAAAAGGCCCAAATCCTTGCAATTAGGAATGAAAAGGGTGAAATTACAACAG
>NW_004624751.1:27352725-27371080 GCF_000247695.1 Heterocephalus glaber
AAGAACCAAGAGAGACTATGTAAAGGTGCAGATTTCCAATGATGAATGTCATTATATTGTATACCTAAAATGTACCAATAAAATAAATTTTTTTTAAAAAGAAATCAACTAATAACAAATGCTAGCAGGGTTGTGGGGAGAAAGGAACCTTTCTCTATTGTCAGTGGGAGTGCAGACTGGTGCAACCACTGTGGAAATCAGTATGGAGATACCTCAAAAAACTACTATTCAAGATCTTATTTGACCCAGCTCTTCCCTTCCTGGGCATCTTCCCAAAAGAATCATACCACAGTGATATATGTGCACCCAGGTTCATAGCAGCACAGTTTATAGTAGCTAAAACTTAGAAATTGCCCATCAACTGGAGACTGGATAAAGAAGATGTGGGTTTGTTTTTTTTTATAAAATGGAGTACTACTCACCTATGAATAGTGAGAAACTAGAGTCATTTATAGCTAAATGGATGCACATTGAGGCCATACTCTTAAGTGAAATAAATGAGACACATATCTGTAAATACCGAATAGTTTCTCTCATGTGAGAAACTGAAAGTGTAAATCAGGATCTGAAGGAATAATGATGTGAAACAGGAAGAAAAGGTCCAAAGGGGAAGGGGAACTGGTAGGGGTAGGAAAAAGGAAAAAATATGAGAAAAGGAAAAAATGGAAACAAAGTCCTTATAAATAGGAAGGGGTGGAGGAGTCGAAGGGAGGGCAGGGGAATGGGGGAAAAATAAGAACCAAGATACATCATGTAAAGGCACAAGCACCCAGTGAGCAATGTAAATGTGTTGTATATCTAAAATGTACCAATAAAAGAATTGAACGGAAAAACAAAAAGGTCTGCTCATTCAATGTCCACTCTTCCCTAGGGCTGTGCTAGAGGTGGGAATAGACTGCTGGTGTGACAGCCAAACCTTCTCCTTGTGTGGAGAGTAAAAAGAGCAGTCAATGTCACGCTGGGTCATATAAAGGACAAAGTTCAAGGTAGGAAGCCCACTCAGCAGGGTCTTTCAGAGGGATGGGGTGATTAGGGCCACTCTCTAGGATGTCTCAGGCAAGATCAAAACTGGGCTCCTGGCAGAGTGAAGCAGGGAACAATGGGTAATAGACAGGAAGAGCATGTCAAAGGTCTGGATTCAGAAGGTCTTAAGTCAGGAGCACTTTCATGGGTAACATTGAGAGTTTGAGGAACATCTGCATGGAATCCCATATTCAAGCCTCGGTGGCACTTTCCATTTTTAAGCATGCACACACAGTTTTCATCCATATTCTATCTTTTTCGACTTCTTTTCTAAACATATGCCATTAGGGTAGATTGCTTTTACCAAATATCATTTAGTGATCTCATTACAGAAGAACATAGTCGCATTTCTATCAAAAGCTGAAATGTCTTAACATATAAACTGTGTCTATAACCCTTTTCGAATTTCTATACAAGCCTCTGCAAATGAGGTTTCAGCTATAAAGCACAAAGTCTAAACTAGATGAAAGTTACACTTTACTCCCTCTGTAGAACTTTATAATCATATATTCTAATAATAAGGCTCTGTAGAGATAAAGTAGTCATTTCGTATAGCAATATCTCATATCTTCCAGCTGGAATAAAATGAGATGTTGAAAACAAAGTTATTATATTGTTAAATGGGACATAGGAAAGACATTTCTCCTTTTTAGAATGTTTGTTATGAATTTAAACGGAAAATATTTTTATGGGAACAGCAATAATAACTTATGAACAACTCTATTTCAACAAGTTTTTTTAATGAATCAATATTTTTGCTTGCAAAGAACGTTCTTCTCACTTCATCTGCTAATGTTCTATAAAATATCTTTTAGCTGAAATACCACATCACTACTTCCATTTTGCCTACCAAAGCCCAAATCATGTTAATTTTGTGCAAACCACACATCTGTTTTTTATGGAAGAACGCTATTTCTCACTTGCTAAAAATATTTAGAAGAGCAAAAGAAGCCTCCCCAAAACCACCTGAGCACCCAGTTAGCCCTGCTACAAATATCCTTTGGTCCTTGAGTTGAGCAAATCATCAATCCACTTGATACAGGTTAATATTGGTGCCTGCTTTGCATGGAGAGAGGTGTTCTGTTTCTTTTGGACACACATTCAGGAAGTGAGGTAATGCTTGATTTTTCCCTAAGAAAGTAAGGCTGGGGTATGTTCAGAATTGGCCTGATGTGGCCGTTGTTTGAAGGTAAAGGGAGGCAATGAGTGGAATGATGAAACCAAAATTGAACGCAGAGCCAATCAGACTAATGTTCAAAGTCATTGACGTTGATTAGACTACAGAAGAAGGAGCTATACTGTGGGACGTGGCCTCCCAATTAATAAATCATTATCGACCATACAGATCTTCCCTCACCTTCTCCTCTCCGGGCCCTTCATGTGAAAACTTCTCCCGCCACACACACACATCAAAAAACATGAGGGGGTGCTAACTTCAAATCCTTCTCTATACTGACTGCAAAACATGAACTAAATGTCTTTCAGTAGCTGCTGCTTCAAGGCAGTCAAAAGCTACACTAAGTAGAACATCTCTGTCAATGCCCTCATTTCATACCCTATGTTTTTGGTCATAATAATCTTGCCTAAAACTGATGCTCTTATTGGTTCCCTGAAGCTTCAGTTGTTAAAGTGTGAAAGAAATGAATTACATTTCTTGAAAGCTTTATCTGGTTCCTATTTCTTCACTAAGAAAAACTGAGATGTTACTAAATCCCTGGACTTCTGAAATCTCCCAAACTTTCCCCTATTGCTCGACAGAGAAAGTCACCTCCAAAGGGGATCATGGACAAACAAGAAGAGTCTAGGCTGCTGGTGGCAAACTTATGGCACGCATGCCTCAGTGAGGTGTTTGTATCATTGAAAGCTCTAGAAGGTTTGCCATCATTGCTCTAGGCCTTGAGAGAATCTCAGCCCAGTGAAATCATTCCAATGTACCACAGATGCATCGGAAAACATTTTACTCTTTTTAGCAGTTACTAAGTAGCTCACTTATTTTGTAATCACTAATTATTTGTCCTTCCCTAGTTCCACCTCACTGACAGTTTCAATTGAGGCACTGAGATGCACTTTATCACTAGGGAATTGAGATCTGGATTTTGCTGGAGTAGTCAGTGTCGTTCCTGTGACTAGGGAGGGAGGGAACTAGCCCTCAACTCCAACTGTGGGGATGCTTTACATGTGGATCCTCTCTAGTGATGCTGATGCCTTCCATAGTAGCCTGCGGTCTTCACTTTCCACATCCATGGAATCAACCAACTGCAGATCAAAAGTGTTTGTGCAACAATGATGTCTGTCACTGAATGTGTATGTGCTTTGTTCCCTCTTGCCCTTATATCCTAAACAATTTAATATAACAACAATTTCTATAACACTTACATTGCATTAGGTATTATAAGCAAGCTAGGGATGATTTTAAGTGCACTGGAGGATATGTATGCATAGGCTATATGCAAATACTGTGCCACCGCACACAAGAGATACAGAGGGACAGCTGGATTTACATAGTTTCATCTTGCCAGTTTCATCTTGTTTAATCTTAACAGTGGCCCCTGGGAAAGATACAGTAGACATTATTCATTCCCATATTTAGAGAAGGAAAATGAGGTTTTAGAGTCTGTACAAGAACCCAGATTTGGTTCCAGGTCACCGGACTTGAAGTTGTGGGGCTAAATGTCACGATCAGAAAGGAAATCCAGGCGAACGCACCGTCCACCATGCCCACGGCCTGCACGTGGCCCCAGCCTTGTTGTCTTTCACTTAGACACTCTGAGCTGGGCCTCGGTGACTCCCCTGCCTCCATTCTTCCCCTTCCAGCACACACTGCCTGCCTGGTCTCAGTATCAGTTCTCAGGTCCCCATACTGCTCTGCTGTCATCTCTGACAGTTATCAACTCACTGCAGAGAGAATCCAGGAAGTCCTCCGTGATCCGGCTCCTGAACCCCTCAACTTGAGGTGTGTGGCTGTATGTGTGTGTGCTGGGACCTCTCCATCTGGGAGCACAACCCCCTCCACCCGACAGCCCTTGCATGCACTCTTCTCTTTGCCTAGAATGGTAGTCCTCAGGTCCCTGTGCTTCCACCCTACCCAGCTAATTACATGGATGCGTATGAGGTGTTTTATTAATTCCCTACTGGTGGGCCACTGGGGTGTGCGCAATTTTTGCTATTACAAAGCACATAGAAACAGATCCCTTTGTTCTTATAACCTTGGACATCTGTGTGAGCATTTCTATAGAGTCAATAGGATGAAGGTTTTGAGGGGAGTGTTTGTTTTGTTTAGGAAGAAAAGAAATGTATTTCTCCCAGTTCTGGAGGCAGGGAGGCCCGAGGTGGTGGGGCTGCCCCTGGGGAGGATCCCCTTGCTCCTCATCCCATGGCAGAAGGCGTCCTGGCAAGAGAGAGGGCAGGCTTTGCGTTTCCACAGCTCCTACCAAGTAAGTAATATAGTTGTTCTCTTAATTTTCCTCTGGTACTCTATCACAGTTAAAAACAGCTTGTGGGGTTTTGTAGATTTTTAGATTTCCCCCACTATCTTCCCTTCCAAAATCTCCTATTAATACATACAAATAAAGCTATCCTTGACAGGCATGGTGGTGCATGCCTGCAATCCCAGCACTGGAGAGGCTGAGGCAGGAGGACTGCTTTGAGTTCAAGGCCAGCCTGGAATACATAGCAAGACCCTGTCTCAAAAAATAATAAAGTAAAATAAAATAAGGCTGTATTTATCTATTAAAATGGAAGATGGATCAATTTTTTGATCTTAACATGTGACCAAACTGCCCCAATGACAATTGATAACTTGTTTACGTGACTCATGTGTTTAGAAGTAGGACATACTTATTAGAGACAATGAAAAATTTAATTTGAGGGCCAGGATTTAGCTCAGTGATTCCACTACCTGCCTCACAAGCGAAAGGTCCCAAGTTCGATCCCTGGTATCAAAAAAAAAATTTTTTAATTTGTACAGTTTTTCTCAAAGTGAGAAATCTGAGAAAACAGATACAATTTCAATCATCAGCTGAAGCTCTCTGGCTTGCTGGTTTCATTATGCTCCCCAGTTGTCACTTATCAGTATTAAAATCACATGGAAAGACTCTCGTCTGGAAATCTGATTTTTCTTACTTTTTTAATTACCTCCCAAACTGACTGGAAAAGAAAAGAAACCATAATACTTGAAGAATTAGCAAAATTGACTCCATTATCTTGCCCAATTAACTCTTCTTGCTTCTGCAGCTGAGCAGAACGCCCCAAGGGTTTTGTCAATCAGCCTTAAACCTCTCAGGTACATCCGAATTCTCATTTAAAGTATTCAAAAGAAAATTAAGCTCAATATGGCCTCCTGCTTGTCCTGCTGGGAGAACTGGCACGCTCAGATTTCAAGTTCTCAGTCTCTGTTCGTGAAAAGTGTTTTTAAATCCCAAGGTAATGTAATCTTTTGTGATTAGACTGATCTTACCTTTCACAAAGTTCCCTGCAACTTCACTCAGGTTGCCTGCTGGTGCAAAATGAGGATCCCAAGCACTTAACGCTCCTTCCCAGAAATGCAGGCCACCTTTTGATCAGGTGAGTTGCACCATACTGCAGCACTGCAGTGGCATTTGTGATAGAAACTTTATGGCTCATACTGAAAGTTTAAAGTCAGTCAAAGTTCCAATAAACTCCTTGTTTGCTCCTCCAGGAAGCCAGTAGAAAAAGGACTATAAAGTTTCCAAAGCTGAGAATTTGTTTCTTATATAAGGTACATTTTTTTTTGTCTTGAACTTTTTAAAACTTCTTTTTAAAAAAAGTTTTACTCACAGGCCTGAGGATTTAGCTCAGTGGTTATGCTGTCTGCCTCGAAAGCACAAGGACCAGAGTTCGATCCCTGGTACCAAAAAAAAAAAAGTTTTACTCACAAATGCATACTTTTTCTGAAGGCCTTAATTATAAAACACAAATCTGTATTATTAATAAGTAACTTGGTTATTCTCTCCATCTTCCTTTGATATTCATGGCCAAAGATGTGGTTGATGGGAGGATTTGTTGCTTTTCCTAAATTCATAAGTTTCTATGCTGTAAGTAGTCACCCCATTACAGTGGTTCTAAACTGTTTCGCACTTACCTGCTAACATCCTTTGAACTTTATTCTCTGGAAACAGGAGGGAAAACATTGAAATAAATCACTTTGAAACTGCCCCACATCCAAGAAGGGTCCCACAGGGGCAATCCCTGAATCCAGAACCACCCAATATTTTGGGGCTTCCTAATAGGAAGTTGAGAGTTTGTCACAGCTGGGAAAAAGTTGAGTGAATTTCTCCATGAGCTGCAATATGAACTGTTCATTCCAGAGCAATACAAAAATCCAAAGGAATAGATTTTTGGATGTAAAATTCCACACTCTATTTGTGAAGAAAATGTAGAAATGGACTTTTTCTCCAGCACTGAAGTTCTGACTAAGCTCAGAAAGTGACCTCATGGTCTTTCACAGCCCTTGTGACTCTTTTTAATCTTGAAAATGTGAGTATTTTTACCTTGCATTTTGAAACCTACTAAGAATCATTTTCTTTTCTTTTTTTGGTACTGGGGATGGAACTCAGGACCTTGCACTTTTGAGGCAGGCTCAGTGGCACTGAGCTAAATCCCCGGCCCCTAAGAATCATTTTCATTCATTACGAAGAGGTTGGACTGAATGCGCCTAAAGCCCTCTCCTGCTCCATTCTCTGATGTGCTTTGTGTTTGCTGAGCATTTATTGTGCACCAACAAGATACTGAGTATCTTGAGATACTGAAGGAGGACTGTGCCTACAATCCCAGCACTCCAGGAGGCTGAGACAGGACTTTGAGTTCCAGCCCAGCCTGGGCATCTTAGTGATTTAGTGAGATATTGTCTCAAAATATAAAATAAATAAGTAGGCCAGGCATGGTGGCACACCACTGTAATCCTAGCACTCAAGAGGCTGAGGCAGGAGGTTCACTTGGGTTTGAGGCCAGCCTAGGCTACATAATGAGTTCCAGGCCAGCATGAATTACATAGCAAGACTCTGTCTCAAAAAACCAAAAATAAGTAAATAAATAAATTTATTTAAAGGGTCATGGATGTAACTCAGTGCGAAGGCCCTTGGTTCAATCCCCAACACAGATAAATATGTACATACATCCATATATGCTTACTTTTCCTGTTTTCAGGTCAATCTTACTCATACCCACCCTCCATAAGTATAGTACGTGATCTCTTCAGGTTCTCCAGGCTTATTGACTGTCAACTTACACCTAAAAGTTTCCAAACACATTTCCATTTTCTCACACCCGAAAGCCCATGTCACTGAGTTCTAAATCTTCATTAACTGTCAGTATTATATCATTGCATCTTAAGCATTTTTTTTTTCAAAACTTCCTATTGACTCCAGGTAGGAAAATGGCTGAGAACTTGCCAGTGGATCCTCATGACGGCACAGTGATCCTGGAAACGCCAATCCAATGCTTAGACCCAATTGGAGACTGTTCTGAGCTTGCACTCACAGAGCTGAGAGTCTAACGGGGGAGCTGGGATGAAGTTCAGAGCCAGTGGAGCACACAGGCTCTAGAGGCGGAGCATGAGAGAGAAAGGCACGGCGGGGAGGCCTTCAGTGCAACAGGAGTGGAGCTCAGGCTGGGTGAGGAGCTTGCGCTGTTGGGAAGGATGAGGAGAAAAAGCAAAAGCACATTCAAGGTCGGGAAGGAACAGTTTCTCATGGTAGACACCAGAAACCTAGTGGTGCTGATACAGTGCATTTGTCGAATGTGTGTTCAGGGCGACAAAGGCACACAAAAGATTAGGCTGGCTACCGCTATTTCTCAGGCCTGTTCCCTTGCCAGGTGATGTCCTAGCACTTTATTAGAGCTCCTCACAGCTGATGAGCACACTGAGAGGCCAAGATGCTTGTCCTTTGTCACAAAGCTGGTAAAAGATAGGGCTGGGGATGTAGCTCAGCAGCACAGTGCCTGCCTAGCAAGCAGGAGATCCTGAGTTCGATCCCCAGTACAAAAAAAAACAAGCTGATAAAGGATACAACCAAATTGAAACCCAGGCAGACTGGCTGTCAATCACGAAAAGATAGTTGCTAACTGGCCATGGTGGCCCACACGTGTAATCCCAGCACTCTGATAGGCTGAGGCAGGAGGATCAGTAGCTCAAGCCCGGCCTGTCTCAAAGCAAGACCCTGTCTCAAAAAAAATAAAAATGGGCTGGGTGTGTGTCGATGTAGCTTAGGGGGAAGGCCATTCACCAGTACTGAAAAAAAATAGAAAATAATTGTCTCTCCTCTCATACTGGACACAAAGCAGTAGTTGGAGGCGGGAGTGGGGATAGATCAGGGAAAGCTTTTATAAAATGGTTATTGAATACTTAGAAAGGCTTAACCAGAGAAGCTGAAGCAAGAGGATGCCGAGACAGGCGCAGCTTTGCAGTGAGAACATCTCTCACAACTGCGCCCAGCACTGCATCTACCACAGAACTGTGCCCGGACTCTTAGAGCAATGCAGTGAAGGCCTCTGGGGATTTCATTCTAAGAACAACAACAACAAAAGCCCAATAAAATATTTTAAGAATAAAAACTTAGAAATGTGTTCTTCTAAAAGATTACTAGCTGTGGAATGAAGAACAGAATGGGTGAAGACAAGAACAGAGACAATGTTTCTATAAGTGTACTTGACCTTGACTTAGACAATTGTCTTTCGTGTTTATATGTTCTTTAGCCTCTTAATCTGGTTTGCAATCTGTGTATATGATAATCAACTCTATAAGGTCTTACAAGATAAATAAATGAATCTGATGCTGGAAAAATAAAAGAGGGTGGGGGCAAGGGGGAAAAAGGATTGAAATGTATTATGCGCATGTACCAATTCCCTATAGTGAAGGTAATCATTATATACTGCAAGCCTTCCTCATAAAAGTCAAAAAAAAAAAAAAAAAAGAGTAGAGACAAGGAAATGAATCAGAAAGCTATTACATCAATTCAGATGAGATGCAGTGGTGGCTTTCGGCACGGTGGTGGCATGGGAAAAGTGTGGACACATTTGAAAAAAAATATGCAGGAAGTAAAAAATAGAGAAATATATGTCAGTGAATTGACACCTAAAAGGAGGAGATTCAGGTGGAAAAGCAGGTGTGCAAGAAAGATCGTGACATGGTTGTGAGGTTCTACACAATCCTGTGGAGGCTGTGTGTCAGTGTGGGCAGTTTGTGGGGAAGCAAGAGCGGAGAGAAAGAGCAGCCTACACCGTGAAAGAAAGGCTTTGGCCCAGCACAGCAGCACATGCTCAGAATCCCAGCCACTTGGGAGTTTGAGGCAGGAGAGTCTAGGCCAGCCTGAGCAACTTAATGAGACCCTACCTCAAATTTTTTAAAACTAATTAATAATTCAAAAGGGCTGAGTAGAGTACTTTCTCAGCATGCACAAGGCCCTGGGTTCGATCCCCAGCACTGAAAGAAAACAAAAAAAATCAAGCCATATGTGTTAAGTTAAAGAGTATAAACTCCCTGTTGCCATCTGAGGTGCCACTATAGATTTTCTTTTCCTGTGTAAACTGCGTGTTTTTATTTTTTATTTTTACTTTTTAATTTTTATTAGCATATGTTTCCAAAACATAATTGGTACATAAGATGTGATAAATATATGTACCAATATTTTTTTAATGTAGATTTACAGAAAAGTTCTGAAGATAGTAAAGCAATTTCCTATATATACCCAGTTTTCCCTGTCTTTGACATCTTACATGACTGTGGGGTTTTTGTTGAAACTAAGAAACCAACACTGGTACATTACTAATAACAATACTCTAGATTTTCTTCAGATTTCACGAGTTTTTCAGCTAATGTCCTTTTCCTGTTCCAGGATCCCATCCACGATAGCACATTATATTTCAGTCACCCTGTCCCCTTTGGCACCTCTTAGCTAATTTTTCAGTCTCCCCTTCTTTTTCAGGGCCTTGATCATTTCAAGAAGTACCAGTCACATATTTTGTAAACTGCTTCTGGGTTTAGGTTTGCTAATGCTTTTTCTCATGATTAGACTGAAACATTAAAGGATTTTACGTATGAGAATGCCACTGATATTTTCATTTAGAAAGAATCTGATGCTGGACACACAGACAAAGAACCCAAATGTTGCTCATTAATTTGATGGTGATGATTTCTACAATATGAAATGAGGTGATTTCCAAATTTTCATCTCTGTAATTTTTTAAAATTTTGTTTGAATAGTTCATAGGGAATACTAGTCATTTTATTTTCCAAAAACAAAAGTGATCTTTCTGTGAAAAGAGAAAAGGCAGCAATTAGAATATGGATATTATTCTCTTCTGGTGGAATTTTCTCTATTTCAGAAATCCCAGAAAGGAAAGGAGGGAAATGATCCTTGAGAACTGAAAGGAAGAGGACAAGGTGAGACCAGACTGGAGTCTATTCAAAAGAGCTAAGGTGAGAGAAGCTGGTGACTGAATTGGGGAACAAAGTGATGAAAGAGATTCTCAGCAGATGGAGCCCCCAGGCCTGGTGCACCAAGGTCACAGCGGGTCAGGGAAAGGAAAGAGCTGCTGCAGGCTCCTGGCTTAACAACTTGCTGGTGGTGGTGCCATTCACAGAAGCAGGGAGCCCCGATGGACCTGTAGATTTTGGTTTTTGTGGCTTGGGCTCATATTGTTTTGCAGTTCTGGGGATTGAACCAAGGGTCTTTGCCCTGAGCTACATCCCAGGTAATTTTTTTTTTTTTTTTTTGAGACAAGTTCTCCCTAAGTCACTAAATTGTCCTTGCTGGACTTGAACTTTCAATGCACTTGCCTCAGCCTCCCAGAGTGCTGGGAGTAAACATCACAACCAGCCTGGAACAGCCAGTTTAAAGAGAAAGGAATGAGTTTAGGAGTAGACTCAGACAATGGGATACTGCATCTGACACTTGTTTGTCTTCATTCCTTTCAAGCATTGTACCTTAGGTGGTATCATTCATGTTTTCTCCCCCATAATTTTCTTACTATGTATTTATCTTTTTCTAAATTTCTTGTTTATGCCTCCTATAGAACCTAAGTATTCCTAGAATATTGATTTGGTCAGATTGTCTCACTTTGCTTCTAGACTTGTGACCATGGAACATACATTTAAATTCAGAGCCAATATCGGTACACCGCTATTAACTGAACTCCAGGTATTATTCCAATCTCACCATTTTTTACTAATGTCATCCTTGTTGTTCTGCTGCAGGATCCAGTCCCAGATACCATGTTTCTCTGATTTTGTGGAGAAGGCAGAGTGCAAAGTTCTGAGCCTATATTTGTCCTTCCCTGAAATGTAAATTTAGAACTGAATTCAACACCATGAGGACTTTATTTCATTCACAAAACAAGGGTAACTGAGCCAACTCTACACAAGAGTGTTTTGTGAGAATGATAAATGTTGGTGACAGGTACCTTGAAAACACTTTAACACATAGAAAACTGCACAAATCGAGGGCTGAACTGGGGCAAGTTTGGTGAGTCTATCATTTATTGCTAATAGCAACAGACCTAAGATGTGATTGATTAAAAAATGATGTGGGTGATTGATGAGATCAGATAATAAATACTACATATATATATATATATATATATATATATATATATATATCTGGCTTAGATATATACTTGTGAAGAGTGATTTATATGTAAGTATGGATTCAGCTATCCAGGATGAAAAAGTTCTGGAGATCTCCTGTATAGCATGGTGACCACACTTAATAATACTGCACTGTATACTTCAAACTCCCAGAGAGAATTAACCTTACATGTTTCTACCACCAAAAAATGATGATGATGATGATGATGATGATGATGATGATGATGATGGGTTGATGATGTGAAATGATGGATAAGTTAGTTAGCTCCATTGTGGTAATCATTTCCCAAAGTATACACATATCAAAACATCATACTGTGAGCCTTAAATAGATACAATTTTTATTTGTCAAATTTACCTCAGTAAAGCTGGGGGGGGAAGGAAAGAAAATAAATAAACAAATACATAAACACGGATGGGTGTATAGTTACTGTTTACATAGACGCGTGCATATTTATTTATATATGAATTCTGGCCGTTTACTCCGTGACCCAGCAGGTTCAGGACGTCCAGTGTCCTCCTCCTGAGCCCGCAGCTCTCTCCCCAGCCCTGCCTCGGCCTCCCGCACAGTGCCAAGCACGCCAACCCTTTCTCCAGCGGCCCCTCGGATGGCTTCAGAACTGCCGTGGGTTTCGGCCTGCAAAAAACAACTTAGTACGATACAAACGTGCCAAACGGTTTGCACAATCCTCAGCCCCTGAAGCGCAGCCGTGAAAAACAGAGCAGTTAGCAAAGCTGACAACAGCGCTGGCCTCGCTGAGGCAGGACAGGTCGCGGGGGGGGCACTGTGACATGCGCGGGGTCCTCTCAGGTGACTCCAGATCACAGGAGAGAACAACACCGAAAATTTCAAGCCCAGTTGATAAGTTGATAGCCTGTGTCTAGCAAGGGTGTGAATTCCTGGCACTTGTCTGCGAGTATGAGCTTCTCCGGCTCATACTCTTGTTTTGTCTCATTTTCCTAAACTTAACTTGTATTTATTTTTGGTATTATAATAGATGCACTTCCATAAACTATCTTTTTATGATAGGCGTTTTGGCAAACTATCTTCATAAATCCTTTTAGGAACAAAATAAAGTAAAATAAGAAAGCAAATAAGAACAAATAAATAAATCAACTGTTTCCAGTTTTCCTTTCAAGATTCAGCAATGTACCGGCTGTGGTGGCACACACTTACAATCTCTGCCCTAGGGAGGCTGAGGCAGGAGGGTCGAAGGGAGTTCAAAGCCAACCTGGGCCACATAGTGAGGTCAAGGGCAGTCTGGACTTCATAGCAAGACCCTGTCTCAAAGGAAAGAATAAAAAAGATTGGACAGCTCATCTTCCCCAGTACAGGCACTCTACCTAAAGTTTTCAGCATCCTTCTCTGCTGACTTCACAGTCCCCCAAAAGCACATGTCCACCACCTCCAAAAGCTATTCCTATCATTCCTGCCTGAGTACTATGTACCTTTTTCCTTCACAAGTATGATCTCATGCAGCCTCTTTCAGCACACGAATGAAATGGCGTGTCTAAGCGCAGTTAGATTACAGTAACAGAGCCCAGATTTGAGCCCTGGTCTGCCTAACTCAGAGTCTGCAGTCTCTCCCCCGCTCCACCCAGCTTTCTGATTGCAGAGACTGCCATCAAGCAGGACTGCAGCAGCAGGAGTTATCATCATCTGTTCGCATGGGCACACAAGTACCCGGCAGCAGTTGTTCACCGTGTCTCCTTTCCTATAAATCCTGTGTCCAGCTTTCAACTCTGTCCTTTAAAGGCACAGCAAAATATTTTGCCAGGATAAAATTTACCCTTGACACTCTGTAGAGTATTCAGTTTCCATGCCTGGGATGTTTTTCAATCAGCTTCTACCAGTTTTAATTTAAGGAATGAGGCTGGACATGGTGGCACACTCCTGTAATCCCAGCACTCAGGAGGCTGAGGCAGGAGGATTGTCTCATGTTCAAGGCCAGCTTGGACTACATAGTGAATTCAAGGTCAGCCTGAACTACAGAGTGAGACCCCATCTCAAAAAAAAAAAAAAATTAAGGAATGACCAATTTTTTAAATTGTAGGCATCAGCTATCAATTCACTCCTGGATTTCCAGATCTCTGTGGAATATTTCTACCAACTAGCTTTAGTCCTATCCTAAACTTCAAATCTTAGTCCCTAAAATTAATCTTCCTTTATTCTATCAGGAAAATAATATCTCCATTCTCTCAGAATAAACATGTAAGATTCTTCTTTTGTGTAGACAGAAATGGAATTCTGGCGCTTAATAGCCACTCCCTGCTGAAAGCACGGTTAGGAGGAGCCATTTCAACCACAACCCCCAGATTCATCAAAAATAGGTTTCTAGAATATTTTTTCATCCAAACATAAAGTCACAAATTATACAATGGCATTTATAAACTGGGTGTGGTGGTGTACACCTGTAATCCTGGCACTTGGAGGCTGAAACAGGAAGGTTGCCGTGTGATCGAGGGCAGCCTCAGCTATACAGTCAGTGAGTTCAAGGCCAGCCTGAACTACATAGCGAGACCCTGTCTCAAGAAACCAAAAAATTTTTAAATTGCATTTATATAAACTATCTAGATTCAGTAAATTCATGGAGACAGAATACGATTTGGTGGTTGTCCAAGGCTGGAAAGGCAGAGGACTGAGAAGAAACTACTTTTAATGGGTAAGGGGTTTTACTCTGGTCTATGGAAATATTCCGGAACTAGATAGCAAGGATGATGGTAAGACATTGTGAGTGTACTAAATGTCACTAGATTGTTCACTTTAAAATAGCTGATTTTATGTTACATGAATTTCAGCTCAATAACTTATTTTTTTAAATAAACTTCCAGTAAGTCTACCAGCCTCCAGTCCCTCCCTGCTTCATCCCAGCTATCCCTTCGTGACAGATTCATCTTCCCAAATACCACTGTCATTAGGAACCCATTGTTGCTTCCCTTTACGTCAACACTGATACCGCAGCCGCGGAGCTCCGAG
The DNA here is from genome assembly GCF_000247695.1 of Heterocephalus glaber. The sequence continues at coordinate 27,367,329 of NW_004624751.1, forward strand.
TCCCCGGATGTGTTTCCCAAAGGTCTTCCTGCATGTCAGTGCTTGTCCCCTCTATCGACTCCAGCTGTGCTGCGTGGGCCCCTCTCCCCGGCCAGCAGTCTCCAAGGTCCATTTCAGGCGGTTCTGAAACAGGTACTGCTTTCATCTGGTATGCAAAATACATATTGCCCAACCAGCTCATGAGTTCCTCCTACAGCAAAGCACCCTGGCAGATGCATCATTGACTCTCACCTGCAGGTGTCACTTTTGGGAACACAGGAAGGGACTCACAGGACGCAACATTGATTACTCATTAACCACTGCTCAGCTATTTCTCCCACCCTTCCTGCTAAACTACAGCCTACCCTTTGTGTGGAACAATCCCCAGATCTACTCCACTCTCCTCCCATTCCCTTATTTAACAAGAAATAACTCCTCTAATTTCAGGGAAAGTGACTCTATGCCATTTAACAAAGTCCCAGGACCTATAAGACAGGGTAAAAATAGCAATTTATGTTAGCCACCTTTCCTTCATAGAAATCCCTGGAATCATATCTCTCATATTAGGGGAGTTCTGGAGGAAAAATAGTCCTAGGTGAAAAGACTAATAGATATCTATGAAATAATGCTTAAGAAGCATATTTTTATGTGTTCCCTCAACTAATAAAACCAAAATTAATCCTGTTTTATTTTCCAGTACTTGGAATTAAACCCGGGGCCTTTGCCCTGAACTACATTCCCAGCCTTTTTGTATTTTATTTTGAGACAGCATCTCACTAAGTTGCTAAACTGCCCAGGCTGAGCTCGAACTTGTGACCCTCCTGATTTAGCCTCCTAGAGTGCTGAGATTATGGGCATGTGCCATCACACTCAGCCCAAAATTAAATCATTAATTGAAAGCACTAAGCCTTTTGTTCAACCAGTTAGCCTTTTAGAGTACCCTTATTCCATACATTAATTATGTAGCGTAAAGGGGGGGAGAGGCGTTACAAATGCTGAAATTTTTATAAGAGGCTATGGCTGGGTAAAAGGACATATGGAAATCAGATAAGAGCAAGAGTTCAAAGACAGTAGCTAGGGTTGAGAAGAAATCAGAGCTCTAGAGTTGAAACATCCCAATGCTGAAATTGCTATAAGTGCAATAAGAATAAAGACACACCTAACATAACTTCCAGTTTTAAGTATCTTTTCTTTCTGAGAAGCGAGAGATCTTGGCTACTGGAGCTGGGCTACACAACAAAGGTGTAATGTGGTGAAATGTGGGTGGGAGCAAGATAAAAGAGACATAGCATATCAAGACCAAAGAAACACAGACGCTAACACAGTGGGAATCTGATAAAGGTTAAAATCAGCATAATAACGAGATCCCAATTATCTCTAATATCAGAGATTTGCCATTTTCCTAACAGCGTGATTTTGTCATGGTGTTTATAGAATGTATGGTGTTTATATAGAGTCCATAAGCTTTGTTGTTTTATATATTTACATATGTATTTTTTAGGGTCAGTGTTCTTTGTTTTAATGTAATTTTTATGCTATAATTGGTGAGCAATCCTAGTTTGGCTTCAGAGCAACATTTTTCCACCCACATGGGAAAGCCTGCCAAACTTTCAAGGTTTTGCAATATTCTTTTGTAGTATTCCTTTTATCAGGGAATCAAGCAAATATTAATTCTTTTTCTAAAGAGAGAAGTATGCTTCTCTGCCAAACACCCAAGTTACAGTATGATATAATATGAACTGTCAACATTCTGTATGTTCTCCAAAAACTCCGATGGAGATGCCACTGTAGCTGTTAACTCCAGAGAGAGGAGTGCGTGAGAAATCATGGAGCCAAATTAGTCCTGGACTCCTCTAGCTTTTCATGAACATATGTGTAATTTAAGGTCTTACTTTCTTTTGTCCTGACCAACTCGTAAGATCAACCATTTCATTTTTCACAACCCCAAGATTCTAAAGGTGCAGTATTTTTAGATAACCTGCAGTAGGATATCTAAGAACCCATCCTACAGTAGGGCCTATCTCATAAATATTCAAATAAATAAACAAACAAAAATATACAGGTATGAAAAGCAGAGATGACCTGGTCTTGATTCACAAAGAGCACAATGCTCCTAGGAACTACAAAGTGCCTTTATTTCTTGAGGTTTAAGTACATCTAAAAGCCACCGTGACAGTGGTTTGAAGGGGAAGAAAAGGAGGGAGATGATTAAAAGGACTTTAAGGGAAATAAGAGAAAAAGTCAGACAAGTAAGAATGCCAAGATACTTAGTCTTTGGGACACACTTGAGACTTAAGATATCATGCCTAAATTTCATTTCTCTCCAAATCTTCTGGATGGAATTGGATGTGTGGAAATTCTGGCTCAGATGGGTCCTCCTGGGAAGGCACTTCAGCTTAAAACATAAGATTATTTAAACATTAAATACCAGCAACATCAAACCAAGTAGAAAAAGGAAATGAGATTCATTGGGGAAAACCACAAGCAGCATCACATGTGACTAAGCTCAGATCCCACTGAGAAAAGGATTAGTTCCCCACAACCTGGACCAATAATCCATATCCTTAAGGTCTCTCAGTCCTCTAATCAAAAGGAACCCATGTGAGTGACAGAAATATGCCTATGCATAATGAGTCACTCCATGGCATGTAATTTTATGCCTGTAACTCATTATCAATTTAAATCACATAGAGCCTGGACTGCATTGATATAAGGTAAGATGGGCAAAGGAATGGGGCTGCACACCAGTAACTGTGTGAGGGAATGTGTGTGTGTGTGTATGTGTGTGTGTGTGTTCAACCCACAAGTATAGTAATATTGACAAATGAGGCTATTATGGACATTCGTTTTCTGAGGTTCCTTGTTTAATCAGGCCAAAGTAGCTATTTGATCAAGCCATTGCAGCTATCTCTATTTGCCAATGAGTAAATCAATATGAATAATGAAGGTTCTTTCAAGACCACACACAGAAAGAAATACATTGTTTCCCTACAGAAAGTAAGCTCAGACCTGGAAAGAAGAATCACCCCACATTTATCAGATCCATTTACCATTCACTGGAAAATTCCTATTGAGCACCCCCACCAACTAGAGTATCAAACAGGAACTAGGCATCCACTCACTGAGTAATGTAGCCCAACCGATGGCCTCAGAAGGAGCCCTTCCCTGGGGTCACTAAGGAGCACGTCCTGGCTCCTTTCTAGTAGCTATAGCTATGAGGCCTTGTGAAAGAATCAGTGGGTGGATTTTCGAGCAGTGCAAATCCTTTCCCTCATGACTTGCCACTGGCTGTCAATCATTTCCTTTGCCTTCTCCCCGGAGAGGCAGGGCGGTGGGTGAACAGCAGACAGATGCATCCTTCTCTGCACGACAGTGGCATCCAGCCCGTACATTATGTTGAATGCTTGATAGGCCTTGTTTGAATATCGGAAACCTGTTTTATATAATACTCTTCAGTAGTCAATGAGTTCGTAGTACAACACAATGGAGGAATTTTAAATTCTACTTGGCAAATGAAGGAAAAAAGAAAAGTGACTTGTCCTTGGCCATGGTGTGTGACAAACATGTGAATAAAGAAAAGCAGGGAGCCCGGGGATTTAGCTCAGTGGTTCCTCTGCCTGCCTCGAAAGCACAAGGTCCCGAGTTTGATCCCCAGTACCAAAAAAAAAAAAAAAAAGATAAACAAGGGCCAGGGGTTTAGCTCAGTGGTTCTGCTGCCTGCCTCCCAAGCGCACCAAAAATAAATAAATAAATAAATAAAGAGGTAAACGAAC
>NW_004624751.1:27371216-27395056 GCF_000247695.1 Heterocephalus glaber
AAAAAAAAAAAAAAAAAAATACAATCATCAAACATATAATCCAGCAATTATTTTCATAGGTACATTACCCAAGAGAAATGCAAACACATATCCACACTAAAATTTGTGAATGAAAGTTCATGACAATATGAATTATGAACACAAAATAGCCAAAAAGTGGAAACAACTTCAATTCAATCAATTGATGAATAGATAAATATAAGGAGGTATGCCAGGATGGCATGGTGGTGCACTCTTGTAATCCCAGCAATCAGAAGGCTGAGGCAGGTGGATCATGAATTAGAGGCCAACCTGGGCAACTTGCCGAGTTCAAGGCCAGCCTGAGCTATATAGTGAGACCCTATCTCAAAAAACAAACAAACAAAAAACCACAGAGAGAAAGAAAAGTTATGTGTGTCCCTGCAAGGAAACATCACCTGACCATAAATAGAAATGAAGTACCGATCTATGCTACAACATAGATGAGCCTTAAAAAACATTATGCAAGGTAAAAGAAGAAACCCACGGAGACAGAAAATAAATTGGTGTGTGCCAAGAGCTAGGGGGTTGCAGAGGGAACTAGACAGGGATCACTAATAGGTATAGACTTTGGGGGAATGATGTGAATATTTTAAAGCACCATAGCTGTGATGGTTGCGGTATAGTGGTTATATAACTGTATTACAATCCATTGAACTGTAAACTTCTGTTGTGTTGTTGTTTTGAGACAAGATCTCGCTATGCAGGCCAGACTGGACTCAAGCTCTTGAATCTCCTTCCTGGGATTACAGGCTTTTGCCCTCAAACCCAACTACTTCTGCATGCGTGTGTGCATGCGTGCAATACTGGGGATTGAGCCCAGGGCTTTCCACTGACAGATCTACCTCAAGTACCTAGTAATTGAATTTAAAATGCCCTCACCTAAATATACCAGTGGGAAATTTCCAACCGCCAGGATAAAGGCAGGATTTGAAAATCTCCCTGAGATTTCCATCTATGCAGGAATGAGAGTCGCCCAGGCCAGGACATTGCTAGGCAGTACTGGGCACCAGGACGCTGGACACTGCCAAGGGCAGGGCACTGAGGAAGAGGCTGATGACACAGAACCCTTGCAGCTAGAAACCAAATATAAATCGGAAGGACTAAACACATCTCCCTCCTATACATCCTGTAGGAGGGAGTTTCACCCACAAAATGTGGGTTAAAAAAAAAACACAAGAAGATAAAAGACTTAGAAAATAACTAAGTAGAAAAAAGAAGTTTCAAATGACACCTTGGAACAGCCGGGGAAAAATCCACCCAGATGTGACAGGAGGCTCCTATCAGGTACCCAAGAATGTCCCCTTTTCTAGGAAAGCGGTAAAGCCCTTGAGAAATAGAGGTAACCTGGGCCGGGGATATAGCTCAGTGGTTCTGCCGCCTGCCTCGAAAGCGCAAGGTCCCGAGTTCAATCCCTGGTACCAAAAAAAAAAAAAAAGAAATAGAGGTAACCTAAGCACAAGCTAAAGGTGCATAAGGATGTAAGTTTTTAAAATCCTCCTGTCTCAGGGTTGGGGATATAGCTCAATGGTAGAGCACTTGTGCAAGGCCCTGGGTTTGATCCTCAGAACCAGAAGAGAAAAACAATTCTCATGTCTCATAATGGGCATCTCCTATAATAGGAAATCAATAGAAAATGTCTAAAACAAAGAACTAAGCTGGGTGCAGTGGTGCACACCTGTAATCTCATCACTCAGGAGGTTGAGGCAGGAGGACAGCTGCTAGTTCAAGGCCAGGCTGGGCGACATAGTGAGTTCAAGGCCACCCTGAACTGCATAGTGAGATTCTATCAAAAAAAAAAAAAAAGAATAAAAAGAAATAACTATGCTATGTAGTGAAATGAAGGTAACTTTAAGCCAAAGAATAAAAAACAAAAACAATTAGGATTTAAAAGTGGCAAAGAAAGGTGAGGAAAGGAGTTGTTATTCTCCATTATAAACCTTCTATAGCTCTTTTTCCCTTTCCTGGTTCTGGGGATTGAACCCAGGGCCTTCCGACAGAGCTACATCCACAGTCCTTTTTTAACTTTTAAATTTTGAGATAGGGTCTTGCTAATTCACTAAGTTGTCCAGGCTGAGCTAGAACATGCCATCCGCCTGCCTGAGCCTCCCAGAATGCTGGGATTACAGGTGTGTACCACCATGCCAGGATTCTATAGCATTTTTTAACAAAATTACGCTTTATTTCGATAAAATTTTTTAAATAGTTAAAAATTAAATATATTAACTCACCAATCACATACACTTGCCAAGTACTGTGGTGAGATACAGAGGGAAATTTGGAGCTGGATAATTTATAGTTTCCAAGAAGAGCTTATAGACTTTTAAGGTGTAACCAAATATACACACCAACTATGGAATTTGATAAATTAAAACAAATATTAAAAGAGATAAATACTCCTTCCCCCAAACAAGTGCAATGGATGATTTATTATGCCTAAAGATAGGACAAAGTTGTATAAAACAGGTAGAATTTGAATTAAAGCCTAAAGTATTGGTAGAATTTTGATAAAGAAAGGAAAAAATATATTCTACCTTGTCCTAAAATACATTCCACAAAAGGACAACCATTTGTAGACATTCCTAACCAAAAGCCAATTACACCTTCCAGGAAGGAGCTGTTATTTTTGAAATACTCATTTGAAGAGGAGAAGAAATATTCAGAATATTTCATGCTAAGCTGAGACTTACCTGTACCAGAAAATATTTTCTGAAAAAAAAAGAAGGGAAGAAAATATTTTCTGAACTTGTGAGTCACTTAGTTACTTAAAGAATAAAATCCCCAGAGAAACAAGATTATATTGTGTCAGTGACCGTGAAAATTAAATTCATTTACCTAGAACAGTTTCTGCTGACTTAAATATACTTTAAGTTGTCTTCTCTAATTCTATAATAAAAATAGTAGAGCTTGTTAAGTGGAAAATGTTCATTCTGAATCACAGTTTGAGTGCTTTTTCCTTCTTATTAATATATATCTTGGTCTTTTCTAACTCAAAGCTTATTTTATGGAAGTCTTAGATGTATAACTAAATCTAACACTGTCTATGCCAACAAACTTAGCCTAAATATTTTAGTTATTTTTTAAAGAAATGAGATGTTTTTTTCCTCTCCAAAATCAAATTGAAGTGAAAATAGGTTAAAAATTAAGTTTTGCTATAAAATCTTTTGAGAGGGAAAATGAACTTTTGTATTAAAACAAGTTTATTTTTGTTTGCAAAATATTTTAAAAATAATAATTCTATCATTTGTACATCTTTTAGTACATCAAATATACATCAAAATGCCTTCAGGATAAAACTCTGAATACTTTAAAAGCTTAAAAAATAGATGTAGCAGGTAATTATGATTTTTTAATACAGTTTCATTAAAATCTCCTGTCTCTTATTTATTCTTCCACTTTATGTGCTCAATCTCAACTGCTCTCACATGTCGACCTCATTTACTAGGGCAGAGATAAGGCTAGTGGGAAAGAAAAAAGTACTTCATAGTTCAAGTCAACAAATGCTCTTCGAGTGCCTGCCTCCTGAACAGAAGTACACGAAGTGCTCCAGAGCAGGAAAGCAGCGTGTACCTGATCTTTGTTCTGGGCGTTATGGAGTGGAAATGAAAGAGGAATTGAAAACAATGCCAAATGGGAATAAACGCTAATGGGAGGAGAATAGGCAGGGGTTTACAGACTTTAAGAGAAGGAAGGGCTCCTCCTGAGCTGGGGTGGAGGAAACAGCAGCTTCCAAGGAGGACTTGGACCTTGGGCCCTGAGTTGAAAGGGTTCCGGGAGACCTGGGGGTGTAGCTCAGTGGTAGAGCACTCACTAGCATGAGCTGGATTCGATCTCCAGCACCACAAAGAGTGAAAAATAAAAAAGATCCAGTGGTTAGAAAGAAAGAAGCAAGCACAGGCAATGCCAAGAGCAGGCGACCGAGCCAGGAAGGAATATATTGCATTGAGAATTCTTCTAGGCTGACAAATTGAGATGAATTCTCAGTTAAGGGAGAGCAGAATTGGTGAGCCTAATTGGTGAGCAGTCTTGAGAGGATTCAGTAGGCCCTGGAATATTGTGTGGTGGAAGATAATACAAAAAACCACTTTTGTACAGAAGAAATATTACAAGTGTAGGAAAGGTTATTCATTTTCCAGATTGGAGGTGACCGGAAGGTAAGCTTTTAAGAACATTTCATCGGGCAGTCATCAAGCTGAGATGGCTTATGTAAAAACATACAAGTTTCGGGCTGGGGATTTAGCTCAGTGGTGCTGCTGCATGCCACACAAGGTCCTGAGTTCGATCCCCAGTACCAAAACAAACAAACAAGTACAAAAGCACACAAGTTTACCCAATGAGAACCTTCCAGCTATGCTCTACTCCAGACTGTCCGCCTTGACCAGTCGAATATATTTCTTTTCTGTCTTGCTTCTGAGAACACCTCCTCGGGCCCCCCTCTTGCCCACGCCCACCCCTAGTGAAGTACTGAAGCACTTTCTCTCTGGTGGTGCCCATTCCATGAAGCACTGAATGCTAAAAAAAAATAAAGTCAAAATTTAATATGCCTAAGTTTATCCTGCAACAGAATTATGATGGCAGAAAAAACTCAGACTCTCCCCTACCCAAACCTGCTCTTCCTTCTGGTCTCTTATCTCAATAAATGGTATCTTCGTCTATCTGGCTTCTTAAACCAGAGACTCAATGGAGGATGGTGCCAATCTATCATTCTTCCTTTCCCTTGGTGCTACCTCCAGCAAGTCACCAACCTCTACCACTCCTCTAGTATTTCACACATCACTGCTCTCCAGCGTTTCATTGTTTCTCTCCAGGCCAGCATCAGAAAACTCAACAATCAGGATTCCATTGCTCCCACAGCATCCCAGGATATCCTCAAACCCATAGCCAGAATTATGTGTCTAAAAAGTTAATCTGCTGGTTACAGTATTGTTGTTTAACCCATTAACACTTGCAAATAGAACATAACTTCTTAAATCTCCATGGGTCCTCAGCATAGAGGAAGAGAGGGGTAACACTTAAGCGTAGGAATTGAAAGCACATTTTTCCCCATCACTGGGGCTTGAACTCAGGGCCTCAGGCATGCTACGCAAGAACTCTAACCCCAAGCTACAGCCTCTACCCACTATTGCTTCTGTTTTCAAGTCATCTTCAAGTAGCTCAGAATCCCTTGGAATTTTCTGCTAACTCCCAGGCTTCTTGTCTTCAGCTTTCCAACAACACTATTAGTGTGACAGCCTCCAGGACCTTTTCCCCACACCTCCAAAGATGAGACTCCACCCTCAGTGAGGATTGCTCAACCCCAGCTCCCTCTTCACCCATGAGTGCACTGAATCTGGTCATCTTTTCCTGCATGTGAAACTTGGCATACACAGAAATACCCAAAGCATGACTGTTTCCCTGTTCAGGTTCAATTTACCTCACTGATGCCTATGTACTTTATGACCTGGTGACTCCAATAAATCAGTTCTTTAGAGGCTCTAAAATGGTAAGTGCAGGCAGCCACAAAGTGACCCCCAAAAATTTTGACTGAGACCCATAAGATTATCCTGGGAATACTAAATATTTTTGATACTAAATTTATGGTGTAATGAACCCTAAGCTTAAATATCAACATGAATGGAGGCATGGTAGTTTTGGTTTTTGTTTTGTTTTATTTTTGTACCAGGGATCAAACTCGAAACCCTGTGCTTGTGAGGCAGGCAGCAGCACCACTGAGCTAAATCCCCGGCCCAGTAGTTTTTATATTTTATATCCATCAACCCCCTGCCCTTTGTGTTAACAGGCACCGCCAACTTTAGAATGGATGTATTTGTTTGCTTGTTTGCTTGTTTGTTTTTTCTGATGCTGGGGATTAAACCTCGAGCCTTATGCATAACCAGCAAGGGCTCTGCCACTGAGCTGTATCTCCAGCCCCTACAAGAGAGTTTATGGGACTCACTATGGAATTTTATCTCTTCCCAGCGACAGAGATGGAGATGTGAACCAAACATAATGAACTACTGGGAATCCTCCCAGGATTTCTCTGCTGGGAGAAGAATCTCTTATTTCTCTAGTCACTACACCTAGGGCTATAGGCAGATACACAGCCCTCTTCTTCACCTCTTCCCCCATGGAGAGAGCCAGGCTGCTAAGGAGAATGGAGCTGGCTTTTGAGGGAGGCAGAGAGAAGACAGAACAACATAAAGGCCTGACATCACTCAGATCCCTTCTTCTGGGGAAGTCACTGAAGTGAGGAAACTTGCCCTTTCCACTTGGTTACATGTCATACCTTTCCTTTTGTTGTTTAAGCTGAAGTGGGCTTCTGTTACTACAACCAAGATTCACAATTTCAGATAAAAGCAAGATTATGCAAATTCAGAATCCTGGTAATAATTGTGAACTTTGTGTGGCGGTGCACACTTGTAATCTTAGCTACTTGAGAAGCTGAGGCAGGAGAGTTACAAGTTTGAGGCCACCCTCAGCAATTTAATGACACCGTCTCAAAATGAAAACCCTAGAAACAGCATGGCATTTTTCTAAGTAGAGGTAGCAAAACTTAGGCTAATACATAGTAAGTGCTCAATAAATATTTATTGAAAGAAAAAAATAACTGTGAGCCTTGGAATCAGACAGAACTAGGCTCTAATTATGATTCTCTCACTAATTATTATGTAATCTTGGCTAAATTACTTAACTCGAAGTTTCCTTAAGAATCCTCAGATTCCTTTCCTTCTTTTTGGAATGGGCAGAAGACACTTGCTTTGCACAGTTTTATAGAGATTCCTTGATATAATGTAGCTGCCAGTTGAAGGCACCAGAAAGCATCCAGAAATGACATATTTGTTGCTGCTGTTTGTTGTTCTTGTTAGGGTCAGCTATTGGCGAGTAAAATTGCTTTCAGGCCAGAGCAAGTCTTGATCATAAGTTCAGGGTTTAATGTATCTAAAGAAATAATGTCTATCAGAAAAGGGTTTTGCCGGGGATTTAGTTCAGTGGTTTCACCGCCTGCTGCACAAGCACAAGGACCCGAGTTCGATCCCCGGTACCAAAAAAACCCAAAAAAACAAAAAAACAAAAAAAAAGCGTTTAACTAGAGCCAAGTTTTGACTGGTCCCTGATAGAACAGCACAAATATGGGGTCTTCTTAAGAATCACACATCTGGGCCGGGGCTTTAGCTCAGTGGATCTGCTACCTGTCTCAAAAGCGCAAGGACATGAGCTCGATCCCCGGTACCAAAAAAAAAAGAATCACACATCTGAACTGATTGCTGGAAAAGCCACTATCTCTTGGTTCTCATGAACCAGCATGACACTCTGATTCCATATTCACCAAAGTGCCTCTTGGACTGATGCCTTGGCCAGTTCCTCCAAGACAGATGACATAGGGGCTAAGGAAACAGATCCTTTCCATTCCATTCTGCCTTTTTAAATGTGCGTGTGTGTGTGTGTGTGTGTGTATGTGTTACTGGAGATTTAACCCAAGTCTTTGCATATGCCGGGCAAGTACTCCTATCACTGAGCTACATCTGTATTCCCCGCCCAGCCTTTTTTTTTTTTTTTTGAGAAGCAGGCAGTGGAATCACTGAGCTAAATTCCCAGCCCAAACAGTACTTTTATCGATCTCAGCACCTTTCACTTTCAAGACAGGTGTGGCACCACTGAGCTAAATCCCCGGCCCTCCCCTTTTATTTTTTGAGACAAGGTCTTGCTAAATTGCCCAGGCTGGCCTTGATCTTGTGTTCCTCCTGAAGTAGCTCGGATTACAGTTGTGCACCACCATGGCCAGCATCTCTGTTGCCTTTGTGACTAGATTTCAAGGTCTTTCTTTCTCTTTAGTTGCCTGTTCCCAAGAGGCCTCCACTGTTCCTGCCCACTCAAGATGGACTGCAAACTCTAGGGAGGATATGGGCTGGGCAGGAGATGCAAGTAAGAGGGGCAGGGTGAGCTGGAGGCAGGAGGAGAGGAGGTGCTGCAAAACCACAGGGCACATGTGCCACCTCCTCAGTGGCAGCCATTGCTGAGTGTGGAAATATAGGCCCAATATTAACAGATGGCCGATTATGAAAAGAGGTTACAAACATGGACTTATAAACTGCATAAATACATCTATAAAATAAGGCTCTTTTTAAAATTTTTAAACACTATATAGGCCAGACAATATTCATCAGACTTAATCCACAGTTACCAGTTTGAATGTGGTACTTGGAATAAGGGTAACTTCAGTCGCTGACTCTACTGGCCACAACTTTTGACTACATTCCTTTCTTTTCCTGCCTGTTGGCCAGAGCCACACTACCTGTTGTTACTGTCACAATGAATGCTGCATTCCTCCTGCTCAGTGAAGTTCTAGGTCTCTCCTGAGTCATGGATTACCACGGTCTCCCTGATCTTCTGGATGTTTCCATCAACAAGCATTTTGTACGTACTCTCTCCTCTGTCCAAGAAGTCATAGTTCTGGGCAACAGATTGCTTAGGGCAGGAAACAAAGGTTTCCCTTGTGAAATTTTTCTTTTTCAGTTGCAAAGACCCCCAACTTGATCCACAAAAGTGTGATTAGCATATAGATGATATGCCTCATTTTCAAATTGCTCCTTACTCCACAGATATGCCTTAGACAAGTTTTTAAGAATAGAACACATTTGGCCCAGCCAAGTGTGGAGGTACATTTATTCTTACTGTAAATACATTAATTTAATTGGTGTTTAATTCATATTCCACTCTTTCCCTCACTTGTACTATTGAAGTAAACACATATCTCTTCAAGACTCCTCATGTAATGTTTTCATTACAGAACGCCTAGGGAAGAACTGCATGATGCAGATGGCTAATTAATAGTAATTCTTCATAATTTTAAATATCAATTTGATACAGGTAAGACTTTGCTATCTCAAACTTCACCAAAATAACAGGGAAGGGATTTGTTTAAACATAAATCCAAAAGAACAATAAAATTGAGAGATGACAGCTACTAAATTTTAGAAACTAAAGTACAGAAAGATTAACACTAAATGACTTAGCAATCTCAGAAAGAGAACGCTGGGGAAAGCCAAAAACTAATCAGCTTATACCACAAACTTCCAAAACCTTGGGAATTGGCAGTATTGAGGAACTCTTAAACTGAGTGTGAAAGCAGGGCTAAAAACCCAGAAGATTAGTGACAGAGTGATTAAGCAGCAATTAAAACTCCCATCTTGCCCTGGAGACACTCTGGAAAGGATAAAGAGAGGACCTATGGCCTGGAGGACACCAGGCTAGATCAGGGGCAACAGGGCCATCCTGGAGATAGAGAGATGAAATGAACATACCCAAAGTGGAGTGTGGAGACCCCAAGCTCTCTTCTACCCAGTTCCCACAGTGCTGATAGTCAGAATTTTACTGCTTAGGAAAATGGAAATATCTTCCCTTGGAGAATACAACCCTGCCATGTAAAATAACTGATTCCATTCCACACTCTGTATCCACAGGTCCTGAATCCACAGATTCAAACAACTGTAAAAGAAAAATATTGGGAGAGGTACAACTGTACTGAATATGACAGCTTTTCTCATCATTAGTCCCTGAATAGTGCAGTATAACAACTATTTGCATGAAGTTTACATTGTATTAGGTATCATACGTAATCTAGAGATGATTTAAAGTACACAAGAGCGCATGCTTGGGTCATAGACAAATGCTATGCCATTTTATAGACGGCGCCTGTGGGTGTTGGTATTCATACTGGTCTGGAATCACTCACTGGAAGATACCAAGGACAGCTGTATATACAAACTGAAGTCCTGATAAGACCCGGTCTGCAGATGTGTTAATTCTGTACATTTCTGTTCACTCTAAACTACCCAGGGTATATTGTAGACCTACTATTTTTACAGTCTGGATATGGTGTCTTGTCCTGATTCCCTACCTCTAGAGAGTGTCATTCAAGGCCCAACTCTGTGCCAACCAAGATACTTAAGAAGGACTCAAACAAAAAGGACAGAAAGGGGAAGGAAGGAAGGCAAAAGAGAGGGAGCCAGAGCAGGAACCGGGACCCTTCCCCCCCCAGCACCATTAACATCCTCATGGGGGCAAGCTAACAACAGCAGCAACAAAAGGGAATTTAGAAAAGATACTTTGGAAATTAAAAAATAAATTGGCAAAAATAGAAATCTTAAGAGAAGGTTGGAAAATCACATGGAGACAAGATCCCTGAAGGAAAAGCAAAAAAGGTCAGCAGTAGAAAATTGAGAGGCAAAGGGCTGGGGTTGGGACTGAGCAGAGAACACTTCCTTGGCATATGCGAGTCCCGGGCTTGGATTTCTAGTATAGTACAGGGAAGAAATGAAAGACTACAACCAAATTAGGAGGGTAGTTTTCAGCAGTCTGAGAAAAATGGCTAATATAAAGCCATCTATAAAATAATTTAAGAGAGGTGGGCATGGTGGCTTACACTTATAATCCCAGCACTTGAGAGGCTGAGACAGGAGGATCACCATGAGTTCAAGGTCAGCCTGGGCTACAGTAGTGGGACCATCTCAAAAAAACAAAATAATAGGGCCGGGATTTAGCTCAGTGGCTCTGCAATGCCTGCCTCATAAGCACAGTCTCCCGAGTTCGATCCCCAGTACCTAAAAATAAAAATAAAAAGTAAATAAATAAAATGATCTAAGAAAATTATCCTGAGCTAAAAGGCATTAATTCAGCACTCAGGAGGCTGAGTCAGGAGGTATCAAATTCAAGGCCAGCAGTTTAGACCATATATATATATATATGACTATATTTTTGAGACCTTGTCTCAAACAACCTGATAATAATAATAATAATGACATAAGTTTCTGCTGGGTGTGACGGTGCCCCCCTAATCTAGAGGGAAATCACAGTTTAAGGCTAGCCTGAGCAATTTAGGATGACCCTCTTGCAAAATAAAGAGCTGAGGATGTAGCTTAGGGATACCTGAGGCTCTAGCATCAGTCCCCAGAACAGAGAGAGAAAAAACACGTTTCACATAGAGTCGCACGTCAGTATGACCCTGGACCTTCACAGCAAGAATGTTGGAGGAAACAAGAGAGTGATGTATTCAAAAAGTTTCGGGAATCCGATTCTCCACCTAGAAATGCACTTGTGAGAAAAGCATTAGCTAAACACTGAGATGGAATAAAGGACCCACTCCAACACTCCAGTAGAGTCCAGTGCGCAGCATGCAGGACTGGGACACGCGCTGAGATGTGGTCGTTAGTGATGGCCGGTGTGCAGGCTCCAAAGCACGGGGTGTCTGCAGCTACCACCGCTTAAGGTGCAAACATTCTTTCAGTAAACTTAAGAAAAAATAGAAAGAAAAAAAAAAGTAGAAAGAATGCACTCTAAAAGAATGATTAAAAAGCTGGGTAAGGTGGCACAAGCCCATAAACCCAGCACTCAGAAGGCTGAAGCAGGAAGACCACTGCAAATTCAAGGCCAGCCTAAACTACATAGTGAGATTCTGTCTCAAAATACCAAAAAAAAAAAAAAAAAACCATTATGAAGTATCATGCACTGTACATAATTAAACTGCTGTACTTTATACAGCTGGGAGTGTAGCAGATCTATTTATACCTGCATCACCACAAATATGAGTAACGTGCCTTGCTAGGACACCATAGTCACTAGGCAGCAGGAACTTGTCAACTCTATTTCAATCTTCTGGGCCCGCCATGGTGATATGCAGTCAATCATTGCCTAAAATATTATGTAGTACGTGACTGCATTTGCCTGTCTCACACTGATTAACAGAAAGCAAGTAAAAGATATGCTCTGCCAAAATGAGGAAATAAATTGAGTAAAAGTAAAACCCCCAAGCCAGGCATCTGGTGTGTGCCTATAATCCCAGCACTCTGGGAGGCTGAGGCAGGAGGATTATAAATCCAAGCCCAGCCTGGCAAGTTAGCAATTTAGCTAGATTCTGTCTCAAAATAAAAGAATAAAAACAGGTGAGGCTGCAACTCGGTGCAAAGGCCCTGGGTTCAATTCCCAGTGCCACAAAAAAACAAAACAACTTTCAATTTTAAGATCTTAATTGGCTTTATTTTCCATTCCACTTTGTTCTGTAAAATAAATACAGATGGAGAAGAGTTTGGTTTTATAGACAGAAAAGGGCTAAAGAAAACAGAAGCAAAAAGTGGACTGGTCACTCCAAAGTTACCCTCCTCATAAGGTGAGCAGGAGAGACAGAACAATAGAAAAATATCTGATTAGCATCAGGCTACTTCGAGTCAGCTTTTTGTGAAAGGATTAAGGAGAGGGAACTTCATTATCACGGCAGTCCTAAACGGGCCTGTTTGGGAAATTTGCTGTTTATCTCTCTAATCCTGATTTCCCAGAAGATCAGATAAACAGCTGAGTTTCAGTTTGACACAGAGCTTTAGTGGAAGTGACTCCATTTTGAGTTTCGGCCTGTTTTGTTGAGGCCTGATGCCAGGGCTCAGTCTACAACAGCTTCCCGGGCTGGGGATTTATCTCAGTGGTGCCATGCATGCCTTGCAAGTTCAATCCCCGGTACTAAAGAAAAATTCAAACTAAAACAACAGCTTCCTAATTTTTATGTAACATCATTAACTTGCAACTTGTACTCTATTTCACGTACAAATTCCTGTCATCAATTCAGGCACTAATAGTTCCTGGCATGGAGTAGCTATTAAACAATGTTTGTTTTTTGAACAAACACACAAACATATGTTGTAAAAGAACTTATTCTCATTCAGCACAAAATTTAAAATAAAATACTTGCACTTTCCTATATAGACTGATACTCATTATTATCTGTATTATCTGATTATTATCTGTATTATCTGTATCCATACAGCTTTCAGTGTCTTTCTTACATTCTTTTTTTTTTTTTTATCTTTGAGACAGGGTCTCGCTATGTCCTTCAGGCTGACCTTGAACTCACTATGTAGCCCAGGCTGTCCTTGAACTCACAGTGATCCCCCTGCCTCAGCCTTCTGAGTGCTGGAATTACAGATGTGTTCCACCATACATAGCCTTATATTCTTATTATTTTTGCCTACTGGTGAAAGTCTTGCTTTAAATTTCCTTAGTATATCATTAGCACCTTTGTGTTTAAAACAAAACAAAAAACCTTAAGAAATGGTTAACTGGGCTGAGAGTGCAGCTAAGAGGTAGAGCACTTGCCTGTATGTGTGAGGCCCTGTATTCAACTGTCAGCACCTAAAAAAAAAAAAAAAAATTAACATAGTTCCTAGCACTAAGGAAAACATTCAGTAATAATAGCTCTGGCTGGGATTCTTAGCATGTGCAAGGCCCTGGGTTCAATCCCCAGTGCCACACAAAAGAGGGTTGATTAACAACTACTCATGTAAGATACCAGCTCCTCTCATTCCAGGGTAGGATAAGATGGATGTCCCATAATAGGATTTAGAGAGGCAGGGAGCCAGCTGTCCTCGGGCGATGTGATACATCGGTCCGAGGGCTGCTCTGTCTGCCTCACCTCAGCAGGGAACAGATTGAGTGGGGAAGGTGGGCTTCAAGACTATTGAGAAAAACTGGGTCCCCTGGAATCACTTCTTCAGTTGGACTGGAAAGCCATAAATCTCTAAACCACCAGACTCAGAACACTCAGGTTTGATGCAAGTACAAAAACATATGCCATCGCCAAATCCAAATTAGTTCTGTATCCTCTACCATTTGAGATTGTAGCCTGTTCTTCCGTTTTCCCTCAGAGCAGATAAGCAAGAATCCACTGAGCAGTCATTAACTAGGAAAAAGAAAAAGGGATTAATGGGGTTACAAGAAACGCTGCAGGCTCACAATGGACTGGGAAATAGCAGAATTCTGTTTGCTGTCACAGCTCTGCTCAATCAGTGACTTATGCAAGAGCATGAGTAACCGCTTACCTCAGTTTCGAGTCAGGTGAGAACGACTTGTCCTTCCTAGCACACTGTGAAATCTTAAAAGATAGCATCTTAAAATACATAAATACTGGGGGGTGGGGGGTTGCCATAGAAACAGGATGTTACCCCCGTTTGCTAGCATAACATATATTTTCTTCAGACACAGTACAAACAAAATTCTTCTGTTATAGACCCCCAAAATGTGGAATTTCAATTTGCTTTGTGAGTAAATCTCTTATCAAGAGCTTCAGGGAATGTAAAAGTTAACTTTCTCCAACGTGCGTGTATTTGATTTAAATAAACATTCCACATATTCAAGTGAGAGGCATCTTTGTCCATAAATTTTCCTGGCCAGGGATGAAGCTGAGGAGTAGAGCGCACGCTGACACACACAAGGTCCTGAATTCCTCAAGGACAAGAAACATTTTGTCCTCAGTTCCTGGTCAAACCCTCCCCCATCCACCACGGTGCTGGGGATTGAACCCAAGGCCTCATTTGTACCACTGAGTGATACCCCAGCTGCCCAGACTTTAACCAAGGAACAGAAGTAAGATTTTCCAAGTGATGTATAAATGCTCCCAGAGGTTTGGAGGAAATAGAAAAAAAATACTTTTAAGTATTTTTACTCCTAACTTCATTTTTAAACTTTTCAGCCAGTGATCTTTTTAAAAGATAGTTTAGCCGGCACAGTGGTGCATGCCTATAATCCCAGCACTCAGGAGGCTGAGGCAGGAGGACTGCAAGTTTATGCCTCACCTGGGCAGTTTAGTGACTTAGCAAGACCCCGTCTCACAATCGAACAAAAAAAAAAGAAACCCCCAAAGCAGGCTGATTATATAGTTTTTTGTTTTGTTTTGTTTTGTTTTTGTACCAGAGATCGAACTCAGGACCTTGCACTTGAGAGGCAGGCGCAGTGCCACTAAATGCCCAGCCCAGAGTATATAGGGTTTTTTTGTTTGTTTGTTTGTTTGTTTGTTTGTTTGGAACCGGGGATCAAACTCAGGTCCT
The DNA here is from genome assembly GCF_000247695.1 of Heterocephalus glaber. The sequence continues at coordinate 27,386,081 of NW_004624751.1, forward strand.
TTTGCTTGCAAGGCAGGCGGCAGAACCACTGAGCTAAATCCCTGGCCCAGAGTATATAGTTTAATACAAAGGCTCTGGATTCAATCACCAGGACTAGGGGCAGGGTGGGAAATACTGTGATCCACTAATACAGTGGAACCTTGACTTACAAACTTGATGGGTTCCTGAGGGCTGGTTGGTCAACTTAAATTGGTCATAAGTCAGTACAGCTGAGATCTGGATATTTACCTGGGTACCTGAGTACACACTATGACTAACTAGAACAGATGAATCTTCCATTAACCTAATTAACCCAAGTTGTTCGTATGTCAGGCAGGTCGTAACTTGAGGGTCCATTGTAATGTAGTGACATCTATGTCATTGTAATGTAGCGACATCTATGCATATTCAGTCACTGGGATGTAAGTCAAATATGTCTTCACATAGAAAAACTTTCATCGTTAGTTATTATTGTCTAACTTAGATGTTATTCTATTAGGGTTCTCCAAAGAAATACAACCAATATGGACACAGAATTTTTTCTTCCTCAGGGGACCACAGTCTCTTTTCTCCCTCAATCTTTCCTTTTCTTCAACTCATTAGATGGGGCTCACTCTCATCATGAAGGTGATCGGCTTTCCTCAGGGTCTACTGATCGAAATGTTAATCACATCTAAAGAAGGTCTAGACCCAGGATTAACTAAGCCCCGGCACCATGGCTCACCCATGGACACACAAACTTAGCCATCCCAGTATTAACAGCTTTCCTTACTGAAAACAAACCAGGTGCCAGCCCCACACCCTGGACAGGTCCCAAACAGAATCATCTCTCCCCTGCTCACAGACGTCCTCTGTGGGTGTATCAGCTTCCCAGAGGAGGGAATCAGGCAGAAGTGGGAAGCACGCTCCTGAGGCCAAGAATGATGACGCTGGGAGATGAGATGACACTCAAGTCTACAGCAGCTCATCCGAATCAGAGTCCCGAATGTGTCACTGAAAGACTTGTGAGGTGCTGACTCAGTAGGACCTTTCTGTAATGAGATGTAAAGGTTCAGCTAAAAAAAAAATGTTCCTGTAAAACATAAATTAAAAAGAAAGGTTGACTGGATGATTCTCCATTCTCACTTCTTAGATAGCATTGGACTTTGAAGCCTCTGCAAATCCTCCCTCTCTGACTGTTCCGTTTCCCTCTGCACACAGGTATGCAGAGGGGTTTTTTCCATTGAACAATGATTGAAAAGGGAAAGAATCACAAAGCTGTAGTTTGAAAAGTGCTCAATTCCTTGTTTTAAAATTAGTTCGGGCTGGCGATGCAGCTCAGTGGTCGAGTGCTGGCCTACAACCCTGAGGCCTCAGGTTTGAAACCTGGCCCCACAAAAATAAATAAATAACAATAAAATTAGCTTAAAAGCACAGATATTCACAGGTCTTGTGTATTCTGTACTAAACACCTGCATAGGTGTTTCTCCATGAAAGCCCTCCTGATTCCATCTAACTTCTCCAGCTCCGCTTCTGTCCTCACCACCCACTCTCCTTCTGCAGGTTTCAGAGCTCAGAAGTGCGGGCTAAATGCAAAAGACCACAGCCTCTGCTCTGTGGCATTTCCTGCCCTCTTGGCGCCAGCTGGCTCTGTCGATGCTGATTTTTGAGATTCTCTCTTCTCTGTGGCTGCCCTGAGGATCCTGCAACCTCCTCTTTTTGTGCCCATTCCCTTTCTGCCTTCTTCAGAGAACTGCTCCCAGTCTCCATACTCGGAATGTCTTCTCTCACCCCCAGGTCAGCCAACCCTCTGGAGGGCCACGCGGGAAGCATTTTAGATGTTGTGGGCCCTAGGGTTCCCACCACAGTTATAGTACTCAGCTCCATTGTATCTCAAAAGCAGCATGGGCAGCGCTGGGGATTTAGCTCAATGGTTCCACCACCTCAGAAGCACAAAGCCCCGAGTTTGATTCTCGTACCAAAAAAAAAAAAGCAGCTCAGCAACACTGAGAAAAGGAATCCTCTGTGTACAAGAAAACTTGATACAAAGTAATCTTTTCTTTCTTTGGTACCGGGGATCGAACTCCGGTCCTTGCGCTTGTGAGGCAGGCGCCGGAACCAAAGTAATCTTTTTAAAACTTTTTGCAGCCATTTAGGCAACATTCTTCAGTCTCAGGCCACAGTGAAACAGGGGACAGCCGGCAGATTGCCCACAGCTGACCTGCCATGAACCCCTCACCTCTCAAATCCAGCTCAAACCCAACCTTCACCCCTGCAGCCCTCTTCGAGCTCTCTGTGTCAAAATGCCATTTTCCCCACGTCAATACACCTGATCATTCCAATTGGCAACTGTCATTACCTTGTCTCATTTTCTCTGTTGTTACCTCAACTCTAAAAGACATGTAAATATTTCACTAGTTTTACATTTTTCACATTTACATGCGCACAATAGACTGCAAAACCCTTAAGAAAAGCAAACAATGTCTTGCGTTTATGTAGCCCGTTGGTGGCTTTGCAAACTGTAGGTGTTCGATAAATTCTAATTTGTGGTACAATGTTAACATTTTAAAATATATTTTATGGAGCTGGGCACTGTGGCACACTCCTGTCATTCTAATTCTGCAAGGCCGAGGCAGGAGGATTGCAAGTTCAAGTCCAGCCTCGGCAACTTAGTGAGACTTTGTCTCAAAATTTAAAAAGGGCTGGGGATGTAGCTCAATGCAAAAGTGCTGAGTTCAATCCACAGTACCACAAAAAAAAAAAAAAGAAAGAAAAATGCCAAAATATATTTTTAAAGGCAATGTTATTAAATCATGCATCTGTCTTGTGTAATTGAGTGAATAAACAAATGAAGGAAGGGCTAAGTGCCAGCTCTATATCAGGCATCCATACATATTAATGTATGATCTCCACTAACACTCACAGTGCTCCAGTGATGCCAATCAGATGTATCACCCACATCTTACCAAAGAGGAAACTGAAGCTAGCCAGGCGTGATGGTTCACACCTGCAATCTCAATACTCGGGAGGCTGAGCCAGGGGGATTGCCGCAAGTTCAAGGCCAGCCTGGGCTACATAGTGAGTTCAAGGCCACCTAAACTACATATTGAGGGCCTGTCTCAAAAAACAAAAAACAAAAAAAAGAAAGAAACTGAGTCTCAAAGGCAACTGAACTCCCCATGCCAACCACATCCTCTAACATCAAACCCATATTTCCATATTCGCTTTATTAAAAAGGAAGAAGTAAAAGACTTTTCTAATCACCACCATCGTTATCCTCTTAGGAACTAGATAGCCATGGATACAGAGGCAGGAACCAACTTTAAAATTCACAAATACCTGATGAGCTTGTTTTAGGCCAGCTCCGCTACCAGAAACCACGCCTCTCTCAAAATTCAATCCATCACCTGCTGTTGACGCTGTCCCAATTCTGCCCCCTAACTCTTCTCTGCTAAATCACCATTGATCTCCTGCTCTCAGGTCCTGCCCCTCCAATTCACTCTTCACTCCGCTATCAGTGCAACCCTTCTCATACACAAATGTACTCCTCTTATTCTCTTGCTTAACCCCTTCACCGCGTCCTTGCTCCCTCAGAAGGAGACCACGCCCCTTCAGGAGGTTAGAAGTCTCTGCCATCTGCCCTATGCCTGAGCCCGGCCTCTCGGCCCACCACACGCGCTTCCGGCTCTGCGCTCCGGCATCTTCCGGTTGCCCCACCAGGGCTTAGTCTCTACACTCAGCGGTGCCCCCGTGTACTCTAGGGAGGTTTCTGTCCCCATGCAGCAAATGGGAGGGAAAAGGAAGGCCTGGGTGTAAGTGGCAGCCGGAGACCCCGCGCCATAGCCCTCCGCTTAGAGTTCTTTTTTCCTCCCTCTTTACCTGGCTAATTCCCACTATTGGGTGATGTGTCCCCCAAAGGCTCACCTCTGGACCTTAATCCTCAGGTTTATGTGTTAGTGATGCGTGGAGGTGGAGCCCTTGCGAGGTAATCTGGATTAGATGGGTTGTGTGGGGGGCCCCATGATGGCATTTTGTGGCTTTATAAGAGAGGCTGGAGCCGACGCACTTGTTCTCTCCCACTGTGTGAAACCCGCTGCCATGTTATGTAGCTGGAAAGAGGCCCTCCCCGGATGCCAGCACCGTGCTCCTAATTCCCCGCCTCCGTAACCCAAGCCACACTTCCATTCTTTATAGATTACCCAGTCTTGTGTATCTTCATTTAGTAACAAAAAACTGGCTAAGACATTCTGCAAGGCTCATCTTTTGCAGAAATAAGTGCATGACTTCCTCTTGTCTTCTGATCCATCCTACGATGAACATTTCTTCCTTTATATTGCTCTCCCACTCCACTTGTGTTACAGTTTATGGCAAAATGTCCTCCCAAAGCCCCGTGTGATCATAGGTGGGGCTTTGGGAGGTGATTGGATCATGGAGGCACTATGAGTTTATAGCTAAATGTTAGGAGGTGGAGCCTGGTTGTGAGAGGTGGACCACTGGGGGCGTGGCCTAGAAGAGCATATCCCCCCTCTTCCCTTCCCTCTCTGCTTCCTGTCTGCCATGAAGTGAGCACCTATTCCTCTGCCATGCCCTCACACCATCCTCCTGCCTTGGAGCCAGCTGATTATGGACTGAAACATGAACCAGATAAACCTCTCTTCCTTAATTGCAGATGTCAGATATTTAGTCCCAGTGATTAGAAAAGTGACAGACAACTGGTATCTCTGTTACCTTGTGTGTTAGTCAGCTTTCTGCACTGTGACATAGTACCTGAGAATCAACATGTAAGGAGGAAAGGTCTTTTGTGATTCCAGAAGTTTGTAATACCAGAAGCTTCATAATTCCAAAAGTTTCAGACCCTGCTCACTTGACCTATTGCTTTGGGCCTGCAGTGGGCCAGAACATGGTGGTGGAGAGCACATGGTAGAATACAGCTGCTTGCTTAATGGCAGCCAGGAAGCAAAAAGAGAGGAAGGCCAGGATCCCAGTATACCTTCAAGGACATGCCCCCGCTTCCACTTCATGCCTCAAGGTCCACCACCTCCCAGAAGTGCCACAGGCTGGCAACAAAGCCTTCAGTGTAGGGGCCTATGGGTGACATTTAAGACCCAAACCATGATACCTTCTTTGGCAAGGAGATCTGCCTGAACACTTGCATTCATTTATGAGTAGTCTGATCTTCCAAGTCAGACATTGCTAATGGCTGGAGGGGCTTTTCAGTGCCTTCTTCATCTGTCCATCATCCATATTCCAAGATGACCTGATGATTCCTGCCAAGAAAAGCTCCAGAGGAAACCTCTGGAGCTACATCTCTGCTGCAAGCACCAGTTGTCTCCCTACCAACCAGCATATTCTTCATCCCAAATACTCCTCTTTAACTTCCCTGCAGCTCTCCCACACCAACACCTCAGCATCCTGCCAGGATGGGGGCTCAAGTCACCCAAGAGGACCAACCTACAGCGGGCACAAGGAGCACCACCCATTCTTTCACGGAAGACTTGCTGGCTGGTGCCAAGGTCAGCAGACTGACTGCAGCTGCCAACTGCTCCTTCAGAAATCTCCCGTGGCTCAGCTCGGGCCAGTCCTAGGGAAGCCCACGTGTGCTGACTGAGAAAGGGAGGAATGTACAGACTCGGGCATCTGGGCCCAGTGGGCAGCACTCACTCCAGAGCTCTCAGGTGGGTCAGCCCACCACCAGTCTGATAGCTGCATTTGCAAAGCTGCTTTAGGGAGAGTGATAGGTTGAAGCAGTGGCCAAAATAATCACCCTTCCCTTCATATGGTGTGTAAGACCGTGTTAGGCAGATCCACCATATAAACTCAAGGAGATTGAAAACTGGATCCATATTAGGAAGGACTTCAAAAGCAAGACTTTCAATAGACCCACACTGTCCTAGCAAGCTCAGAGAACTGAAAATGTTCATATTAGCCAACATTTCAGGATTCATCCTGAGGGCTTCCTGTCTTCCCATTGCTGTCCCAACATCACACCGGTACGTGGTATTTGTACTTGTTTCCAGAGACTGCCAAAACCAAGTACCCCAGAGTCACTGAAGACAACAGAAACTTATTCTTTCATAGTTCTACAGACTAGAAATCCAAACTCGTGGTGTCTGACGGCCATGCTCTCTTGGAAGGACAGAGGAAACACTTCTTTGCCTCTTCCTGGGATGTGGTGTTTGCTGCGGTCTCCAGTGCTCCCTTGCTCATAGCTGCTGCATCACATTATCCCATGGCCTTCTGTGAGTGTCTGCATTGGGGCTTCCCTCTGGGTGTGCCTCTTCTCCTCATATGGACACCAGCATATCACATTCTTCCTTTTTTTCCTGCTTTTTGCTTTATTGCCATGCTTGGGTCTAACTGAGGTCCTCGAATATGCTAGACAAGCACTCTACCACTAAGCTACAGCCCAGTCCTGACCTTGCCATAACTTGATTATGTTTGCAATGTCCTATTGCCAAGTAAGGCCACATACACAGACAGGTAGCAGAAATTAAACAACACATCCTTTTGAGGGACATAATTAAACCCAAACTTTAGACCAAGCTGAAATTCTTTTTTTTTTTTTTTTCAGTACCTAGGGAACACTGAGCTACATCTCCATACCTTTTTACTATTTTTTAATTTGGGGACAGGGTCTCACTGAGTTACCCAAGCTGGCCTCAGACTTGCAATCCTGCTGCCTCAGCTTCCCAAGTAGCTGGAATTACAGGCATATGCCACTCCACCCAGCTCAACCTAAAATTCTGTATTGGATATAATCCACCTATTTCTTATTTACTGATACCATTGTTTCGTTTTGTTTTTTCAGCACTAGAAATTGAACCCAGAGCCTTGGCACTAAGACACATCCCCAGCCTTTTAATTTTTTTTTTCTTTTTTCAAGACTGTCTCACTGAGTCACTGAATTGTCCAGGAAGAGCTTCAACTTGCTCCTCCCTCAGCCTCCCAGAGAGCTGGGATTACAGGCAAGTGGCACCATGCTCGACTTTGATATCATAAACCAGAGACTTCACGACCCATGCATCCATATACACACATGCACCTCCACCTAAAAAAACTAACCAAGTAAGCTAGAATGAGAGAGAGGACTACTTTAGAACAATTCTAACTTTAGCATGTCAATGTGAATAGCCAGGGACCCTGACGTGATACGGCAATCTGAAGTTTAGAATAATGCCATGGGCTGGGGTTGTAGCTCAGTAGTACAGTGAGTGCTAAATGCATGCTAGGTCCTTGGTTCAATCCCAGCACCAAAATGGATAAATAAATAGAATCAGACTCAAGATATTTTGTTGAAATTCACCATACCTAATCTATAACTAAGCCAAAGAACTAACTTGAAAATGTATGAATGCTCGGTGAGGGTGCATGCCTGTAGCCCCAGCACCAAGGAGGCTAAGCCCACCCTGGGCAACTTAGTGACTCAGCAGGGTCCTGTCTCAAAATAAAAGGAATAAAAAAGGGCTGAGATGTAGTTCAGTGGTACAACAACCCTGGGTTTGATCCCCAGTACTAAGAAAAAAGAAAAGAGAAAATGTATTAAAAAGGGTTTTTCCTTTTTACACACAATGTAAATACTGAAGGGGCTACCCACTTTTTGAACCTCCTTCTGTATCTCTTAGACAGAAGCTATCTTTCTCTCTTCCTACCCTTAACCTCTGTTGTTCCTAGAATTCATTCTTCGATTTTAGAGAACACAAACTCAGTGTGTCAGACATCTAGCAGGTTGAGAGCTATCATATTTCCCTTCTATTACTTAGAAGTCCATAAATCATACACCCTATATCATTTGGAGATCTTTCCCTGAGATAATTGGAAAGAGACCAGGAAGAAGCCAAGGAGAGAAAACAAAGACACTAAAGAAAGCAGCTGTGTTAATAGCTCCCTTAAAAGAACCCTAAGCCTGATTCTCGGGGCTCCAAAAAGAGCTCAACAACTACTACTTCACCTGCTATCACTGGGAAAAGCCAGGCCACCTTAAGAGAGAATGCCATAGAAGCCACTAAGAGGGTGGGGTGGGGGCAGAGCTCAGGCCCATCTCACCAGGGTCCCGCAAAATTAACAGGCTGGGGGTGCTCTCTGCCTTCTCCCTCCAGCTAAACTGATCTCTCCATGAGGAGCTCACCAAACCTTAGTAAAAGGAGTCACTTGAGAGGAGAGGCTGCCAAACCCCAAGTTGTTGTACAGATGGAACCAACAACAAATGTGCTACACTCCCTTTACTGGATCCACCACATCCACCTTATAAAAAGTTCATAACTGCTGAACTACACCACGACTTCTATCCAAGGCCAATTAAATTAGCTCTCTAGAGTGAGCCCCTGACTGTGGTCTCCCCTACATTGACCTACCCCTCTCAGCTCATAGCAGTTAGCTGGAAACCACAGCCCTTCTTCCCTAACTGAAGTTAGGGACACTTCTTCAGAGGACAGAATATTGCAGACAGCTAAGCTAGTTAGAAAATATTATAAGGCGGTTAGGCAAGGCCAGCTGGATGCAAAAAAGACAACAGTGGGCCTTCTGTCCAGCCACTTCTGGCCCAGACAAAGGGGCTTCTGGGCTGCTATCCATCCTGGGGCTCCCAGCCCAGACGTAGGAGCTTCTGAGCCACTGTCCCACTGCTCCTGGACCAGAGGACAGGGCTTCCTGGCTACCATACCTCCCACCACTCCCAGCCCAGAGGAAGGGGCTTCTGGGCCACCATCCCTACCGCCACTTCTGGGCCCTGTCCCACCTCTCCCAGCTCAGAGGAGGTGAGCCACAGGCCACCAAAAGCACCCCACCTGCCCCCCCAGTCGAAATGAGAAAACACGTAAATAAGTCTCAAAACCAGACTTCCAGATCACCTACAGCAACCCCAAAGGAAATGAGATGGAACACTCATACTTAACCACCTGGACCCACTGAATTGGCAACAAAAAGGGATCAGGAAAAAATGAAATCAGAAATAATTTCTCAGATAACAGGAGACATTGTGCTCCTACTGCAAGACATGATAAATAAATCTAGAGAGGAGCT
>NW_004624751.1:27400222-27467716 GCF_000247695.1 Heterocephalus glaber
GGAGGGTGTGAAGGGAGGGCTAGGAATGGGGAAAAAAAAAGAACCAAGATGCATCATGTAAAGGTACAAGTTCCCAATGAGAAATGTAATTGTGTTGTATACCTAAAATGTAGCAATAAAAGAATTTAAGAAAAAAAAAAACAGCAATGGCCTGAGGCTGATTTACTGAAGGCCAGGATTCAAAAAAGAAGAACTACTACCCTCACCTACTTCCCCTAGGGAGGAAGGGCAGTGACTGATATTCTAAATAGGCATCTGTCACCATGGGTGGGGACCAAAAGCTCCCTAGCCCATTCCTTCCCCCAAAATCCTTGTTCCTTCCCTGTATGCTTGTTATGTGACTTGCTTCCCCATTTGATCCCCATTTAATCAGTTTTACCTAAGTGATGAAAAAGGGTAAATACTGAAGATTTATAAGCTTTCTGGTACAATATAAATTTCTCCATAGTTAAGGAACTCAGTTCACTCCCGCAGCTGTAATGGAGGTGTTTCTCCTGCAGTGTAGTCTACCCATGTTGCTACTCCCTCCCTGGTTGCTCTGCCCAGGGTGTGTGAACTGTCAGCCCGGAATAAAGCGGACTGGCCCGAGAGTGGCCCTGTCTGCTTTATCCTTTCAACAACTGAGTTCTCAGTCCTGAATTAAGTTCCTTCTTCAGGTTGCATACAAAGCCGATGCTCATTTGGAAGCAATTTCAGTGTGGAACTCTGGTGACATTTCCTTCAAAGCGCAGCACTGTGGGCCTCATCACCAAGAGCTGCTGCGTTTCTACTTGCTGATCCAAAGTTCAACCAAGCCATGACATGTTTTCCTTTTAATAGAAGAATCTTTTCAGATGGCATGGGCATTCTACAAGATGTGATGACAAAATAATGCTTGTGGCTGAGTGTGGTGATGCACACCTGTAATCCTAGTACTGTAACTGGGAGGCTAAGGCAGGAGGATCACTGCAAGTTCCAGCCAGCCCAGACTACATCATGAGTTCAAGCCCAGGCTGAACTACATAGCTAGACCCTGTCTCAAAAAAAAAACAAAAAAACTTTGTTATTGGCTGCAAATACTATCATTCTTCTTCGATATGTTTTCTACAGCCTTTATTTTATCGTCCTAATCTAAAATGACAGGTGATTTGTAAGATCAAGAGTACCTAAGAGAATCAGTTCATCATTTTTATATTTACATTTGGATATAGGTAACAGCTGGAAAGAATATCATGAATTGGCATTCTGGAGGAAAATTCATGAAAGTCTATTTACTGGTTGATTATTCTTTCATTTCTTAGGTTTTCATTTCATTGTTTTATCACTGGAACAGGCTGCTTGGATATGAAACCTGGTTGTGAAATCTCTCACTACTAACATGAACTTCGGGCAATGCTGTCAACATCTCTGTACCTCAGTTTTCCCATCTGTAAAGTAGGGACAATGAATGTGCACATCTCAGGGGATTATGTGAAGATTTAAAAAGTTAATGCATATGAAGAATTTTCTTCCTAATCTGCCTCTTCTCTTTATCCCACTTGACCTCTGAAGTAGTGAATGGAGATGATTACTAAACCACAGAAAAGTATTGTTTGACAAATACTGATCTAGATACAGTGGTACCTTGGTTCATGAACTTAATTCTTTCCATGATTCTGGTTGCAGAAACAATTAAGTTTGTGAACCAAGATACCACTGTATAATCAATGGAAACCAACAAGTGTTCATGTCTTGGATTACTGTAAAAATAAGAAAATAAAACACGTTTATGAAGTATTGTGCCAGAGCAAGACCCTGTCTCAAGGGAAATAAAAAAAGAGGATTTGTTTCAAATCATCTCACACATAACAAAGAAAATATGATGAAGAACATTTTTAAAAAACACTTTAATCTATCAGATCAAAGTCTAAAGACAGTTTATGTCTATTCTCAGAACAAACACAGCATTCCAGAGACATTTTTCTAGCTCTGGTTGCTTGATACTCCAAAGATCTTGGTTGGTAGGCTTGTCCCAGGTTAGTTGGTTGATTAGGTTCGTTGGTAGGGTTGGCTTGGGTTAGTTGGTTGGTTGGATTTTTGAGACAGTCTCACTGTGTAATCCAGGCCAGCCTTGAACTTGCTGTGTGGCTCAGGCTCACCTCCAACTCACAATCCTCCCTGCCTCCGCCTCCCAAGTGCTAGAATTACAAGCATGTGCCACCAGTTCCAGCAAGACAGTGATGGTTTTACACAGGAGTATTTTTTGTAGTTTCAGAAATAAATAGCAACTATGCAGAATTATAGTGGAGGAAAGAGGTGAGGAGAAGGGGACTCCAGTGTCTCTACCTTGTGCTGTCATGAACTGAGTTGAGAGCACAGAGGGTAGGAAACTAGGGCTCCAACAGAGAATGGAGGGTGATACTTTGGGACTTACTGTTTCAAGACACCTGAAAGATATTCTTTCAGACCTTTTCAGGCAGCCTTTGGAGATTCAGGGCTGCAGTTCATGATAAGTCCAAATACATTGACTTCTGAATCACTCAAATATGGGTAAAGTGTGAATATAACCCCTGGCAAGGAAAAATAAAGCAAGAAAGACAGAGAAAGGCAGACCTCTGGAGAATAACAAGGGGCCTGTACAGGATACTAAGAACAGCCAGAGAAGGAAGACAAGGACAAATGCTTATCACCAATCCAAATTCCAAGCTATTCCAAGAAGACAGTTAAACAATGTAGAACAACACCAGGCAAAGCAAGGTGCATCCAAAGGTGATCTGGCAGTCAGGAGCTGGTTAAGGATCTCTGAAAACATAATTTCAGTAAATGGGGAAGGCAATCAGAAACCCAATTATACTACATTGAGAGCTAAACGGGAAGGGGAAAAGCAAAAATGATTCAATACTCATTTCTAAGCCCTGTCACAACCATTTTTCTATGAAATTTATTTCAGAGAGTCTGCTATGCTCTACTGAAACAGCCATCCTGGTAGAAATTTAAGATATATTTACCCAGCTAGTATGTGAAATCTAAACATGGCAGGTACAGGAAATCAGTGTGATGGAGAAGGTAAGACTGAAGATAGTAACATTAGGAAAACTCAAATAATGTTAACAGAAGCATATGACAAAATAAGAAAAGGGCTATTAAAAAAAACTTATTTAAACTTCCTTGCCATTTACCATGTTTATGGTCACTGTGTTTTAGTACCACATTATGTTAACTATTGAGAAAATAAGAAATGATTTTGAGTTTCTGTCTTATTCCCAGATTAAAAATGTAATGGAACGGCCGGGGATTTAGCTCAGTGGTTCCACCACCTGCCCCACAAGTGCAAGGACCCGAGTTCAATCCCTGGTACCAAAAAAAAAAAAAAAAGTAAAGGAATACCATGTCATTCTAATGGAGCCTTGCTAAATACATAATAAAATGCAAACAAGTCTATATGTAGATTTTTTTTTTAATGTTTATATCAATCCTTTTTTTTGGTTGTAGTGGCACATGCTGAAATCCCTGCACTTGGGAGGCTGAGGCAGGAGGATCATGAATTCTAGGACAACCTAGTTTACATAAGGAGTTCAAGACCAGCCTGTACTACATAGCAAAACCCTGTCTAAAAAAACTGAAGTTTAAAAAAAAAGGGCAAAAAAGGGTAAAAATGGGACATGGAAAACTGTAGATTGAAGTAATAGTTCTCACTGCAAGGTGATATCTAACCAAAGCTATCTGGGGGAAGAGGGTTCTGAACACAGGAAAAGGTAGCATGTGGTCATCTGCTTATGAAACAGCAAATGGGAAGGTAGAAACAGCAAGTAGGGTGTTAGGATGGCAAAGGAGTGATGAGGAGCAGAGCAGGAGGAAGGGTGAGAGGTAGGGGGTGGGGACTGTGGCAAAACCACTTAGATAATTTGTCTTTTACTAGGAGGTTAGGAGGCATTCGAAGCTTTGGGAAAGGAGTAAGTCGCAAGATCTAACTTTGTCATCCAGGCCACTTGCGAAGCTGAGGCTGGGTAGCTCAGGCCAGAATGGTGGCAATTCCGGTGGTGAGGAGCATTCAGGTCCTAAATATACTTTATAGTAAAGCCCTCAGACTGATGCAGGTGGGACGATGGGGTGTGAGACAAAGCAGGTCTAACCTGGTCACTGGGAGGGCATAGTGGCCTTTAGACAGGTGGGTAAGGACACAGCAGCAGGTGGGAGGGGAAACAGGAAGTCACTCATTTTGAGCCACATTATGTCTGAGATGTCTCCCGGATGTCCAAGGGGAGATCTCAGCAAGGTACTTAGTAGGAGAGCCTAGGATCCCAGAGGTGCTGCTGTCCCTGAAATCTCGGGGGACAGACTCAAGGGCAGCTGCCCTGGAGGAACCCACAGAAGCTGCTGCCCTGGAAGACCCTCGATCAGAAATCTTTTGCAGAAAGGCCTTCCAGAGAGATGTTCCCTCAAATTCTCAGCATGGAATTTTTAAGGCAAGTCATTGGTCACAGGGAACCTGCTGAATATGAAATAGTGTACAGCTCAAAAAGGACGCACGAGATAGGAGGATGGAAAGTTCAAGTCTAGCCTGGACAATTTAGCAACTTAGCAAACCCTGTCTCAAAATTTAAAATAAAAAAGGAACAATATGAGGCAATGAGGAAACAAAAGAGTCCTGAGAGGAGAAAAACCAAAGCAGCTGTTTTCATCTTTCATTTTGTCATCGCGTGGTCAGAAACAGGATAATCACCCTTGTCTTCCCTTGTCTTGGCCACAGAAGGCTGAGTGGCACCGCTGGCCTCGTCACCCCTTCCTTCACTCCTCATCAGCCACATCTTTCACAAAAGGAGCAGAAGTTCCACAACTCAGGACAGAGCAACTCTGGCCTGCCTGCTCCCTGGAGAGGACGCTATGCAACCTCCCTGGTGAAGGCAAGATGCAAAGTTCAAGGACAACAGATGTTGTTAAACTAATAATTTGCCAAGAGGAAAACTATAATCTCCTGCCTATGGGAGGCTCTGGCTCTACTTCTTCTCTACTGTCTTCCAAGCCCTACGCTCTCTGGCAATAAACCTAAGAAACAGGCCTTGACATTGGTTACTCTATTCTTTTCCCCGTAAGTCTACTGCATGTGATCATGCTGGTATCCTTGGTTACTTTTGCAATATTCAAGAGTCTCTCAAATAGAACACAATAAGCCAGTAAGTGGATACAGCTTCAAGTAAATAGCAGTTGGTCCCCGTGATTTCTCCTCTGAGCACAAGAGGCAGACTGTGGGCTCTGACAAACATCTCTTATCCAACAAACATTTACCAACCAATTTTTAGGTTTGGGCAATGCTTAAAGAGAGGATTCCGAGCAGAAAAGACATGTTGCGACCCTGGGGTCCTTTCGAGCAGGGACACTCCATTTCTCACACACCTTTTCTGAGGTCATAAATCTTTACCTGGGCTCAGCAAGTTTCCAGGGTTAAGGAACCAGGCCTGTGATCTGGTCATTCTATCTACCAGAAAGCAGTACGTCTCAACTAGAGATGGTTTTGTCCCCCAGTGGGGCACTGGGCAACGTCTGGAGCCTTTTTGGTTTTCTCAGCTGGAAGTAGTGGGAGGAGTGGTTGGTACTAGCGTATAGTGAAGGACAGTCCCTGTCCCCACCGTAAAGAATTATACAGCCCCAAATGCCCAGAGCACTGAAGTTGAGACACCTGCTTATAGAGAACCTTCATTTAAGTCCTTGTGTTCTTAGAACATATGTCATTTAATTCACCCACTCTTTGTGACAGCAACACAGAGAAAGGTGTGTGTGTCACTGATTAAGACATGGAAAGTAGGAAAGCACAAAGGAAGTGTATCCTCCTCCCACACCTTACTGGTAGCCAGCTGAAGATCTTCTGAGATCCGTTTCTTTCTCCTTCCCAACCTAGAAAACTCCACCAGAAGAAGACAGAATCTGGCCCAATAATTGCTTAACAAACACATATCATTCCTTACTATTCCTTCCATGTGAAAATTTCATTCTCAGCTTTCGATTTTTCTCTCATGTTCTACTTGCTGCATGGCAGTTTCTTCCTCCTCGTTTTCACCTCACCAAATTCATGTGCTTTCAAGATCTAGCTCAAATGTTGACTCTCTCATTCACTCTAGCTACTCCAGGCCACAGCAAGGAGCACCCCTCAGTACACTGCAGTGAAAGGCAGTCCTACTGCAGCCACGCCCCCTCCACATTCGGTCACCAAAGACCTGCGGTTCTATCTATGCAACTCCCAGGTAAGCTATGGAGCTCCTTGGGTCCAATTTCTTTTCCTTTTCTATTTTTTTTTCTTGTTCAAAAACATCTCACTATGTAGCCCAGGCTGGCCTCAAACTTGAGTCCGTCCTGCCCCAGCTTCTAAATGCTGAGATTACAGGCATGCGCCACAATGCCCAGAGGGGTCCATTTTCTAATTAGGAAGCATGTAAGTATTTATTCACAATCTTTCATGACTGGAAGCTGTACAATCACACGGCACAGATGAAAGCAGGAAAGTGATACTATATTCCAGGCAAAGTGTTGCTACAAATGTGTTGTCTGCAGAGGAAAAAACAAGAGCATTGTGGAGAAATGGCTAGCGTCAGCTAAGGCCACTTTACATGTCCAGTTCTGAATGGACCCTTTTTCCTTAAGCAAGATTGAAGGGGAAAAGAAATATTCCTGCTTCTAGGCTGGTAGATAAAGGCATTTGAAAAGTTTTCTTTAAAATATAAGCAATTGAACTGATTCATTTTAAAGGAGTGGGTTG
This sequence comes from Heterocephalus glaber, assembly GCF_000247695.1. Next base: position 27,406,932 of record NW_004624751.1, read on the forward strand.
TGGAAAACAATGGATTTTTTTTGCATGGGGAATAAAGATCACTTCTGACTTTAATGAAAGTCATGACTCACCATTGCTCAGTATTTTTTAAAAAGGAAGATTGCTCAGAAATAGAAAAGGTAAGGTTAGTATGTATACCACACGTTATTTTCTTCCTACCCAGGGGAGGACAGAAGCTCTTTGGTTTGCCTGGGCTGCCCAAGACCAGCTCCATGTTCAGCAATATTTCCAGGCCTTTGTTACCTTGTCATTGAAAAGAGGAGCCAAACCCCAAAACTCATGGGACCAGGGACAAAGGGGTGTGGGCTGTACTGGGAGTCAGACCTCACAAGGCCACAATTCTGCCTCTGCTGGTTTCCCACCAGATGGACTTGAGTGAGTCACTCACATTTCCTAAGCCATTTTCTTGTTATTTCACAGAGACTCACCAAGGGTTCAGTGAGATGATATATGTAAAGCACTTTACAAGATTCCTGGTATCCAGCCACAGTAGTGCTCACCTGTAATCCCAGCACTCAGGAGGCTGAGGCAGGGAGATTGCTGTGAGTTCAAGGCCACCCTGGGATACATAGTGAGTTCTATATAGCAAAACCTTGTCTCAAGGAAACAAAAATAGGAGGGAAAAAGAAAAAAAATAGATGCTTGTAAAATGGCAGAGAGAAGACAAGACAGTAGCCTCTTCCTTTAACTGCACTTGCTTCTGCCCCCAACATTTATACCCTTCCTATAATTTGATAAATTTTTTCTCAGGCTCTTCAGAAAAAATTCTTTTCATTTTGTTAACAACATCCTCTGTCCATCTCTCATACTAAGGACCCATGTGGCTTCCTTTTCTCTGCTCATATATTTCTTAGCATCCACCTTGGGAAAGATGACACGTTCAACCAACCTGCCTGTAAACTCTAGGCTCTGAGCGAAGTGAGAACATGACAATGAACATGAATTATGCGTGGCACCACAGAGGAGTTCTGAAACAGGAAAATCACCTCTTCTGGGTGCGGTTCCACAGCCACATAATGTGGCTTACAGTTTAAAATATTGACTATAAAACACCAGCTCAGAGTGAGTTTTGGTTTGGCTATAAACACAGCAAGAAGAAAGCCCACTCATGCTAGAAGCGACCTTTACACCTGTTTGGGTTTCTTAGTAACTTATTTTAACAGATTGTCTATACAAGATGGAGTTTTATGACTGGTATCAGTTCAAAGGTGAGGAAAATGTGAACAAAGCGTGTTTGGCGATATTTTCCAGGGCATTTAGTTCTCATGAAATGTAACAACAGATGGACTCCTGGAGTGGAATTTTCTTTTTTGAATAAGTACCAAGCAAGCAGAAATGATAAGATGAATAGAGCTTCTTCCAATCGTCCCAACAGGGAAAACACTCTTAAAGAATTCACTCTGGTTATCAAGCAAAAGTTAGCAGTCCCTGAAAAACCCTTCTCTTTCCTCCAAGCCCTGTTGCTCTGGCTGCTCACGAAGTAGCTGATGAGTCTTTTTGTACAAGAACCCTAAGACTCAGTGCACACCTGTAATCCCAGCACACTGGGAGGCTGAGGCAATTCAGCAATGTAGAAAGACTCTGCCTCCAAAGGAAAAATAATGAAGGGCTGATGAAGACCCTGTGAAGACCTGGGTTCAATCCCCAGCACTAAAAAAAAGAAATAAAGGAAGGAAGGAAGGAACTGTAGAATCCTCAGCCTCCAATCAGTAAACATGAATACGTGAGAAATTAGATTCTGTCCTATAAACAAAAAGTCACCTTGGGAACCTGGAAACAATGATTATTTTTCTGCTGATCCTTCCAACCTCTTTGAGAAAGATTCATACAGGTTAGGTATATGTTAGATGTGAATTACTTTTTTGCCTGTATATAATTCAGAAAATAAAAAATGAATTTGGAAAGGCCTAAGAGGTGAGGGCAGGAGGCAGTTTGTCCTGTGGGGCAGAAGCTCTCACAATCCAAGAGCTGTCACCTCGCTCTGCTACACACAGGAAAAGCCCAGACGGAGGCAGAGAAACACCTTAACTCCCGAGCTGCTGCTTCTCGCTTGAACCTTCCAGCAGGGAGGAGTGAAGGTGCTATGTCAGCTCTGAGGGTGCCTGGCTTGGTTTTGCATGCTTGCATCTGTAGCCTCTTTGTTTCCCCTGAGGTGGAAGTCACCAAAGTATCACAAGAATGCCAAGCCTCACAGTGCCATATCTGCCCCTTTCCAGGAAGTAATCAGAAGAGCACACCAGTACCAGTTCTTAGAAATTTTGCAGCACAAAGAAAAGAAAGAAAAAACAGAAAGGATCAGATAAACTCTTCCAGTTAAGCAGCTGAGCTATATATTATTTATCCAAATCAAATGTCCTAACATGGATGTTTACCCATCATTAATCTCCCGTAACCACATCCGGGAAACAATGCTTGCTATTGGTGGATGCTGACGTGGGCTTTATTAAAGTGAGCTCCCTTTTCCTATAGCAGATCTGCTTCACGCCAATACCAAGGCTTTGTCAGTTCTTCTTCCATCACCACTGATCCAAAAGAAGCCCAATGGCTTCAGGAGGATCCTGATGGAGATGCAAGGACTAAAGAAGGAAGCCTGAAAACAATCAGTTCACAAAGCTTGAAAGCAATAAGGATAGACCCATAGACAGACCAGAGTTAGGAAGATGGGAAAAGGCGGGAAGTCAGAGGTTTCTGATTGCTTTTTCTGGGTTTTTTGCTTGTTTTTCTGGTTTTGGTTTTCCTTTTTGATGCCCCTTTGTCTGTAGAATAGTGCTCTTGACTAAAACGTCCAGACTTGCCAGGGGAACTAAACATGCAAATGGTTCCCTTTTGTTCTGTCTGTGTCCTCTGCAAGAGGAAAGCATAGACATGAAAATAAGACAACCAGCCTCCTGCTCTGCTTTAACGATTTCCATATCCAGTATGACGAGTTTTCCTGGGACAGGCCTGCAACCACAGGCACAGGTTTCACCCTGTTGCGACTCAGCAACAGGTAAAGCCGCCTGAGCCCACGTGGCAGTCAGGCACACAAACACACACCCACGCGCAAAAGTGCAGGAAGCAAAAGTGGGCAAAACTTTCCATCCATTTGCTTCCAAAGTGCATGTTCCTGGGCCAGAGGGTCGGGGAGGCCAGCTCTGTCCAGAGGCATGCCCAAACCTTCACGTTTCTTTTTTTGTTCTGTGCTGCGCATTCAGACAGGAATCCCAACAAGATGGGGGTAGGGAGCCACTAAGACATCCCTTTGGAAGCTTCTGGAAATGAAAAGTGACCTCCTCTCAAAAAAAAAATTTTTTTTCCCCACTTTTTTCTTTGCTTAGGTTTCCCTTTTAGGGCAGTCTCTGTTCTCCTCTTGTCTCTTAAATCTACTGCTCTCTTCACATTTGGAGCTAACAATGATGGAGGTGATCCCTCAATCTCTTCCCCACATGGAAACTTTTCTCTTACTGGTTGGTGAAACTTCTGTTCATCCTAGGATATCACCATCGTGCAATTCTGCTTGTCATACTGTAACTCCTTCCTCAGTCACAGGCACCAAGTGGGGGTTCTGGGTTAGCCCTACTCCAGTCAACAATGTGTACTGTGAATTTAGGTCAAAGGAGAGAAAGGGTTTTGGCTTTCAGGTCCAGTGCTTCACTAGCTGTGTGACTGTGGACAGGTCCATACACATCTCTCGGCCTCAGTTTCCTCACAAAGTATAGTGAGAATTAATTAAATAATGTACTCCAAAAGGCTGGCAGAGTGTCTGGCACAGTGAACTATGTAATGTTAGCCATAACCAGAGTCACCTGGGCATCAGCTTTATTAACCTATATAAGATACTGTACCAGACAATAGGAAAGAAAGACAAATAAAGTTTTGCCTCGAGGAGTTCACAATCTACCCTTAGAGACAGACATGTAAACAAATAACATAAGAACATTCTCAGTTTGACAATCTGCCCCTGTTCTTCTAAATTCCTTGTTTCCAAAAAGATTCAGAGCCATGCCTTTAGATCAATGAATTGAAGCTAAAACTTATTTACTCAACGTACTCTTCAAACCTCTATGAACTTAGCCTACATGGTTTTTGTGGTTGTTATTGTATTGTGTTGTTTTTCTGGCTTTTTCAGACAAACTAAGGAGCTCAAGCTGACTTTGAACTTGCATAATCCTGCTTCAACCTCCCAAACCCTGGGATTATCTGCATGGTTTTCTTGATGAGGCTTCATTGCTCATTTTTATCTTAATTCACCTCATCTGTTATTGTTTTGTGTTTCACAGGAAGAAGAGCTACTCATAAGCTCATAGAATGCTGGGGAAATCTCAATAAACTCATTCTGGTTCAAATAAAACTGTTAAAAGTAAGAACAGCAGATTTAGGACAGTTTCACTCCCAAGTACAAATGACTACATCCACAATGCCATTAAACCTAAACAATTTCTAAAAAGCTGATACTGATGGCCAACATTGCTGGCTCTCAGAATTGTTAATCATGTTAGAGAATGAATCATTCAGTAAAGAGACCAGGGCTGGTTTTCTGACACTAATTCCCAAGACTCAGAATACAAAGCTGAATTCTACCTGAGATTTTAAGTGACTCGGCTCATGATCTAAGAGTACATACTGAATTTTGACAAAATACTAAATGTTTCTGTGGTGTAACTTAGGCTTTATATCACAATAATAATGCTATGCGTCTATTACCATACAGCTGGAAACCAAAAAAAAAATCTTAAAAATATTTCCACATCTCCATGCTCCAAATTTTTGTAGAAGCCTTTATGACTGTTACTTTGATGTACACGCCAAACAGGATAAACCCATGGAAGGCAACATTGCTAATGAACACAAGGAACTTTATGTAATTGTAATAGCCAGTTTGGTTAGTTTTATGGGTGTGTGTACATTTAATTTCGAGTTGAGCAATATCCAATTTGGCAATAAGATATAATAATATGAGTCTTTCTGCTTGTTTGTTTTAATTACTAAAAACCAGAGAAAAATTATTCGCAGTAGCCAAAAGAATTAAGTCAGATATGAACCCTGCTACTTGTGCACTGCCATTAATATGCCTAAAGTGGATGTTGTTACTGCAGGGGTTGGAAAAGCCAACGGGGGTGAATTTGGAGATGTGATAAGTGAAGAAAGCATATTAGGTGGATGTTATGTTATTTTGAGACATGAAACAACTTTCTTCCTAAGCTCTAAGAGAAATCTAAATAATCATCATTACTCATTTGCTGCTACTGGTATTTGTTGTGAGCTGTTGAGCCCAGTCTGTTCAGGGGCCAGACCCATCAGAGGAAACCGGTAGACAAAACCCTGCCCTCACAGGACTTCTGCTGCAATGAGCAATGCACTAGTAAACACACAGACAAACAATGAATATTAGTATGAATTCAGATGACAGCTAGTGAGAGGATGGGTCTCGGAGGAGCGGATATTTGAGCAGCCATCTGAAGAACACTGGGTAGGGACAGGCTTTGGGAATCTGGGAGAAGAACGTTTCGAGCACAGGGAACAGCAAAAGCCAAGGTCCAGGGCAGGAATACTCTATGAGTGCTCAAGAAAGAGGCCAGAGAGGATGAAGCATAGAGAGAGAGAGATGAGAGAGGTGAGATGAGAAGTCTGGGCAGGGGTAGGATTGTACCGGGCCTTGTGGGCTGCGGAACGGCCTTTGGATTTTAATCTAAAGTGATGCGAGCCAGTGAAGAGTTTTAAGGTGAGTGGTGAGATTTAACTTCTGCCTTTTTGACATTCTTCTGGCTGATGTGTGGTATACAGAATATCGAGAACAAAAGCCACGGGTCGCCTTAAGAGACTCTGCATGTAAGGAGTCCGATGATGGTGGCTCAGACCTGGGAGCTTTACAAGGAAAACTTTACACTATAAAAAGGTGCCATATAATAATTTAAATATTAAGCCAACAAGATCTGCAATAGATTAAGTTGGAGGGAAATAATTTCCCCTAAAACTCTGTGGATTAATGACTGAATCAACTGTACCCAAAGAGATGCTCAAAAATATTTGTCCTGAGCCAAATGACTTGTAGTCAGAAAGCATAAATCCTAGCTACTTTACTTGTCATCTAACAATTCTTGGCCTTGGTCTTACTTTTAGAGATAGGGTCACAGTCAGGAAGATAATAATGAGGATCATAATAGCCTGATCCTCAGTGTGGTGTCACACCCAGGTAGTCATAAATAGCCCCAATTGAGTTGTTCTGTTTACACGCTCCATGTGTGTGTGTGTGTGTGTGTGTGTGTGTGTTACTCAGGATTGAACCCAGGACCTTTGCACTGAGCTACATCCCCGATTTTATTTATTTATTTATTTTTTTGGTACCGGGGATCGAACTCAAGACCTTGTGCTTGCGAGGCAGGCACAGTGCTACTGAGCTAAATCCTCAGCCCTTATTTATTTGTTTTTGAGAGAGAGTTTCACTAAGTTGCTCAGGCTGGGTTTGAATTTAAGAACTCCTGCCTCCACCTTCCAGAGCACTGAGGATTACATGCATGAACCACTATGCCCAGGTAAGATTCCAATTTTTACCCAAACTTTATTTAATGGCTTTCCCATTGCCCACTGAATAGAAGTCACACTCCTTGGCCTGACATTTAAATCTTCATTAATCTATATCTCCCACTGTATGCCCTATATTCCAGTCAAAAGAGTTTGCTCATTGTTGAAACCCTGTAATTCCTTTTTTGCTTCTATATTTTTGCCAGTGCTGGGAATTTCCTGTTCCATCATCTACTTACCCTTTTCAACATTGGTCTCAGTCTGTATGACTGTCTCTTCAACAAAGAGACATTTCAAACTCTCCATCGAGACTGAGCTCCTAAAATCCATCACCCTCTAAAACTTTAGGGCCAATCTGCCTATCTCCAAGACATTTGTCATATGTGGGCTTTGGAGGCAAAAGAGGAAAGTTGGCTAACATATGTCAGAGAAAGGCTAGACTTGGTTTATCTTTCTGTCAGTTCATCATATGCCAAGGGTTTGGCTCAATTCTCCATTAAACTCCGCTTCTTCATGCAAAAGTTAGAACGCAGCAATCTGTAAGAAGCACCCAGATCAATTTCCCCAACCCAGTTCAATCATAGGTCCTAGTGTAAATTCAAACGTACACTTTTAAACCATGCCGCTTCTCCTTTCCAACATGACCAATACCTTTATGAATTTGTAAGATACTGCACTTCAGTTTCCTGATCTGTAAAAACAAGGCTAATCATCCTAACCTCCCCACAGAGTTGTTTTGTGGATTAAGCTAATTAACATAAATGACATGATCTGGCCCTTGGGTTGGATGTTCCCATCGGGTCATTTCTGAGAGAAGGGGAAGCCATGTAACTGACCACTCAGAGTGGTTGATACAGGTGATCGGGCATCTATTTGGTAGTCAGATGTTGTCCAGTCCCAGAGAAAGGTGGGAACCCCCTAAATTTTACCTTGCACTTCTGTCCCATCTTAAATCCCCACCTCTCGTGGGCTATGACTCATACAAGCCTGTGAGGCCAACTGCTGTCCAGTGAGCCTGAAGGCCCCTCTTCCAAGGCTACTTATTTATAAATGGCCACTACTAATGGGCATCTCTGTGACTCACAGAACACACATACACACACACAACACACACATACACATTCAATCAAAGCAAGTCAGGGAAGATCAAAAGGAGAAATGAATATTCTATGGCTTCTATACTGAGTTGTTCTTATAGGCCTCTGAGACTCCTAGCAGGAGACCGGAGACCAGCGAAGTTCCCGCGCCCCCCCCCCCCCCGCACACTCCCTGCCTGCCACACTATCATCAGCATTAGCTCTTCCCCATCCTCTTTCTGTGCCTTGGAATCCTGTACAATATGCCCAGTCCAGGAGAAGAGTTCAAGGCACAGGATAAGAGATAGACCTCTATGCGTGAGTCATTCACTTTATCTGAGAACAGGAAGTCCCTTTAAGGGAGGTAGCTCACCCTCTCTGCAAAAATTGCCTGATCCCTCCTCTTGCCTTGCCACGCTCTCTACTCTCACACCTCAGGCTCTGACCTTTGCTTATGCTCTTTATACCCCAGTTCCTAACATCTGCACATCCTACTTTCATGATGATGATGATGATGACGACGATGATGTTAATGATGTACTCATCTACTTATAAATACAGCTCCTCACAACAACCCAGTGAATAAGGATTATTACTATGCTTATTAAACTCATGAGGAAAGAGAGGCTTAGGAGGTTATATAACTTGGTGAAGTCACACACTAGGAATTAACAGAGCCAGAATTTAAACATAAGACAACCCTTAGCTCCAGAGCCCATGACCCTAACACTTTGATCCACTTTTTCCCCTCTAAATGATCCATTTTTATTCACATCTTGATCCCAGCCTGCCCACTGACGCTTTCAATGTGTATGGCCCTCACGATGGGGCATTTGCCACAACCAATAAACTGTCTAGATTCTAACCAGGAAAAGAAACCTACCTTCTTCTTTCTCCTTTGGCGAAGAAGGCCCAGACAGTAAAGCAGAATTAGAAGTTGATATAGAACAATTATACATATTTATTACTGGGCCACATCACGTTAACCTTGGCTAACTCAATATTTATGTCCAATGGACGTCACTTGCTGACATCTAACAGAAAGGTAAAAATCCTGAATAACATTTTCCCAGACCCCTTTCAGGCAGCAGTAATTACATGACACAGTTCTAACCTCTGAGAAGTATGTTCAGGTATGCAGGCAGGAGGTAGAGAAGCTTCTGAAAAAATATTTATTTTCTTCAAAAAAATAATGGAGCAAGGTCAGCGGTTCTGACCCATTCTCCTTGTTGTTGCCCTGAATACAAAGGTGTTGCCTAGAAACAAACCAAGGGTCCTAAGACAGGAGCCCACAAGTCCATGCCCTCAGCATAATGGAGCAAAAAGAGTCGTGGACTTTGAAGACGTGGTTGAACCTCTGCTCACGAACTTGTATGCGAGATAATTAAACATCTTTATTGCTTAAGCCAGTTAGCCAACATACTTGCAGCATAATGCATTCCTTATTGAAACAATAATGACAATGAGTAATTTGCATTATGTATTTTTGATCAATCACTCTAAGAAACCCTTTGCTCCTTCTGAATATCCCCAGGTAAACCCTCTAGGAGTAGTGTGTGGGTTCAGCACTGGGCAGAGCCCAGTGCTTTACTCTCTTACTCTGGGGCCTCAGGAGGACAGACCCCGTCATCTGCCCACACCGAAGGCTGTCTTCACAGAGTTCAGTTTCATCCATTGTGTGATACACCAAACGAAGCAAAATATGAGCTCAAGCAAAAACGATCACTTCTATAAATTTATTCCAAACAACACAGGAGGAAATAGGAAACAATATCCAGGACTCAGAGTCAGAAGCCTGGGCTCCGTCCCTCTCCTGCTGCCTGGACAATTGATTGGGCTCCCTGGCCACTGTGTTCCTTTGTGAAATGAGGGAGGGGCCCAGACAGTTTCTCAGGTCACATTAGTCATCTGATTCTCTCTATTGTCCCACTTTAAGATGAAAACACATGGCTGAGGGGCCAGAAAGCTTCCCTTTTGCCTATAAGGAGTGGGAAACCCAACCTTACACCTCAACTGTACAGGTACACCTGGGTACAAAGGTAAATTTTCATAGTGAATTACATGGTAAGAATTGCACCAGAAGGATCTGCTGACTATATACATCATTAGCCAAAGTTCAGCCAAATCATGAGACAAAATCATTGTTCATTTAATGTTCTTGGTGACAAAAAGTAACAAGGACCTCAACTGCTCCCTATCAAGGGTCTCACAGAGAGACTCATCTGAGAGAGAGTTTGCACAACTGAAATCAAATCTGCCCAAGGGTCAACTCATAAGTAGATTTTTCTGCTACCTCTGCCACATTTCCCACTGTCTGATTCCGATATACCTAGCCATCCATTACACCAAACAAAATTCATTTCATTTCATTTTTCCCCTTGGGTCTCTGGCCTCTGCTTTCTAAAGTTGTACAACTAAATTACCAAATAAACTTGGTCCCGTGCCATTTTGTCAAGAGAATGCTAGCCACGTGTGATGGCACACACCTGTAATCCCAGCACTTGGGAAGCTGATGTAGAAGGTTCACCATGAGTTCAAGGGCAGCCAGGGCTACATAATGAGTTCAAGGTTAGCCTGAAATACATAAACTAGACTCGGTCTCAATAAATAAATAAATGGAGAGAGAGAATATTAGCCTCACAGAAATTGTTAAATCAAAAAAAAATAAGATTCACATGAATGATAAATTCAAGAGAATAAAAAACCCCTGAATTCCTAAAATCCTGTCATTCATTTTTTTCCATATTCTTTCTTCCTATAGCATAGCACAGCACAATTCAGTTTTATAGGTAGCTATTGAAGAATTTCTGTGTGGAAATTGGGATCTAGACACGGAGAGAGCTTGCAAATGATTAATATACGTTCTCTGCCCTCAAGGAACTTAGACTTTGTCACCATAGTTACATAAATACTTCTGATATGTGGCAGTACATAAAACAACATGGAAGTGTTAGGAAAAAGGGATCAATTTCCACTGAAAAGATCTGATAGGCCTCAGAAAAACTGGGCTTGGTGGCACTCACCTGTAATCCCAGCACTCAGGAGGCTGAGGCAGGAGGAGCGCCAAGAGTCAGAGGCCAGCGTGGACTACATAGTGAGTTCAAGATTAGCCTGGACTACACAGTGAGAACCTATCTCAAAAAAACTAAAAACAACAGAAACAAAACACCAGAAAGAATCAAAACTTAGAAATGCATAGTGGCTTATATTGGTGTTACATTCTGAAATATGTTCTTTAGTTTCTTTTCTTCCCTCCCCTGCCCGACCCCCAGTACTAGGAATTGCATCCAGGGCCTTTGCATTTAACTTCATTCCCAGCCCCCTTTTTTCTTTTAGTTTTCGTTTGAGACAGGCTCTCCTTAAATCACTGTTGCCCAGGCAGGGCTCAAACGCAATCCTCCTGCCTCAGCCTAATTAAGGATTAGGCCTAATAGTTTCTGAAGTATAAATATAACTTAGGTCAGCAATCAAAATCTTAATTTGGCATGTTGACTGAGCTGGTCAGAGTCTTAGTCCAGACAAAGATGAGCACCAAAGGAAGTAGATTCTGCCTTCCCTGCTGCTGCCTTCTTGCTTCCCTATCCCACATGCCAGAGATAAGGAGAAAGGGCCTGGAACACAAGGTCAGAGACAGAATGACAGGTACAGAGCCAATCTCACGGCCACCTCTTCTGCCACCAGCTCTCCCTAGCAACCAGAGAAATCCTGGGGACTGGCCCCCAGAGCTCCAGGCTCAGTGATCCTTTAGATCCAGTCCCCCAGTGTGGCCACGAGTCTTTCTCATATATAAAAGAACACCAGGTTCTGAGTGGTACTGCCTGGGGCGCAGGCTGTGCAAAGGGAAGATGCTGTACAGATCTGCTTCAAATCATGACCACTTAGCAGGCACGCGGCCACAGGGACTTATGACCATTCATTAGTTTATCCTCCCCGAATCCCTCCAAGGCATCTCTTATTGTGTCCATTTGACAAATACAGCAAAACTGAAAGGCAGAGAAACTGACTAATTGACTGAGTTGCAGCAAAGGAGGAAGATGGAGGTGGACTGGGGAGAGCAGGTCAGTCAGGAAATTTAAAGACTGAATCCATGGCTTTGTGCAATCCATTAGTCTCCAGGCTTTTGGAGTCCAGGAGACGTAGGGACTCTCTCATTTACCCACCTCCATTCTCCAAACCAGAGAATTGGGGCCTAGAGATGAAAGATTTACCCGAGGTCACATGGTGACCAAGAGGAGGAGGTGAGACTCCAACCAAGTGTCCTGGCCCCAGACATGGACCTAGACCTGTACTGTGGAGACCGGAAGCCAGAGGTGTTCAGTCACATGCTTGGCTCACCAGGGCACAGCAGTGCTGGGAGATCAGCTCAGTGGTACATTTTTCCACAGTATGAAGGTGCCTGGCCAAGGAGGCAAGCAGTAAGTAGAACCCAGCCTGCCCCTCTGGCCAAGAACCTGCTTGGGTGGGAATCCTCGGTCTGGGATCTGCCCACCCACTGCCTCTAAGGGTGCCTTCCCTTGGGGGCCTCAAACAGGTCTCTGGGTGTCTTCTCTAGGGATGGACAAGAAATAGGAGTTGTCTGGAGCCTGGAAAGCTCAAGCTGTTGTAGGATTCATCACTGTACACCGAGAGGAAGGTGGGACAACCCGATTCCAAGACACTTGTTTCTGCCTCTGATATAACACCTTCTAAAGGTGGTACCGTTGATTCAAGTCCTTCTGAATTAATCCATTGTAAGTATTTTAAACACTGGGAAGGGGATGCTGCAGAGGAGGTGTTGGACAGAAGAGGATGCCGGAATAAGTCTTCAGGAGGGAGGTAGGGAAAAGGAAAGGGAAAGCAAAAAGAATTAGGATGAGTTAAGTTCAGGTACCAGCTCCCCATGATGAATGTCATCATTATGTACTGCAAACATGTACTAATAAAAAAAAAAGAAAAAGCAGAGTAAGCCTTCAAAAAGTGTAAGTGAGCTGGATATGGTGGTGAGTGCCTGTAATTCTAGCACCCTGGGAGGCTGAGGCAGGAAATTTGCAAATTAGAGTCCAACCTGGGCCACTCAGCAACTTACTGAGACCCTGACTCAAAAAATAAGTTACTGGGGCCAGGGATTTAGTTCAGTGACATAGCATCTCCCTGGCAAGCTCGAGGTCCTGAGTTTGATCCCCGATACTGAAAATAAATAAATAAATAAAATAAAAGTTAAAGAAATAAATAGCTGAGGACATAGCTCAGTGTGAAGGCCCTGGGGTCAATCCTCAGTATTACCAAAAAAATAAAAGTATAAATCTAAGTACATGCAGGCTCTTCTGCACCTGCCCTGCCTGATAGCAACTGATCCTTCATCCAACAGCCCGACGAAGGGACAGGAACCTATTCTCAACCCTGTGAAGGTAAAACTGCCAAAAGAGAGATTTTTCTTCCCTTGGACAGAGGGCTAGCTACTCCCTCTTTTTCAGAAGAGGTCAACACTGCAGCTGCAGCTCTCCCTGGGGCTCCCACTGCCGCAACAGCTGTGTGTCAGGTCTCCCAGCTTCCAGGCAGCACCAGCTGCAGCAACACGGTGGCAGATGCCCACTCGGAGCCATGCAGAGCTGGGAAGGGAGAATCAAAATGAACTTGACGTTTTTCTCTTGGGCAACTGACCCCTGCAGTACCAGCCACCAATGGAAAAGGATGAGGGAGTTTCAAAGTGAAAGGAAAGGGATGCTGCTTTGGAAAGACTGATCACTAGCTGAAAATGGGACTGCAAAGATCAGAAAGACGGGAAGTAGAGCCAGAGGTGCAGGAAGCATCACTTCCCTAGGAAAGGGCCCCACAGAAATGAACAGGAGTGGGGGGGGGGCTGCTGCATTGAGCTGCTGCAAACTGCCCGAAACCTCATACATTAAACAACATTTTCTTATCTCTCAGGACTCTGAGGGGGTGGGGGTCCAGGAGGTGGCTGAAATGTCCAAAGTGACCTCTCCCACAGTGCCACCAGGGGCTTGGTTGGGGACCTCAGTTCTCTCCTATAAGCTTCATTTTTTTTTTTTTTTTTTTGGTTTGCTGATAAAAGCCAAGGCCCTGCCCCTGCCAAGCAAGCATTCTGTCACTAAGCTCTGTTTCCATCCCTTTTTATATTTTTATTTTGAGACAGGGCCTCCATCTCACAATTTCCTGACTCAGCCTCCTGCCTAGCTCCCCTGCCCTTTCCCGAGGCTTTCCTGCTGAGGCTCTGTGCCTTCTCACAAAACACACTTCACCCTTAGGAAATGAATGAGGGGAAGGAAGAGTCACCAAAGCCAGGCTGGGATACAGCATGCCCTCCTGTTGAATCCTGGCTGTCACAGCCACGTGATGATACCACATTGGCTCATCATTCCCCTGAGTTTAGGTTTCTGGGCATGCAAAACTGAAGGTTGTAATAGCAGCTACTTTAAGCGATCATTGAAAGGACTGACTGCAATAACAAATGTCAACCCTTTAAGTGGATGCCTTACCAAGGCAGTGCTCAATTGCATCAGCTCCTGGTATCCTAGGACCCCAAGGCCCGGTGAAGATACAAGCAGAAGCTGCCTGGCTCTTTCACTCGCTGATCTCGTTCTCCACACAGAGACCTAAAACGGGGGGGGGGGGGGGGGGGGGGGGGGAGGTGTCTGTGTGCTTCTGTGTGTACACTTGAGAATTGTGTATGTGCTGGGGCAGTGCAGGCCTGGCTGGTCCAAAACACAGGAAGTCCAGGTGCAGAGCAGCCTGCAGTAGGGTTCAAAGGATCTTGTCAAAATTCAGCTTGCATATTTCTGTTTCCTCTTGTTTCTGTCTTTTGGTTCCACTCTGCTTCCCTCAGGGGTCATCCTGTTGCTCCCTAGGGGGTGGCAAGACAGTCTTAGCAGGTCACTATTACGCCCTGTGATTTGTGAATCCTTTGAGGACAAAGTATGGGTCTCTCAGAAGTCTCGGCCAGAGAATCACCGCATCTTGCTGGCTCTGTTTGGATCTTGAGCCAAACACCGGGCCAGGGAAGAGTTGGCTGCCCAAGTCATATGGTCAACTCCTGAGCCCATCCTGAGTCCACAGCTCCGAGTGTGGGAACTTGTGGGAGAATTCTCCTGGGAAGCTGAGTGACTGCCACCAGAATAATTCCTGGAGGGAAAGTAATGTGTCTACCACTGTAGATCACAGCATTATTTCTAATGGTGAAAGTTTAGAAATTACCCACAAAAGAATAAAACAAAATGAAAAAAGAATAAAATAATGCCAGGTGTAGTGGCACACAACTGTGATCCAGCATGTGGGAGGCTGTGGCAGGAGGATCGCAGTGAGTTCAAAGGTCAGCCTGGGCTATATAGCAAGAACTTGTCTCCAAAAATCAAATAAACAAATAATAAATAATTTTTGAAGAGTAAAATGCATTAGAGAATATATATTTGTGGTGTATATATATATACATTATATATATGTATATGTATATCTATATACAGTGGACCTTGACTTACAAATTTATTCATCCCTGAGAGCTGGTTGTAACTCAGGTTGCAATTGAAGGCTCAGGCTCCTCTACACAGCCTTCAAACTCTCAGTGTGCTTAGAGAGACATTGACCCAGGATTTCTCAAATAACCCCACACAGAAAAGGATGTTGTAATGTTCCTTCCAGAACTCTTTAAAGGTTAAATCTCTGTCTGAGACCATCTGGAATCACAAGAGGCCAGCATTCTGGTCGTAACTCTAGACTTTGTTCATAAATTAAAACTAAAATACCAGTCATAACCCAAGTTGTTGGTATGTCAGGCCAGTTGTAACTCGAGGGTCCACTGTATACACACACACACACACACACACACACACACACACACACAAAACCTTTGTTTTGTAAGCATAATTCATTCTGGAAACATGCTTGTAATATAAAGCACTTGTATATCAAAGTAAATTTCCCTATAAGAAATAATGGAAACTCAGAAGATGCATTCCACAACTCAAAAATATTCATACAAAAAAATTCACATAAAAATGATTATAATACTGTAATATGATACAGAATAATAATGAACACAAAATATAAAGAAAAACAAACAGATTAACTTGCACTCAAATTTGAAAACCTTTGTCACTGGCATGAGGGAGACAAGACAGGAAAGTTACTGAGTAGGAGGGCCTTCACTATCAGTAAAGGAATCACTGCTGTCTATTGGCTCAATGGAATCCTTTCCTTTTCATGCAACTTTAACAAAGAACCTATCCAGTGACACTTGCTTTTACCTCCTTTTGAGGATTTCGTGGAAATGTGAGATTGTCTTGTCTTTAAACAGATTCATCACTGGCACTGCTACAGCCTTGTTTGGGTGGTGCTTTTCAATTTCAACAATTTTGCAGTTTCCCACATTTTACACACCTCCCTCATCTCATTCCTCTGTCTTTTTCTCCTGCTCCTCTGCAAATGAGGCCTCCTGCATAATCTCTTGCTGTCTGGCAATGATCAATCCCAGTCCCTTAAAGGGAGGAGAGAGAGAGAGAGAGGAAAACCATTGGCTCAGTTGTGCTCATGTGACACTCTGTGGCACCTACTACTCTCATGGCAAGACATCACTCATCTATCAAGTTAAATTTTGTTAGAAATATTTTTTTATCTTGCAGAACACTCACAGAACAAGTTATTCTCAATCCAGGTTTTACTGTGTGTGTATACATATATATATGTGTGTGTGTGTGTGTGTGTGTATTTATATGTGTACATGTATATTTGCATATACATTTGCATATTGTATATTTGAATCCACAAACAGGAATATGGAGAAAGAATGATTTTAAATTAAATTTGAATGATATGGAAAAATTGACAATATATTAAATGAAGGAAGCCAGAATACAGCTGCTAGTGGTGGCACCTGTAATCTCAGCACTCTGAGAAGCTGAGGCAGGAGGATCGAAAGTTAAGAGCCCAGCCTGGGCAGCTTAGCAACTACTGAGACTCTGTTTCATAATATTAAAATATTTTAAAAGGGCTGGGATGTAGCACAGTGTAAAAGCTCTGGTTTCAGTCCTTAGTCCTGGGGGTGGGGGCAGAATACAAATACATACACACTACTTTCTTAAACGCAACTGTATACAAAAATTGTTGCCAGCCAGGCACTGTGGCAGGGCAGTGCAGCCCTGTAACCCAACACTGAGGAGGCTGAGGCAGGAAAACAACAAATTCAAGGCAAGCTGAGGCTGCATAACAAGCTCAAGCCCAGCCTGGACTACTTTGAAAGACCCTGTCTCAAAAGAAGAAACAACAAAAAAATCATTGCAAAAGTAATAGGTAACCTAGCCAAGCATTAAAAGGAGAGGAGAAGAAAGCTATTAGGGAGAACACACAGACACTATTAATCACCGCAGAAATAAACACAGAGCCCATTTAGCCCATTCTTTTGTCCATCTGTCTTCTTAACATTGCCACAGTCAAAGAAAAGATCTAAAACATGCCTTGAGCATGGGTTTGCTGCTTTTTTTTTTTTTTTTTTGTACTGGGGGTTGAACTAAGGGTC
Source organism: Heterocephalus glaber (assembly GCF_000247695.1). The sequence continues at coordinate 27,424,014 of NW_004624751.1, forward strand.
TTTGTACTGAGCTACATCCCCAGCCCTTTTTATGTTTTATTTTGAGACAGGGCTCCTTAAGTCACTAAGTGGCCCAACCTGGGATCGAACTTGTGATTGTCCTACCTCAAGCTCACAGAGGTCTGTGTTTGCTGCTCTTGTTTCTCATCTTCCATGAGAAAATTCATGTAAGATATTCAAATTTCTATCTCAGGAGTAGCCTTTGAGTTATTATTTTTGTTTTCCCTTTAAATATGTGTATGTGGCCGGGCGTGGTGGTGCATGCATATAATCCCAGCACTGGAGAGGCTGAGGCAGAAGAATTGCCGAGAGTTCAAGGCCAGCCTGGGCTACACAGCAAGACCCTGACCCCATGAAAAAAAACAAAAGAAACAAACAGAAAAATAAATAAATGTGTGTGTGTGCGTGTGTGTGCGTGTGTGTGTGTGTGTGTGTGTTATGGTGACTTTAGTAATGCTTTGATAACATGCATTTAATTAATCAGATCCATAATCTTTATTTTGTTGAAACATGACCATACCCATTATGTGCTTGCTGTATGTGGTTATCCTCACACCCTTGCCAGAGGTGAAGGTGGTGAAGCCTAAGGCATTCCCGTAAATCAGCAATCTCACAGCACGAGTTCTTAAAAGTCCCTTCTGCCTGCCTCTCCCCGGATTTCCCACACCCCGGGAAAGCTCCCCTCCTTTTGACATTGCCTACTGCACCGCCACCTGCTCCTGAGAGTCACTGCACCCTGGTCAGCGTGGGGCGCTTTGCTCCATTTTGTTGTGTGTGGCAGCCCCTTCAGAATTCTCATGAAAATCGGTCCTCCACAGCATCAGACTTAATGCATTCGGCTCATGCCCCCATGGCCATCTCCCTCAGTTAGGGTTCCTCAGCACTCCTAGGGGTGCAGCACCCACAAGCCCTTTCCAGGCTCATTCTGGGCCAGGCTATGGTCGGTTCTTTCCCAACTCCCCCAGGATCGAGGCCTTCTTACCTCTCTGCACTCTGCCAAGGTGAAAAACAAACTCAGTGGGCCCTGGTGCTCAAGCGCGAGTGAGAAAAGGCTTTGCCATTTCAACATAGGACTCTGCATCTCATCTAAGCCAACGTCAATCACAGACTTGTGCTGGACATGGTGCCACACATCTATAATCCCAGCTGCTACAGAGACTGAGGCAGGTGAATTGCAAGTTCAAGACCAGCCTGGGCAACTCAGCAAGACTGTCTCCAAGTAAAAAATAATAACTAAAAGGGTTGGAGTGCAGCTCAGTGGTAGAGTTCCTGCCTGGAATGCATAAGGCCCCAGGTTTGATGCCTAGGACCATAAAAATAATGATTAAATAAACGCATCCTTGAAGCATTTTCAAATTCCCAATATCTGATTGTAGAATATTAGAGTACTATGTGCTAATCTGCATCCAAGAACACAATAGCCAGGGTAGAAAAATGTTGATGAAAATGAAGAGAAATTAATGGATTCATAGATCGTTTAGGAAGCAGAATCAAAGGACCATAGTTATTGATTGGAAGGGACTAGACAAGAAGTGTCTTGAGGACAAGAAGTGAAGAGAGCCAGGGGTGATGGTGCATGCCTGTAGTCCCAAGCACTCAGGAGGCTGAGGCAGGAGGGTTGCTGTGAGTTCAAGGCCAGCCTGGGCTACATAGTGAGCTCAAGACCAGCCTGAACTAGATGGTGAAACCCTGTCTCAAAAAAGAGAGAGAGAGAAGATGCAACTAGACGGTTTTGAAGGCACAACATAGATGCCCAGGTAGGGGGCTGCATAGAAGAAAAAAGGCATTAGAGAAAAGCCTGAAGAAAACCAGTGTTAAAGATAAATTACAAAGACCAAGAAGTGGAGAGAACTGGGTAGGAAAACCTTCAAAATAGACCATCATGGAAATCAAAGGAAGAATTTCCAGAGGAGAAAACAATTGACAGTGTCAGTGTTGCCAAGCGACCAAATAATACGAGAGCTAGGAATGAATGCTGGGCTCAGCAATGCCTAACATCTAAGATTGACTTTTCAAAGTCAAATTATAAAGGGACAAGACTGTTATTGAAGGATAGAGAGGTGTTTGTTTGTCTGTTTGTTTGTTTTGTTTTTGAGACAAGATCTTGCTATGTACCCCGTATGTAGCCTTGACCTCAGAGTGATCCTCCTGCCTCAGCCTCCCCAGTGCTGGGATTTTAGACCTGTACCACCACATTCAGCAGAGAGGTTTGCAGGTCAGAATCTCTGGTTTCCAGGACCTGATCATCTAAGTTTACAAACAAAAACAGAGCTACAGGTAATTATCCCTCCTTCCTCAGCGACCAAAAGCCAAACAAACTAGAATTACTACAGTACATAATGAGCCAACCAAGTGGTATAAATATTTCACCTCAAGCTTTCTCCAATGAATACTATAGATCAGGAAAGTTATGGTTTTTTTCTGGACTCTACATCTTGAGATTATTGTTACCACCATGCACCACTTCCAGCTAAAATAACCAAATTAGAGAATAATTTAGAAGCCTTTTTAATATAAGAAACAATTCATGAATCTGCATTGTGTTTGGATTGGTCAAGATAGCTATGAGAGTATTAGTAAAATATTTGAGGAATTTTTATATAGAAGGGCATTTTTTGGTGTTGCTCCTGAAGACAGATCAAAGACAAATAAGGAAGAGGAGACAAATTATCTCAGAAAGGAAGAAAGGGAGAGAAGGAGGTGAGAGGGAGGGAGACAGAGAGAGAGAGAGAGAGAGAGAGAGGCGGTGGGGGAGAGAAAGACAGAGACAGAGAGAGAAAAGAAAAGGAAGAAAAAATTCTTATCAAAAACGCAATGAGCTTTTAAATGCCTTTTAAACTTAAGATTCTGTGACTCTAGTTCAGAGATAGTCACTCTTTTCCAAGGTGGTTAGAAAAGTATTGTTGGAAGAAGTATTGTTGGAAGTATTGTCCACGCCAGCCTGGGAAGATGGGTGGGCTTCTGATGATGAGCAGGAGAAAGGCTGCTCGTGAGGAGCAGAGGCCCAGCTTCCTCACACCACTTTGTACCAAAGTGATGGGCTCTTTCAATGCCAGCACCCAGAATTGGCGCCAAATCCCTTAGGTCACAGAGTTACCGAAGATGTTTGTGCAAGGGAGTACAACTCAATTAAGCAAAGCTTCGAGGAAGATTGTTCTGGTGTTTACTTAGGATGGATTAGAAATGAGACAGAGAAAAGCATGGATTATTAGGAGGGTTAAGAAAATAGGAAGTTAGGGGAAAAATAAATGCTAGAAGGAAGAACACAAATTCACAGGCTTGGCTGGCTGCTTCTGTTGGGAAAGAGGTAGAAGGGAAAAGCAGATGAGTGAATGAAAGAAGAGGCATGGGAAGATCAGCGTTGGGGAGTCTAACTGGAGAAGGAAGTCACACGTCGAGATGGGAACCCGTCTAAGGGGACCCTGGCCAAGGCAACCTCTCCTTGTTGCAGTGGCTTGCACCATCCAGTGGAATATTACCAGCTGCCATCACAGAGGAAGCTGGGCTCCTGGCTTTCCTAAATGAGCCAAGCTGTTGTACTGGCAAACAACACACATGACAGGCACTTAGCCAAGCATGAAGCAACAGGTCTGAAACATGTGAGCGTGTAGATAGAGCATCTCCAGCCCATAGCTCCTGATCAAAGGAATTAATTCACAGAACCAAGTGAAGAAGAAATCTCTCCAAACTCCAGAGCTACCCACTCTTTTTCCTTCTGCCTTTTCTAAGAACATGCATAAATCTAGGATGAGATTTACTTTCTTACTGGAAACTGGGGCAGAGAGGGACATTTAAAGCAAAGGTATTTTGAGGTAGTACTTGAGGTAAAATAGGGGGGAAAACTCTAACCCAGTCTACGTAGAAAAAGTAAATATAGATGCAGAGCTGGTGAATTTGAACAGTGTAGAAAAGCAGACTGGATCATTCAGGCTCCTGGAGCTGTTTTTTTCTCAACGGTGGGTGGTTTTATTTTGTTTGGTTTTGTTTTTGCTTGGATTATCTGGACAATTGCCTCAACTCCCCATTTCACTGTGGTTCTATAGACAGAGTCTTCTAAGTGTTCTATTTTTATCGTGCTCCAATAAGAGCGGAACACAATGGAGCTCATTGAAATGAACCCCACTGGAAGGATTAAGCCAGTGGAAAAGATATGTTTCCTGCACATCCTGTATTTTCCATGATGCAGAAAAACGAGCAGTTCCCTGCCCTTGGTCTGTCCTCCTCATTAACCATACTTTCCTCCTTGCAGGCCAGGGTAAAACAGAAAGCAGCATTTGGGCAAATATCCATGCTGATAAGGGCAAAAGGAAACGCAGTAGTCTGGAAAGTACTTCTAAGCGACCAGGCCCTGTGGCCTCCAGTCCTCTGCTCTGGAGTCCCCTGGACAGCCCGACGGGGTTGCCCCTGCAGCGTGGCTTTTCCTGAGCAACGCTGAGATTCCGTGCCTCCCTGAAATTCCCTGAGCAAATTCGAAGCCTAAGCCAGGGTCTCTGGTTGGAGTTCCCTACACCATGAGGAGTTCAGGGGCTGGCAACAGCTGGAAGCCTCCAGAAGCAGCTTTCTTCTTTAGGTCTCTTCTCTCTGGTGGACTTTGGGCTTTGGTCATATTAAAAACAGCTCCTCTTAGGGCTGGGGATTTAGCTCAGTGGTTTCGCCGCCTGCTGCACAGGCGCAAGCACCCGAGTTCAATCTCCGGTACCAAAAAAAAAAAAAACAAAAAACCTCTTCTTGCCAAGGGTGGCGGTGCACACCTGTAATCCCAGCACTCTGGAAGACTAAGGCTGGAGGATCACACGTGTGAACCCAGTTTGGGCAACCTAGCAATTTAGTGAGACCCTAAAAGCCAGATTTGTAAAGGCCAGGTTGTAATTCAGTCTGAAGGCCCTGGGTTCAATCCTCCTAGTATGGGGGGGGGGGGGTGCCACTCTTCTTTGTTTGTTTGGTTGGTTGGTTGTTTTTGTGAGGCGGGATCTCACTATGTAGTCCAGGCTAACCTCAAACTTGTAGCAGTCCTTCTGCCTCAGCCTCCCAAGTGCTGGGACTACAGGCACGTGCCTCCACGCCCAGCTGAAGCACTCTTCTTTTTAAAGCCACTTGAGATAAATGGCATAGGTGCTTCTTGAAGTGCTGCATCACGGAAGGGTAGAAAATTTGTATTTATAGGAAAAGGTGATGAAAAGGGACCGAGCAGCTTCTGGCTGCTGTTGAAGAGAGGCAAGGACCAAGTTGGGGACTCCTCTCTCAAGGCTCCAGCCTTGGGCCTGGACTTCTCCACAGAGCTGGAAATTCAGCCTGAAAAGCAGGCTCAGTCCCTGCTTCACTGGCCTCAGAGGAACTAGGGCTGAACACATATATCACCGTGACCTGCGACCCCTGTCCTCCAGAGCTGAGAGACTGAGCGCTCTCAGTTCTCCAACCTCCCATCCAAAATGCTTCCCACAGCAGCTTGCCTACCCAGAGGCTGCTTCCAAATGGGCTAAAGTCCCACAGTGAGTTGGGAAGCCAGGCGTACAACCTGTCTCAGGCTGAGTTTTCATAGCAGGCATGCTGTTTTGTCTTGTTTTTTAATTGTTGTTTTGATTGGTTGATTTGTTACGCAGTACTGGGGATTGAACCCAGTACCTTTGCACTGAGCTACAGATCTAACCCCTTTTTATTCTTTACATTCAGAAACAGGGTCTTACTAAGTCATTAAGTTTCCCAGGCTGGACTTGAACTTGCAGTCCTCCTGCCTCAGCCTCAGTGCTGGCGTTACAGGCACCTGTCACCTTCAGACTGTTTTTACTTCGAATTTTATATTTTTTGACAGAATTTTAAAAATCAATAAAACTAGCAAGGCTTTCTAGAAAAAACCTTTATAATTTATGCAAGATCACACATACGTCAACAGTCCACACTAGTGATTATCACAATTGTGGTATTGTTATTGTTACTATGGGGACTGTGGAGTTGATTGGATGCAGGTTAAAGCCTTCCCAAGCCACAGGCTACATTCAAAAGGGATTGAAAAGGTGCCAGGCATGGTCACACACACACACACACACACACACACACACACACACACACACACACCTGCAACTGCACCAATCCTGGGCTGGGGCAGGAGGACAGCAAGTTCAAGGGGGGGGGGGTGCAAATGGTGCCCAGATTCCTGTAAAGACATAACAAACCTCAGAGAAATGACTGGTCTGAGAAGGAATCAATTTATGACAGGGACATACTTTATAAAAGCTCTCAGAAGGGGCTGAGGGGCAAGCAAAGAAAGAAATTTCTTAAGTAAATATCAAATCAATTAAAGGAACAGATCCATGGAAATAAATCATTTACAGAAACAGGCCCTACCTAGGGCTTCTAACACAAAACACCTTAACTGCTAGGCCTCAACTAACTCAGTGAAAAGATTCTAAAATGATTCAGTGTCCACACAAGGGAGAAAGAGGCAACTTGCTAAAGCAAACCCTGCAAAACAAAGGTTTTCAAGATATAAAAATTCATAAGTTTCTCTTATCAGAAAGGAGGTGAATGAATATTCTGGCATTCTCATGGTGTATTTGCTTTAGCATTTGTCATATAGTTATCCTGTGCAAAGGTAAGGTCTGGTATGCACTGTAATTACTTTCCCACCTACTTCTGTCACGAGGTCTACTTAAAGGGCAATTTCTTTCTTTAGTTCTTTAAATGCTTCCAAAAAGATATCTTAAGGTCAAGAAACGCCAACAATGTGCAAATATCTTTCAGGAGTAGTCATTTTCCCCCTGGTACCATTAGGGGAGATTTTAGTGTAGTCAGTCTAAAGCACGGTAATGGAGGGTCATGTTTCTGTTTACTCAGGGACAGTATTAGTAATCGAAACCAGTAGGAAGCAGGCCTCCCTGCACTGCTACCCAGCATTCTCCAGCAGGCTGCCTTCATTTGCTAGTTTGGATTCCAGAGGATGTCAAAATGCCTTTTCCCATAAAATATCCAAAACATACATATATGGTGTCTGTGTAGACCTCTCTCCAAAATGCTGACACTTTACATGTTGGTAAAGGCTTGATTATAAGAGTTGGATTAATTAATGATGCACCATCTCTATGAGATGTAGTAGCTGAAGATTTGTGTGTGGGTGGGTTCTTTTTTTTTTGGTCCTGGGGATCGAACTCGGGTCCTTGCACTTTCGAGGCAGGTGACGGAACCACTGGGCTAAATCCCCAGCCCCCAAGTGGGTTCTTTGCACATCAGTTATGATGAGCTGGAGTTTGATGATGTTTTGCTCTTCAGCTATCCTCGTGGTAAACAAGGTGCACTTCTATAATCCTAGCACTCTGGGATCCTGAGCCTGGAGAGCTGCAAGTTTGAGGCCACCCTCAAAATTTAGCAACCCAGCCAGAGACACCTTTCCTCAAAAAAAAAGGCAAGGCTGTAGCTCAGTGGAAAAGCCCTAGATTTAATCTTCAGTACCACCACCAAAAAAAAAGTATATATATATATTGCCTCTTGGTAACTGAAGTCCAGTGAACAGATTAATACTTCTTTATCCAAACAAATTAGGCAAATTTTCCCAGTAATATTTGGCTGGTACATTTAACAAATATATACCTGGTGCTTATCATATGCACACTAAGAAAGGCACTAAGGGGACAAATGGGAACAAAACAGTATAGTCCTCAAAAGCAGAGCACAAAAGGGCGTGTCTTTGTTGTGATCCTGGTTGTGGTGGTATTAAAGGAGGAAACTACAACAAATCTAGTTTTGGTCATCTTAATTAGCTTTATTTGCCATTCTAGAAGCAGGCAGCAGTCCAGACCCAAAAAGATTCACAATGCTCCACATCACCACACATGCAGATTATAGTTATAGCCAGAGAACGGAAGTGAGGTACAGGAAACGGAAGTGAGGGGCAGAGGCAGCCCCATTGGTTAAAACTTAACGTCTGTGGTGTGTGAGCCTAATGTGGACAGGTGGCTGCCTTGTAGTGACTGACTGGTGCTGAGCAGCCGTGATTGGCTGAGACTCCACCACGTGATGCCACAGTAAATTCCAATCTGAGCCAGGCACTGTGGCACACTTCTGTTCCCAGCTACAGGGAAGGAAGACCCGAGACAGGAGGGTTGCAAGTTTGAGGTCAGCCTGGGAATTAGCAAAACTGTTTCAAAATACAAAATGAAAAGGGGTTGAGACTGTAACTCAGCGCTCTGTGGGTTCATACTTCAGTACGTCCCCACCTCTAAAAAAAGAGTAGATTATAATCTGCTTACATATCATCTATGGTTACAATTCACTGTGTATGGAGAAACCTATAGAACAAATTAAAAATATGTCCAGAAGCAGCTTTAGGAAGCAGCTTTAGGAAAAGTTTGGGGCCAGCCTGGGCTACACAGAGAGAACCTGTCTCAAAAAAAGAAAGGAAGAGAAAGGGAGAAAAGGAGAAGAGAAGAGAAGAGAAACAGTGTAATCCCAGCACTTTGGGAGACTGAGGCAAGAGGATTGCAATTTGAACCCAACCTAGGCAATTCATAGAACTGTTGGTACTTTTTGACATCTTATAAACCCTTTTTTTTTTGAGACAGGGTCTCACTAAGTTGCTAAATTGTCCAAGCTGAGCTCAAACACATGATCTTCCTGCCTCACCCTTCCAGAATGTGCCACTGCTCCCAGGTTGTTTTGCTGTGTTTTTTAAATAAAGCCTCACTGTATCGCACAGGCTGCCCCCAAATTCAAGATCCTTGGACCTCAGCCTCCAAAGTACTTGGGATTATAGAAGCACTCAACATGCCTGGAATTAAAGCTATCTCATTATACAATATTTAATGAATAAAATACTGTACTATTCATTCTCTGGAGGAAGAGACAGGTAACTAACAAGCAGACTAATAAATACCATATTCACAGATTATGTGATGTGAAGAACATTCTTTTAAAAAGATATGAAATAATAAAGGAGGGCAATCTCTCTTCAGAAGGGCAATCAGAGCGGAACTCTCTAAGCAGGGAACATCAAAACTGAGACCTAAATGTAACAGCCAGCCAGGTTTAGAGAAATGTCTAACAGTGAAGGAACTACCCAGCTGCTTTAAATCACCAGAATGACCTTCAAAATCGTGACTTTATTAAGAGAAAGCCTTGAAGGATAGCCAGATTTCAATGGGATGACTTCAGATTAGATTATTGAGTATTGTAGTCCTAACAAAACAAGAATATAAAAAGAATGCAAAGCTTCTCAGATACAATAATCTTTAGATCCAAGGCATTTAAATATCTAAGAGTTAAAGAAATGCAAAACGCAACCAGGTGATGAAAGCAGGGGGTACTGGACGAACACCTGTGATCCCAGCTACTTGGGAGGCTGAGACAGGAGAGTGGAAAGTTCCGAAATAGACTGGACATTTTAGCAAGCTTCTGTCTGAAAATAAAAAATTTTTAAAGGGTGGGTGAAGTAGCTTACCACTCCCTGGATTCAATTCCCAGCAGAGTGTGTGGGTGGGGGAGGAAGAGAGACAGGAAAGAAAGAGAAAGAAAGAAAGAAGGAAGGAAGGAAAGAAAGAAAGAAAGAGAAAGAGAGAGAGAGAGAGAGAAAGAGGTGGGGAGGGATGGAGGGAAGATGGGTGAGGATTTCAGACATCAGTTGATAGAAGAATTAGGAAATGCATCTCTTGAATCTAGAGTTTAGGTATCGGAAATCACTCCTTAACAAATAAACTTAGTGGGTCCCAGAGTCTCCAAAATTGCATTCAGCCATGTGCAAGGTTGACTGTTGAGAAAAAAAATTTTTTTTGAGATACAATCTTGTCTACTGAGAGTAAATATCTCCCAGCCATGGAAAAATTTCCAATTAAACAGAAAAATGGTTCAGAAAATCCAACCCGTACATTTGTACATTTAAAAATGTGTTTGTAATGTGAAAGAAAATTTGACCTATTGAAGTAAAAGAACAACTTTGTAAATTTCAAATGTATAATTAAAATGTACAATTTTAAATGCATAAGGTATTTAGACCAATTGAAATCTAATTTTATACATAATACTACTAAATATTTAAAGGTGTCCATACTTACGTTCTATGTATTAGATTTAGAAGAGTTATCTAAGAACTTAGGAAGAATTTTCTTAAGTATTTTAACTGCAGCATTTAAAAGGAATATCACATATATTTAATATATAAAAGCTGTTTAAATATTTAAGGGTATTATTTTAGCAAACATGATTTAAATTCCAAAAAAAGTGATGTTAAAATTTGCTAGGCTACTAGATGTGATAAAGATTTAGAAGCTAAATTTAAAAGCTTAAAGAAAAGCCAGTATTGATAATTTATAACTCAGGTATGTGATTTATAGATTTAATGTTAAATATTAAATTCCATATATCTAAAATAAACTCTGAATAATCTTTTCTCTACATAAAACCACTATCCAAAACAATTGCTCATATTTATAGCTTTAGCCCCAAGCTACAGAAAAGACTCCCACTGAGGGACAGTCCCAGGAAGCCTGGCCGTCTACAACAGTGGGACCAACCTTCAACTGTGTATCAAAGGAAATGATTTGTCCTAAGGTCATTTGCAGAGCTAAAATACCAAATTTGAGGTGTTGTCTTTTAAAACAAACAAACAAAAAACTCCCCTTACCAGGGTCCCCTCGAGGTCATCATAATTTCTCCCAAGCGGGTGTGTGGATACGGTACACTTGTGCTTTACTTTTTACACTTGTGACATCACCGTGAAAGCTTCTGTTACATTATCTTTCCTCCCACCAAACCATGAGATTCCACATTGGGAATGTAATCATTGTGTGTTCTAGTTACTATAGCAATCTGAGATTGTTTGCTTGTTTATTTTTTCGTTTGTTCATTTTGCAGTTCTGAGGGTAGAACCCAGGGCCTCGCACCTGCTAGGCAAGCACTCTACCACTGAGTTGTACTTCTAGCCCAGCATTTTAAACTGAATTAAACAAAACAAAAACCTCTGCGTATCTCTCTCTAGGACCTGGGATCAACTCTATGATTTTCTTCCCACTTGTCTCTTCAAAAACACAGACACCAACCCAACTGGCTTCTCACCTTAGCTTCCTAGATTCACCCAGTCCTATTTGGGTCTCTGACCTGATTTTACATTGTTTATACTGGCCCTGACCTGGCACTCACTGCCTTAGGGCACAGTTTCTGGCATTATCCCACTGACTCCACCCACCTCAGCTGCAAGACCAAGTCTGTCAAGGAAGAGCATCAGACAGCAGAGCTTGGAAGACTGTCTGGAAATACTACTGGCTTAGTAGGTGTTTACAGACTAAAGTCACTCAATTATCTATCATTTCCTAAGTATCTTCCATATTCAAGAGACTCTGCTGAGAATGAAAATTTTTTAAAATAGCAAGATGAGATCCGTACGGTCCAGAGCACCAGGAGCGATAGAAGTGCTCTTACAGAGGTATCTATGAAATGTCCAAGGATCATTGAAGAACACATCCTAAATTGAAAGAGAGAGTGAGACAGGAAAGAATCCTCATGGTTGCGGCCCCAAGTTAAATTTTAGTGGCTAGATCAACACGTTTTTGAGCTTGCTTCAATGTTAGGAAGGAAGCATGATCTACAGTGACTTAAAGACTCATATTTGATGACGCTGTTTAGCAAGACTGGGAATACAAAAAGATATGCTGGTCCTTTGGCTGTGTTTGTGAATTCGGTTTGAGGTATAACTGTTCGAATGTGGCATGTACATGGGATTATCAAGTGAAGATATTAATACATGACCGGAAAAAAGAGCTCAATTTTTACAAATTCCATAGACTGGAGTTTTATCTTCAGGAGTCATCCACATACATACAGCCTTAAGAGTGAAAGAGTCGCCCTGGATCACAGGAACAGTGGGGAGAGAAGAAAACAAGTGCGGTATCGTGAGGCCCATCCACACCAAAGGGCTGAGAAGAGGAAGAGGCTTCGAAGCTGGGAGGGGACCAAGAGGAGCACCCAGAGATGAGTGGGGGCAGGAGAATGTGGTGGTGGCCCTGTTGGCTCCTGTATCGATTCCTACTCTCCTTCTTCACAAAATGCCTTCCCTGTGGAGTTATGGGCCTCTCGGAAGTCACTAGTCCCAAGACCTGGCTTGATTTGTGTATGGATAGTTCCACTTCCTTTGCTGGGGACTGCAAGGAGCAAGTGACCCAGTAGAGTCAAGAAAGGTTCGATGGGCGCCATTAGTCTCTAAGCAGAACTCGTAGAAATGATACTTCACATGGCACCTGGATAAATATGAAGCCTGGACTTGCTGCCATGCTCTCTTCCTGCCAATCTGAGAAGGGGGCCAACTGAAGGAAGAAAGCCAAGCCAGGAGAATCACAGTGGGAGCCAGCTCCAGATTTCCATGTGTGCGGCCTCTGAAGTTCTTGCTGCTTCGCCAGTGTGGGTTGAGTTCTCTGTTACTTTCGCCCCAAGCAGAGCTAACTGAAGCCACAGGAGGTGAGCACTTCAATAGGAAGCGATGAAGAGTGGTGAGTGGTGACAGGAAGCCAGGTGATGAAGGGCCTGAAGTGCATCCAAAGACTCTGAGAACCAGGGGCCTGGAAGGAGCCATTTCCGGTGATGGTGCAGTGGGCCACGGTCCCCACTGCCGTGGGAGAAGGGATGGGAAGTGAGCACCTAGAGCCGGTGAAGTCCTCTTCAGGAAGGGTTCCTGCAATGTGAGGACTTAGAAGAGGCCATGGCTATGTAAGAGAATAAAGTGTTGGGGAAAGGTTTCTTTCCTTTTGCTTATTTTGAAGATGAGGACTAGTCAACCCGAGTTTCTTGCCGTTACCACTCTGTGGCCATCCCCTAAGTTTGTGGGGAATTTCAATGGAGAGAGGAGTTCAATAGTCCCATGACTCTAATAACTTATCCTGGATTCAGCTATAAAACTGTAGAAAAGCAGGAACTAAACTTGCATAGTGTATCACATTCTTTCTGAACAGGTAAGAAGGAAAAATCACAACATCGATTGTTTTAAATGTCTTTATTTCATGTTCTTCAAGCCAAATGGGTACAATTTGAGTGCTGTCCTTTAGAACATTTTAAAATCGATTGGTGAATATATGTAAAACTGTTGGCATTAAGTTGAGTTTATCTAAAGTAACTCCATACTCACCACCTGGTTAAACTTGGCATTGCGTATTTTCGGCTGTTCAGATGAAGCTGGCTGCTGTTTCCAATCGAGTCCCACCTGAACACATTAGCCTGTGTGACATACACATGGTGGGGAGGGCTGGTCCCGAAATGAATCTTTTTTTTTTTTGTACCAGAGATCAAACTCAGGACCTTGCACTTGCCAGGCAGGCGCAGTGCCACTGAACTAAATCCCCTGCCCACTGAACTAAATCCCCTGCCCACCGAAATGAATCTTTTTGGTGGGAGGAACAATTCTGCCAAATTCGCCAATCACCCATTCACCTGGGAACCAAAAAAAAGAGTAAACCACAGCAGTGCCAAACTCCACGATATCTTAGTCAAAAGATGGGTTCACTAAGCAGACAACCATCACATGCCTAAAGCGAGACCCTGAGAATCCAGAGCTGAGTAAAAGAATTGGTCCACCTTCCACATAAACACACAACCATTTCACAGACAGATTGCCAAGAAACATTCTATTTTCAGGTAATTAAACAATAGCCTTTTCCTATCTAACAGATTATCTTTTAAAAACATGTAATTAAATTAGCCCAGCAGTGACCTTTAGCCATAGGCTGATTACTAAATGATCAACCCTTGCACATTGATTAGTTATCAGTTTTTAATTACAAAGGTCAATTTTTATGTTCTTTCCAGGAAGTGAATTTAACAAGATGTCAGTTGTCTCCTTCTCAGTCTCATGGAGAGAAACTTCCCTAGTACCTGAAGCAGTAATTTAAGCCTAAATCATTCTGATTCTGGGACAGAGTAACAGGTACATCTGATGTAGCCCTAAATTTGGAAATCCAAATAGACTCCAACTTAAAATGAGTTGATTTATCTTTTTTTTTTTCATTCTACAAAAAAAGAAAAAGCAATCTACATTTAATGGAAACCATACTTTGAATTTTGATCTTTTCCTTAACTGGCAATATGAGATGATAAATATTCTCACAATGCCCAGCTGTAAGTTAATATAAGTGTTATGAACATGTTTAAAGTAGGCTAGGCTAGGCTAAGCTATTATCTTTGGTAAGTAGGGTGTATTAAGCACTTTTTTCCCCAGAATTGGAGATTTTACCTGGAGCACTTTACCATTAAGCTATATTCCCAGCCCATTTTATTTTATTTTATTTTATTTTTTGGTACTGGGGTTCAAACTCAGGATGTTGCACTTTTGAGGCAGGCTCAGTGCCACTGAGCTAAATCCCTAACCCCCATTTAATTTTTTAATTTGAGACAGGGTCTTGTTAAATTGCCCAGGCTGGACTTAAATTGCAATCTTCCTACCTCAGCCTTCCAAGAAGCTAAGACTACAGGCATGTGCCAATTCCCAGCTTTTAAATGGAATTTTTTTTTTTTTTTTTTTGAGACAGGGTCTCACTATGTAGTTCAGGCTGTCATTGAGCTCACTATGTAGCCCAGACTGGCCTCAAACTTGTGGTGAGCCTCCTGCCTCAGCCTCCCAAGTGCTGGGATTACAAGTGTGCACCACCACACCCAGCTCTTAAATGAATTTTTGACTTACCATATTTTCAACCTACAGTGGGTTTATTGGGACATAACTACTGTTTGTCAAGGAGTATTTGTATCTTTTAATTACTAAAAAAAAACAGCTAAGAGAATGAAAGCCAGGGTAAAATTAGTTTATGGTACAAATCAAGCCTTTGAATAACATCTTAGTCAAAACAAGGCATAGAATAAATAAATAAATGTATAAATAAGACATAAAGTCAAGCATTGGCTCAGGTAAAGCAAGGGTGGGTGATTATATGGTCAGGGGGCCCTGCACCTTCTATGCTGAATTTGATTGTTTGTTTTGGTTTTTTTTTTTTTTTTGATACCAGAGATCGAACTCAGGTCCTTGTGCTTGTGCAGCAGGTGGTGAAACCATTGAGCTAAATCCCCAGCCCTATTATGCTGAATTTGAGTATTTCCTGTGCTCCTAAGGCCCACCTTGCTATCTAGACCTTGCAAAACTGATTGTACTACTAACGGAGCCTCTGTTCCCCAGAACCTAAGACCTCTGACCCTAGTCTAGGACCCAGGAAAACTGAGTAGTGTGAAAGGGGACAGGAAGGGGACAAGGGAGGCTGTGGAACCAGCAGAATAATACTACTAATAATAAGGCAGAAAACTCAGAAGATGTAAAGCAAGTAATTTTGGTTTCAAATGATCTACAGTTATTGCACAAAAGAATTCAAAGAACAATTTTCAACAGAAAAATACCTAGTCTGTAGTCACATAGCAGTAAACAAGGCAGGTGAGACCTCTGTCCTCTAGGAGTTTCTAAATTTTTTAAATTGAGAGATTTTTTTTTTTTAACTCTTTTCCCTTAATGCCAGATAACTTTTCTTTTCTTTCTCTTTTTTTTTTTTGGTACTGGGTATCGAACTCAGGTCCTTGCACTTTTGAGGCAGGTGGTGGAACCACTGAGCTAAATCCTGGGCCCCCAGATAGCTTTTATTTTCAATGTTTGTAGCTATTTTCACAAAGAAATGAACAAGTCTTGGAGCAGGGCCTGGTGGTGCACACCTGTGATCCCAGCACTTGGGATGAGTCATGTTTGAGGCCTCTCTGAGCTACACAGCAAGTCCCGGGTCAGGGTACAAAGAGAGACCCTGTCTCAGAAAGACAAAAAAGGAAGGAAAGAAGGAAGAGAGGAAGGAGTCAACATTTTGTTCTATTTTTATTAGAAATTAAATAGAAAAACACTTTTTTCATTTCAAACATTGCCCTCAATAAATTATTTACACACACAACAGAAAGTTCAATAAGATAAAAGCCAGCTGCTCTCTGAGATTACTACAGCATAATATTCAAAGGAAAATATAGCATATTTTTTTCCATGAGATAAAATAGAACGAATTCATTTTGTAAAAAACAAAACTCATGCAAGAATCCCATTCAGTCTTAATAAAGTGGGTTTGTAATTTTTGCATTGCTGCTATTATAAAATTGATGGCATCGCATAAATCTTTCTATTACTTTTGAAGTATTTCTTCTATAAGTGTATACAGTCACCATCATCATTCAAATTTCAAGTCCTCTCACTTTTCATACTAGGGAATTCTCACAGCAGAGGCTGAAGTTCAGGACACTATCACTGAGCAAAACACTTTAACTTATAGCTCTGTAAAACCAGATCTGGTTGAAAGACTACAGGGAGAGAGCCAGGGATTTAGCTCAGTGGTTCGGCCGCCTGCCTCACAAGAACAAGGTCCTGAGTTCAATCTCCAGTACCAAAAAAAAAAAAGACTACAGGGAGAAAGGCAATGTCACATATTCTCTCCACGAGCTCTGTATTTGGTGACTTTGCTTTAAAATATTCTAATGATGCTGAATATTAACTACAGGTTGTAATTTGATATCCACAACTTTGTAACAATTGGCATACAGGACAGAGACTGTCTCCAAAGAAACCAATCAGTGGTCCAAGAACTGGAACTCAAAAACATGGGCCAAATGAATGCTTAAGATACTTTCTTTGTAATACTTCCAAAGAGGAGCGTGAAAGGGTGACTCAAGAAGAGATGACCAGCAGGAAATTCAGCTCTTATTTAAGGCATAGCAGGAGTATAGGGACAAAGTACGTTATGGGCAGAGACACATACTTTGTTGGATATATGTCTGGGGCAAGAACCTAATTGTCCATATTTCAACACCTGCCACACTGACACGTAGAGAAGTAGCGATGAAAAATAGAATCAAGCCCAGTCTTGTCCACCCACCCTCCAATCTTCCTGATCCTTTGTTCTCTTTCTAATATGTCCTTATGCGTTTAGCCAGAAAATATTTATCTGAATCTTTGCTTGTTTAAGGTATGAACCTCAAAAATGCTTTTCACTACAGAAGTAAAAAGTTACATTAATTCTTAAATGTATGTAGTCCAGAGATCTGGGGTCTTTTGAATGAGTTCCTCCTCTATTTTGTGTAATATAAATTCTGTTTTTAAAAAGTCTAGAACTACATAATACTGTCAAAACAACAAAATGACTTCAAACAAAGCAGGGGGCATAATTATAATCATTATTCAACCTTTGCTGACCATTTTCTAATGTAACATTTAACTAGTTTCTTCTCAGCATTTTTTTTCTACTTGTTATAATTCAGTAATGGGCTGGGTTCTAGGAAAAACAGAAAATAAGAAATGGTCATTTAAAGTAGAGTCACAATTTAAATTCGAAACACTGAAAGGGAATGTCCTGCAAGTCTGATCTTTGCCCTCTCGAAGCAGGGCTCCTTTTGATGTCCTGAGAGAGGTCGGACAGCCAGGATGCAGGGCCCAGGAAGAAAGGTGAAGGAATAGACAATGACTAGAAGTTGGCATCAAATTGCAAAACCGGGTGCTGAATTGTTCTTATGGCCTCCACATTAAATTCTGCAGCGTAAGAACCTGCTGATTCTGAGAACACTTGAAAGGAAAAAGGCGAGGTCCCCAGACCCCTGTGGACTTTTCGTTGATAATCAGTACAAACAGTTTAAGGGATGAAACCAGAAGATGTTGCCATGGGGTAAAAGCTTGAACCATATGGACTGTGACTTAAAAAAAAATTAAGAAACTACTTTCATCATAAACCATACTCCAAGAAAACAATAAAATCAGGCAGATAGAACACTGTGATGATCCAATTTGGGAAAAAAATGTAAAGTAGTTTTTTCTAAACAAAATTTTTATTGCTTCAGAAGCAGTTTTATTTTTACCCATTAATATACATAATACTAAGTACTAGTGTTTTATTCTCTGTCAATCAAAGAGAAAAAGTAGAAATTTATATTATTGGCCTTTTGCTTCTAATTTAAGCTTTTAGAAAATTGTACAATTTGTTCCCGATTGCTGGAGCAATCCATAATACTATGGAGCAAATTGGATATTGCAGGCCTTCGATCAAAGAATCTCAGGCCTTGGAGTTTTCCCCTCCTGCCGTCCTGCTTGGAGCTGGCAGAGAGCTTGGAAGGAAGGACTGCACCATCTCACCGCCTCTCTGCCCCTGCCCAGATGGCTGTGGCAGGAAACATCACCTTCGAGCTGAGCCGGAGTGCTGTCTCCCGTAGGAAGTGTGTAAGAAGAATGCAGACTGTGAAACCAGCCCTCGGAAAGCTGACCATAACAGCACCAGGAGTTTCCAAACACACTGAGAAATCACGAGCATTCAAAGATTTTTGGGTTTTTTTGTTTGTTTGTTTTGTTTTGTTTTGGTACTGGGGATCGAACTCCGGTCCTTGTGCTTGCAAGGCAGGCAGTGGAATCACTGAGCTAAATCCCCAGCCCATCAAGAGCATTCATTGCTGTCCCATATTGATAAGAATCCACCATAGTGACTGCATATTAAGCTGTTGAAAAGGAGAGGATGAGTGATTAAATCACACTAAGGCATCTGAGGATGTTTTAAATGACAGCTTAGTAACAGGACAGGTATTTCTAGGTCCTGGCTGCACCATGAAGTCATACAGGGAAGTTTCAGCAAACTAGGCCAGTGCAGCATTTCTGTCTCATCTAATTCAGCCAAATAAGTCCTTCCACCTTGTCCCCAACTATCTAAGACAGGGAGAGAAAAGAGAGACGGAATGGAGAAACAAAGTAATAAAATGAGACCAATCACTTCTGTGTCTTCAAGAAGAATGTAACTTGTATTCAGTGTTCATATCTGTCCTAGCACCTGTTTGATGTTCTATCATGTTATATTTCATACAAGGAAATACACAGACTATGTTTTGAATAATAAAGTTAACCTAAGAAGTTGCAGCATAAGACAACACCCTTCTGATTTGCTCTGGTACATTATGCTAAAAGTGTTTTATTTCTTAAAAAATTTTAAACAAATTCTATGTCTTTATCTTAATGGGCTTCACTAGATGAATTACTAGAGATTTCTTAACTATTTGTCCTTTTTTTTTTTTAAGCATTAGGGAATTGTGGGGAAAATTGCATCTTTGGGGAGATTTTTAAATGTCTGTATCATAATTAACTTCAAAGGCTAACAAATACACCACTCCAGGTCTGACTCAAAGGTCTTCCATCATCTAATACAAATGGATAGAAAACACCATTACATTTGGAATTGCAGATGATGAAGGCAGGAAAGAGCCGTGGAAACGACCAACTGCAAACAGCAAGTGCATCCTAAGGGCCATCACTGTCCTAGTGTTTCACATACGTTATCAAGTTTAATCTTCACAAAAACCTGCAGGACAGGTATTAATTTTCCTACTCTAAAGATGAGGAAACAGGAGCTCATAAAGATTAAGGATCTTTCGCAAGTCAGTCTCCTTAGGAACGGACTGCATCAAGTCTACGTGGCTGTGTGTGTGCTGCGAGCCACACATTTCTGTTTCCTCAAGAATCAGGTTCAGTAAGGGGAAAGCACACTCACCTTGTGTTAAACCCTGAGACAGGCAGATTCTTCAGTCATGTGATCTCAGAGTGGCCGCCCCACACTGTATTTTAATTCCCTCAATATCCCAGATAGTAATTCTAGTAAATGGCTAGGCTCAGCTCCCTGTTGGAGGGTGGGGGGACCACATTATCACAGAATATCTTTGTGATACTCCCCTTGTCTATATAATTACCTAGAAAGGGGAGGAAAAATGTAACTAAGTCACAGACTCCTATAATAATGCAAAATTTGCTGTCTGCTTCACTACAAGTAAGTCACTTGCAACATAAGTAGGTTCCTCATATTAAGTGAATTATGCCTTTAGACTGGCTCCCCAAACGTAGAGCAAGAATAATGGCGCTTATGCGCTCCAGGTCAGAAAAGCATAGTGGAAATTGGTCGATAAAATAGTGCTGTTTTCTCATTCACATACAGGGATTCTAAGACTTCATCAAAATTTATGAAACTGAATTACTCAACCGTGGAAAGATGAGCAAGTCAACCTCAATCAAGTCTCACAACTGTATATTCTGGAATATAGTTTTAAGGACACAAGGGAGGGACAACAGTCAGAAGCAGAAATTTTTAAATCAATTAAAGGATTTGTAGATGATGGACTAAACATACATTTTTTTTTTCCGGTGCCGGGGATCAAACTCAGGACCTGGTGCAGTGCCACTGAGCTAAATCCCCGGCCCTAAACATGCATTTTTTTTCTTTTTTTTTTGGTCCCAGGGATCACGGCGGAACCACTGAGCTAAATCCCCAGCCCCATTTTTTTTCTTTTTTAATGTTTGTGTCATAATTATATACAGAAAATATTTAAAATTCTCCTTGTACAACTTAAACTCTAAAGATTAAAACACCAAGTCTTCATGTTAACAAAGTATTGCTTCCTCTAAATTTGACACTGATTTGTAATTATAAAAAGAATGCACAAGATAAGTCTTATGTACTAAATGATTCATCAGTGAAAGTAATCAAACTTTAGATACTTCATTGATATCACTAAATTTCTAGATCATTCTTTCAGCAGGAAACAGCCTGTAATGTAACATAAATATTTCCAATTAAACTAACACAAAGGCAGCAAATGTCAGATCTGCTAAACATACATTTTTATCTTACTCAAAGTACAAAAAAAAAAAAAGATTTTTGTTGAGAACACCATTCCCAAAGGAAAAAGAAATAGGAGAAGAGATAATTGCTAAAATTAAGTAAAAATAAATAGGAAAGCAAAAAGGACAAATGCTAATAAAGTAATTCAAGTAAAGACTATGTCTTAAAATCAGTAGTAGACAACCAGGCTTGATAACACACATCTGTAATCCTAGCACTTGGAAGGCTGAAGCAGGAGAATCACCATGAGTTTGTAGCCAATCTGGGATACATAATGAGTTCGAGGCCAGCCCGAATGATATAACAAGACCTTATCTCAAAATAAAAGGTTTTTTCGTTTTTGTTTTTTAAAGGCTGGTGCTGTAGGTCAGTGCAAAGGCTCTGGGTTCCCATCCTCAGTACCACCAAAAGAAAAATAATTAGCAGCTGAGGGAGCCTAGCAGCAACTCACTTTGCTTTACTCTATTAGAGCAAACACATGCAATGTTTTTTGTGTTTTGTTTTGCTCTTGGTGTGTATGTAGGAGGTGCCAGGGATCCAATTCAGGGCCTTGTGCATGCTAGGCAAGCGCCAAGGAGTGTTTCCTTTCATCTTCAAAGGCTGACAGGGGCCCAGGTGTGGATCAGACCCTGAACACTTGCCTACCAGGCACAAGGCCCCTGGTTCCATGGCCATTGCTGCAATAATAATAATAATAATAATAATAATAATGATAATGGTGCAGGGGAAGGTGGCAGACCAAGAACCCTAGAGGGTCTCCTCCTGACAGAGAATACATACAGGATCTTTGGGCTGGGGCCCAGGCAGAGTCGGGGGGGGGGCGGGGGGCTGGCATGCTGAGGCAGGGAGACTTGTGGATGAAGGCTCGAGGGCACTCGAGTTTCCAGGCCCACTGGGGAGTTGTCTCCTGTGCAGCTGTGCTCGGAGCTCCTGAAGAGGTGCTACACGGTGACGGTGACTGAGGAGACACCCCCCCACACACCAGAGCGCGGGAGAAGTGGCACCCAAAAGGAAGTCCAACCAAAACCAGGGGCCGAGGGAGCCCAAAACATGCGGAAAAGCCAGGGCACCAGTTGTGCACGGGGATAAGGGGAGCTCAGGCTGGAGGTCCAGAGGCCTGAAGAGAGGTGACAAGAAGACAAAACCGACAGAACACGCGATGGGGTGGATTCATTCGGAGGAAGCTCAGAGTGATTAATGAAAAAAGAAAAAGCTATATACAAAGGAGGAGAGGAAGAGGACAAGAAATAATCATAATACACTACATCAGCCAGGCGTGGGGTTACACAAGTATAATCCCAGCACTCAAGAGGCTGAGGCAGAAGGATCAACCCAAGTATAAAGCCAGTCTGGACTACAGAGTTGGTTCAAGGCCAGCCTGAGCTACATAGCAAGACCTTGTCTACATAATAATAATCAAAAATCACATAGTTCGGGTCTAAATAATAGTTACATAGTCATAAATTCATAACCTGGTAAATGCTGAAGATGAAATTAAAGTATGGTACATCTATAGTGGCAAATGAGAAAATAGTGTATTTGTGTGTTTCAGATGTGTGTGTTTAAGGATGATTGGTAGAGATTTAAATTCTCATCTTCCATAGCAGGAAGTTAATAGATAATAACCGAAAAATAGAGATAAAGCAGTATAAGTAATAATCAATTGTCTGGTGATATGGATATAATTATCAAAAGTAACAACTAAAAGGGGCTGGGATTTAGCTCAGTGGTTCTGCAAGCACAAGGTCCCAAGTTCGATCCCCAGTACCACCTCCCCCCTCAAAAAAGTAACAACTAAAAAGTTTGGTAGAGGATGCCTCTAGTGATCCAGAAAATGGAGAGGAAAGGGAAATGACAGGCAAATGACAACTCATCTTAATAAACTCTTAAAGAACTAATAGTCTGGGGCTGGGGATATAGCTCAGTGATACAGTGCATGCCTAGCATGCATGAGGCCCTGGGCTCAATTCTTAGTATGGTAAAAGAAGAAGGAGGAGGAATTAATAGCTTAATTAACTAAAAAATATTACTAAGTGTTAATTTTATTTACAAAATTATATAACATTAATAGAGACATCTTTAGTCCATCTTTAATACAAATCCTCCCTAATTTATTCTTTAATTTCCATTTCTGACTGTTATCCCTAGTGTCTTTGAAAATATATCCCACAAAACACCTTACTAAGTCTTTAAACCATGAGCATCAAAGCTGGGCATGGTGTCACATACCTGTAATCCCACTACATGGGAGGCTGAGGCAGGAGGATTATACATTTCAGGCCAGCCTGGGTAACATAGTGAGACTGTCTCCAAAAAACAAAACAAAATTTAAAAACCATGAACACCAATAAATTCTATAACAATAAAAATTAAGAAGGTAATATAAGGGTGGATTCTCATTTTTAATAAAAAGAAAAGGCCTATAGCAAAGGAAAATCTAATTGACTGAGAAGCCAATCAAATAATCAAAAACTGGAACCTGTCAGAAAGTTAGCAAATAAGGGGGAAAAAACATAGACAACCTTGTCTCAAAAAACCAAAAATAGGCTGGAGATTTAGCACAGTGGCACCGCGCCTGCCTCGAAAGTGCAAGGTCCTGAGTTCGATCCCCGGCACTGGAAAAAAAAAATGATAACAATAATAAATCCCCTGGTGGGAAAACCAGTGACCTACCATCCTTGGAACACCTATATCTCCAATCTCTTGGTTCCAAGCCTATTCTAAGAATCAGGTAGCAACATCAAAGGATTGCTTATCATCACCTTCCAGAAATTCCAGAGTCTGACGAAGTGCCTGAGTCAGCGATGGCGAAGCTTTTAGATACCGAGTACCCAAATGGCAACCCAAAGCCCACTTATTTATTGCAAAATGCCAGAACTCAACTGCACCTCCATACTGAGGTTTTAGTTTAGAAAAAAAAAGTCTTTCCCACTGCGTCGTTTGTGGAGAGCGGGAGGTATCTGGGTCCGTGGAATCGCCCCCGGCTGGGCACCCTGGTCCCTCTCCCTCTCGGGCTGTGAAATCTGTCTTCACTCAGGGGGAGAGTTGGGGTGAGGGTGAAGAACAGGAAGAGGAAGAGGCCATCAAGTGGCCCAGGACTTGCGGGCGGAGTTCTGGGCCAGGTGTCCTCCAAGCCCAGAAGGGTGGGATGCTAGCCCTGCCAGACAAAAGCAAGGGCATCTTCCCTGAGGCTCGGCAGTGGCTGTCCAGGTTCTCTCTATTCTCTGTTCACTGCGGTTCATCACCGTCCTCGCTTTCCTCCTGGCTGTCACCTACCTGGTCATTAAAGAGTTGCCTCTGAGAAGGTGAAAACTGAAGATGTAGATCCTGGGCTGGTAGGATTCTGGACTCTCCTTATCATATCCCTAACTGCTGGGTTCCATGTCAGAGCTTTTCTTGGACAGTGACTTATTTAGATTCATTTGAACCAGGAATGTTTCCTCCTGCTCCTCTTTCACCTGTCAGGTTCAAGGCAGCAGAGGCCCGTACCATACTTTTCTAATGAAAATATGTACTTTAACATAACAGTAGCCATCTCAGAAACTATGCTGAGGGAATACAGGAAGCAATCTTGGTGTTCACTCACTTGATACAAAGAAAGGCAAGGTGTGTGCATGTGTGTCAAAGTGTAAACAGAATTAGCCCAATGCAGCACAACATAGCATGAAAATCTGCTTTTACAACTTTGGGAGGAGATTGAAAATGAGTCATCAGGTGACTCGCCTGCCAATGATGACTCGGAGGCCAAAAGAAGTTAGCAAGATATGACAGACAGAGAAGAAGTACAGAAGGAAGACTTGACTTAATGAGAAAGAAAACAGCAATGTTAATAAATATTTGACTAGTCAGAATGCTGCAAAATGGTCATGTATACCTGAACGATCCAACATTAGAACTAGGTCTAAAAATGTTATTAGGTTCTTGCCAGGGGTGAAACCTATTGGATGGAATGCCAACACTTCGATTAGATGTTGGAAATTGTTTGTAATTTAGAAAAAAAGGACTCATATATTACCATCTTTGTTTTAAAAGAAAAACAGAAGCTGGGTGTGGTAGCACACACCTGTAATCCCAGCACTCAGGAGGCTGAGGCAGGAGGATCACCATGAGTTCAAGGCCAGCCTGGACTATATAGTGAGACCCTGTCTCAAAAAAAAAAAAAGGAAAAACATAATAACAGAGCTTTCAAAGATACAAACAGTTTTTATTGAAACGTAAAAGTTTGCATTTGGTGTGCTTTTACACAATCAACCTCATCTTTGCTGTTGTATGCATGCTGATAATTTGTCAAACCTTGGCTCATACTTGGCTAGCTTCAGAGCAACATATTCAGCACTCAGGTCATCTGTTAGTCTGCTTCTGGTATCAGATTTGATGTAATTCAAAGCTGAAAACAGCTGCTCACAAACATAAGGTGATCCAAACAAAGTAAGAGAAGCAATCCCTAGTGCTTTCACTGACTTAAAGTTATTCAGCAGAGAACTCTCCACTTTAAGAATTTCATTTTCAGAACTATCAACTGTGCTGTTTTTGTACTCCCTTCACACTCTGTCTCAAGTGCTGCACACAGATGATAGAATTTATTTTTCCCGATAGCATTTTCTTGAAATTCCAATAGTTCCATTGACAGATTTCTGAAATCTAACCAATGTAAGCAAGAAAGATGAAGTTCTTCCAATTTGGCTTTATCTGGAGAAGTAAGAAAATATGGGGTGATCTCCATCTTGCGGAATTGAAAAAATCTGTTGCTAAAATTCTCCTTTGCAGCTGCTACTATGCTAGAAAATTCCTTGTAGATTTCCTGATGGCTTGTAGGATCATCTGCGAATGTTGTAGAATTTTCTAAATCCTTTTTTTCAGCAATACATTTATTGGTACACTCTAGATACACATAATGATAACATTCATCATAGGGAATTTGTACCAGTACATGGTATATCTTGCTTCTTTTTTTTCTCCATTCCCCGCCTTATGTACAAAAAATATTTCCATTTTTCCTTTGATTTTTCTCTTTTTTTCTTGTCCATGCTTTCTTTTTCCCCTCCCCCCTCCCTTCTTCCCCTTTTCATTTGAAAATTTTCTTCCCATTTCCCAGTATCTAGTATACATTTTAGTCATTATTTCTACTTTCAGTTTCTCACACCACAGAAACAATGCAGTATTTAAGCATGTGTGTCCAATCTATTTCACTTAAGAGTATGCTCTCAAGTTGCATCCATTTAGCTAGAAATGTCTCAAGCTCATCCTTCTTTATGGCAGAGTAGTACTCCATTATATATAAAAAAAATTCACATCTTTATCCATTTGTCAGTTGAAGGGCATCTAAATCCATTTTTAGATTTGGAAAATATTTTAGCTGCCCATTTGCAAGGTCTAGGGTGACTTGGCTCAAGTAGGACAGAGAGGGCTCTGTGTGCCCATGACAACATGCATGCCATAGGTTCCCTATCACCAGCCTAAGTATTGGAAAATACAGCAGAGTATGTTCTGTGTGTGAAGGTAACAGTAAGTACCTTTATTACTTCTGTATAATAAAAACCATGCATGTTCCTGCAAGCTACAGTAAATAAGTCCCTAAAAACATATCCGCCCATAAGCTTCCTTCTGTACTCCAGGGAGAAGGAAGTCACCACTCACACACTGTAGTAAACACTCTTAATAAAACCCAGGCCTGAAAAAGCAACCTGGTTTCAAACAACTCATCTATCTCGTTTCCCACATCAGAGCAACAGTTCCAGGGGAGCAGGAGGAAGGGGACCTCTTACAAGGTCCTTATCAACACCTTAGGAAGTGGGACGTGGTTGTGACCGCAGGCTGGGGAAGAAACCATCTGCAGGGCTTTCTCTAGGCCTTGTTCTGGTACTAGGCACTGCTCTCCGTCCGCTTTTCCCTACAGGATCACGGCAGAGGCGAATGGAGTCTTGACACTGTCTAGATAAGAATTCCCACTTGAAGATGAGTTCACCATCAAAAATTACAACACAACAGGAAACCAACATCCCTTAGGAGGAGGTGCACCAAATCCACATAAAGGAAAGGTTTACAGTACAGGAACCAGGATACTAGGACAACCTGAAAGGGCTGTAAAATAAGTTTGCTTTAAATCTACAAAGAAATGCTCAGTGGGAAGTCCGTCATTCAATCCCCCCTGCCACAACACACACACACACACACACACACTGAAAAAATGAAAGAAAGAAGAGAATCCCTAAGGCAAGAACAGGACATTCCAGTAAAAAACAAACAAACAAACAAAACCCATATCTGAAATAGAGCTACATGAAGTACTAGAAATGAAAATATAGTCACTGTGATTTTCAAGTAACTTGAATATTTTCTTGAGCACCTCTTTTATGTGAGGGCCTAGAGCAAAGTACAGTTTATAAAATTCACTTGTGTTCAGTTTTGAGTCTGAAATCCAACCTGGATCACTCAAATAGTCATTACAAAATGCTCCTTCATCATATTGTACACCTAAAGTGTACCAATAAAAGGATTAAAAAACAAAATGCTCCTGTAATCTCAGCACTCTGGGAGGCTGAGGTGAGAGGACTGCAGGTGGAAGCCCAGCCTGGACAATTTGGCAATTTAGAGAGACCTTGTCTCAAAGTTAAAGAAAGGGCTGGAGTTTGTAGCTCAGCGTGAAGGTTCTGGGTTGTATCCCCAGTGCTTGGGAAAAAAAATAAAGTATGTATATTCCCAGCACTTGGGAAGCAGGAGGTTCACCAGGAGCTTGAGGTCAGCCTGGGCAACATAACATGATGTTATTGCAAACAAATTAAAAAATTATTGAAGACTAGTATGTAGCAGGCACTGGGCTGGAGGAGGAGGAAAGTGGTAATAAAAATGAAGAGGATTCACTCTGCTCTTGAAGAATTCAAGAGGGAGATTTCGTGAAGAACACACAGTGAGACAGTCCGATTATAAAAGCTGTAGTCATGGCAACTACCATATGCCCAGCCATATGCAAAGTGCTCAGCCAATTGCCTTCTCCATCTCATTTTCCTAAAAAGAAAACAGGTGCTCAGAAAGTTACAGGAATTTTTCCCAAGTGGAATAGACAGTACATTTTAGAGTTGTGATTTCGACTTAAGGGCTCTGACTCCAACACCACCCAGCTTGTTTGTGCAATATTTGGCTACATTTGTACAAAATAGAGAGAAAGGCGAAATGGTGTAGCCTCACAAAAGTCTATCTTCCTCTTAATATGACCCCTTCTTTCCTGGGCTGTAATACAACCACTGCTCAGAGCACTGTGTTTTGGGTAAGAAGTCATGGTTTTGACTAGCAAAGAACTTCCATTTTAGATAAAAGGGGGAATCATGTCTAAATATCACAAAATATGTAAATAACACAGGTAAAATGTTTAAATGACAGCAAAGAAAGCAGCAAGAACTTCAATGCTCAAAGAAAGCATGGAGGAGAGGAAACACACTTGGGGACAATGGCCTTGATCAACAAGAAGACCGAAGAAGAATGGGAAAGTGTTGAAGGAACGGACTCAAACGGTTGGAAAATCCAATTTCTGTGTCCACAGTTAAAATGACCGTTTTTCAATCCTGGCTCTTCTGTTTACTACTTGAGAGACATTAATTTCAACCTCAAGTCTATCTCCTTGGCTTTCAAACCGAGGTGAAGATGCCTGATTCCCAGCCCTTCCTAGGCACCAAATAAGATCATTTATGGGACATCCTCGTGCCTCACACATCCCAAAGAATGACCAAAAGGCTGGGGATTTAGCTCAGTGCTTCCGATGCCTGCCTCACAAGTGCAAGGTCCTGAGTTCGATCCCCGGTACCAAAAAAAAAAAAAGAATGACCGAAGTCAAAAATACACACATGTATTATTCCATATAAAGCTGGTAAAACTGAGGGAAATGTAATTATAGGCTTCTAGAATATGAAAGCTTTTGAAAGAAAAGATGATAACTGTTTTCCACGTTCACAGAGGAGATAACCCCCAAAAATGGGTTTAAATTAAGACAGCAACGTTGGAGGCTGGAATACATTTGAGAGAGTTGGAAGAGGGGCAGGTCATTAAAAGACAAGAGATCTTATTTCTTTGGACACCTTTTAGCAGAGACCTTCATGAGCAGGAGGTTAGAGTCCTCATAGTACTATGATGATAGGATTCCATGAATACATAAATTGGTATTTGCCAATAAAAACTTCCTCCTGTGTGGCCCTTTTTTATCCAATAATGATTTCCTGCTCTACTTTGGCTGCCAAATGTATCCAAAATGTAATCAGTGTGTAGATTCGTAAGTCAAATTGCAAGCTTTAGAAATGACAGCTAATGCGCTGAGCATGTGTAGGAGAGTTTTTAAGCCAGCCAATGTTTTAGGTATCCTGAGTTTAAACTCAGCTGTCATTTTGTTTTAGCCTTTTCTCTTTTCAAAGCCTCAGAAATGAGCAGAAAGTAACTTCTTCCTCAAACTGCTTCTGATCTAATTAGAATTCTCCCCATTTTCACCTTGAGTCACCAAAGAGTTGGAGAACCCAGCCCGACTCTCTCACACTTCTAACCAGGATAAGCTGCTCACCTCCTTCGAGCCCACATTAGAACATTAGCTGCCCAGTCCAACCCTCTGAGAAATTGAGCTGGAGAACTCCAGCTGGGCGAGTGCACCGGAGAAGGCGAGGGGGGCCGTTGTGGGGCACAGCAGTATCAACTGCCAGGTGCTCACTTCCGTCTGTCACTCCTTTGCCTGGGACTTAAACCTTCCCACTTTGGATTCCCATGCCCCTCAGCCTCTTTGGCAGGCTGATAGCAGACACCTTGGCCTCTCACTTCCTGCTTTGCTTCACCCCATCCTAACCTCTGGGTCTCTGACTGCCCCACTGCCAGTCTGGATGGCTCCCTACCATTAGCAATCCTGCAGCCTCCCATCCTAACTGCAGACTGCTCCCCAGGCGGAAGTCTCCTGCGGGTTCTCAGGGCCCAGCAGCAGCTCCCCATGGACTCTAGGCATCCCCCAGGAATAAAGGGGGAAATGGCCCACTTTATCCTCAGCGAACCCAGCATTTTCCTAATGTATCAGCCCATTTCCTTGGCAGAAATCACTGCTCACGGGAGTTGATGTTTGCACTACCTTGGGTTACTATGAGAATAAGGCTCATCCCTCGCCCCTTGTTAAACTCTCGTTCAAAAGCTTTATTTTTACTAATTGTTCTCCATTTCCATCACAACCCTTCTGGATACAGTTCCACCCCGCTGGATTACTGCATCGGATTCCAGCCAGCCTCCTAGCTTTAGGTCTCTTTCCCGCTCCAGTGATTCCTACACACTGCTGCCAAAGAATGATCCCAAAACACGGCTTTCCTCAAGGCTCTGGGTTCTGAAGTCTTCATAATAATTTTTCCTTTTAAGAAGTGAATTAAATAAAGTCCAAACTCCTCTGCCTGCCTAAGAAACTTCTCCATATCCTAGGAGATTCCTCCTCCCTGCCTGGCCCCAGAGCTTCCCATCATCTGGGAGGCATCTCCCCCTGCCTTGCCTCCAAACACAACCACAGGGTTCCCGGCATTCCTCAGTGCTGCAGAAAACATGTCCCTTTAAAGTCACTTCTTGCTGGCTGTGGTGGTGCAGGCCTGTAATCCCAGCACTTGGGAGGCTGAGGCAGGAGGACTACAACAAATTTGAGGCCAGCCTGGGCTACATAGTGAGTTCAAGGCCAGCCTGAACTATATATTGAGACCGTGTCTCAAAAAATAAAATAAATAAAGTCACTTTTTTTTTTTAAATTTTCTTTTTTTGGGTACTGAAGATCGAACTCAGGACCATGCACTTGCGAGGCAGGTGCAGTGCCACTGAGCTAAATCCCCAGCATCACTCCTTTAGTAGTGGTTCCTGAACTGTGCTGATCCATGACAGTTCCTTTCTTTCAGTGTTCTCTGGTCTGTTCTACACAGTCCAGCCTTTAATTATACCTGGCCTTCTACATTCTACTAATTGTTTCCTGTAGCAGAGCTGCATCTTCTCAAATAGGTTGTAAATAACCCGAGGGCAGGGAACACCTTGTCCACTTTTCTTCTTAACAGCCCTAGATACGTACACAGGGTGGCACTTAATTCATCCTTGTCAGTTAACTGGAAGTCCAACCTGGCAGCCTAGGAGTGAGCCCCGGTCTTGAATGTGATTGGCACATATAGCCCCAAAAGTGTGGTTACCCACACTTGTTTTGATTTTTGCTGTTGTTTTTTGTTTTGTTTTGTTGTTTAAGACAGGGTCTTGCTCTGTAATTCAGGCTGGCCTTGAACTCACTCTGTTGCCGAGGCTGGCCTTGAGTTCATGGCACTCCTCCTGCCTCAGCCTCCAGAGTGCTGGGATCACAGGCCCGCGCCACCACGGCCCGCTCACACTTGTTACACACTGAAACTAATTTACCTAAATACTCCTAAACCTTAACTAGTTCTCCACAGGTAGATCTGGGCACTGCAAATGTTGATATTCCAAATTCCAAGCCCCCAGGACTTGTGGATAAGCAGGGATGAGGGAAAAGGAAGGTCAGACTTGGTTCCTCCCTGCTCTCTCTGCAGAACTGCTCTTCCTTCTTGGGAAGTTTATGCAAATGATGTAAGAAGCCGGGAGGAGACTTAATGACTCCAGTGAAACCCAGACTGCTGTTCACCGTCTGTTTCTTCAAGGGGCAAGGGCCACCAGACTAGCCCTCTGAAATTATAAGCCCGTAGTAAAATACTTTGGGATCTTTGGATGAAAGGAAGCCTACAGATCCAAGACACTATTATTACTGTCATAAAGAAAAGTTCTTTGTATTTTATCAAAGGAGCTCAGAGTGGTTTGCAAACATTAACTAATTAATCCTTTTTTTAAAATCCACCCTGTGAAGTAGGTAGAAGAGAGATATTATTATCCCCATTAGGCAGCCGGGAAGACTGAGACACTCAGAACTTCACTGAAGACCCAGACTCACATGTCAGAGTCAGAAATGTAACCAGGGTCCACTTCAAGCAGACCACACTAATTCTTTTAATGTGTTAAAAAAAAAAAGGCGGGGGGTGATTTATGATGCATAAAAATAAACCTTGAGAAAGCCAAGAACAACTAACCTTTCAATAACCGCCATGTAATAAAACAGCAGACATAGGAGACGCATCTTGAAGTAAAGATGTGTGGGTAGAAGAGTTTAATAAACATAATGCTTTCATCAGAACTTCCCAGCAGGAACTGGGGACTCTAAGGAATCTGATATTTGATCATTGCTGTTCTAATGGTTTAAAACAAAGAGGCATAATCCACCAAGTTTTAAACAGAAACTAGTCTAACAAGTTCTATATTTTTGAACTCTGTTTCCTTATTTTTCCTTGTTCTCAAGAACATTTTAAACGTTTATCCATGTGATGCAAATGTCACATGGAAGATATAAATATTACTCTTCAGATACTTTGTATTCTTCCTGATTCAAAGTCAGAGTTTAATATTAATGTAATTCAAAAAATTGACAAGGAACTGTGTTTCCAAGGAAACTGGTAGAGGAGGGGGAGAAAGATCCGAGCCTGTGACTTGATTAATGATTAGACATTGTCATTTTGCCACTGTCCTCATCCTCCTCAGATTTAACAGATACAGAAAGGGCTCAGAGCACCCTAGGCAGAGTCCAGGTGACTGTAGGCCAGCTTCGATATGATTTCACCAGGTGTGGTGGTGCAAGCCTATAGACCCAGCTAATGGAGAGGCTGAAGCAGGAAGATTGCAAGTTCAAGGCCACCCTTGACAACTTTAAGAGACTCTGTCTCAACGGAAAAGAAAACCAGCTGGGAATGTAGATCAGTTCTAGTGTCCTGTGCAAGGCGCCAGGTTTGTCACCAGTACCACACACACACACACACACACACACAAAGGTGGCACAGATCTGTACAAGAAGTCATCATCAGAAATCAAGGTCCTATGAAATGCCCTGACACACCACTACGTGCTTTTTGGAAGGTAAATCATTATGCAACAGAATTTTCTAGCAACATTATTCAGCTTCCTTTTGAGAAGAGATTTTCAGTCATTTATTCATGGCTTACTCACTGTGTCGCTACTTAGACCTCAGTCTGTGCCTGTCACAATTCTTGTGTACTCAGAAAGAAGCACTATAATGAAACAAAATGGCCGCCAACTTGACCAAAAAGCTTTGCTGGGCCAGTGATAGCAAACACTGAAATAAAATTGAGGACTTCAACCCTTTCACCTACCAAATAGCTATGGGCTATCTACCTTGCTCTACCCTGATAATGTTTAAAAAATCAAAACAGCACCTGCACCTGTGGAAAAAAATGTTGGCCATTTGTGGGACTAACTTATGTGAAGGCCTCAGAGACATTTATAAAATGAAGGCTGTACAAAAAAACAAAATTAAACAGAAAGAAGAAAAATTCCAAAAGATCAGTACCAACAGATACCTCATCACCTTCAGCTGCCTGAAGCTGTCTCTCCTGGCACATCTTCTCCATTCTCCATGAGGAGAGCAAATTGTTCCAGAACATGCTTTAGCATATTAAAATGTATTTAAATCTATGAAAGGGTACTGAAGGAATCTACTGTTTTTTCCAATTTTTAGTATATGTGCTGCCGAAGCAAGCATGGGAATCTACTGTTTTAAGCAGAATCAAATTCAAAGAAATGACATTACACTTTGAAAATAACATTTTTGTTACCATGGACTTATCTGGACTAATTTCCACTCTTTACTGATTTAAAAAAAAAAAAAAAAAAAGGAACCTATCAGGATTGAAGCATTTCTTCAAACCAAGCAACCTGTTGAACAACTCCTTAATGTGCCTATCAATCATCTGGCGATAAGAAGGGTTTGCAGTCATAATAGCTAGTTGCTAAAATAAATATAAGTTACTATAACCAATTCAATCAACAATAGGACTCAGAGGTCAGCAAAGAAATAATCAAACAGTAAGTATGAATAAGTTGTAATTTTCCTGATTAACAAATGTTCGCCTTGTCATGTGATGTTAAGAGCTGCCCCAGGCGCTCGGGCAGTGAGCACATGTGGATTTACATAGGCAGGGCCCTGTGGCTCCAGTCACAGGCCCAGGAGTCTCCAAGTTTTGCTTCCAGAAAGCTCTTTTTTATAAAGCCATGTATTTTTAACAGAGATCAAATAAAATGTCCGTCCCACTGTTTAAAATACATTCGTGCTAGACAATTTATAAATCAGCCAATATATTAAATTTTGATAATTTCATATTTTCCTGATTAGAATTGACTTGTTTACCACAGAAGAGAAGGGCTGGGGATTTAGCTCAGTGGCACTGTGCCTGCCTCTCAAGCACAAGGTCCTGAGTTCGATCTCCGGTACCAAAACAAAAAAAAAACCAAACCCATAGAAGAGAAGGAAGTTTGCATCCTGAGCCGGCATTTGCACAGCTTTCCAGCTGTCCCCAAATGACCACGTTGGCCAAGGAGCTGGTGGCTCAAGGTGGAAAGCTGGTCCTGGCCAACCTCTCTCTATATATATATTTTTTTTCTTTTTTTTTTGCAGTACTGGGGATTGGACCCAGGGTCCTCACATCGAACAACATTCCAACCATTTTGTATGTTTTATTTTGAGACAGGGTCTCACCAAGTTAATAAGCTGCCTAGGCAGGGCTCCAACCTGTGATCCACCTGCCTCAGCCTCCCAGCGTGCCGAGATCACAGGCCTGGCCAATCAGCCATCTGGAGTTAAGTATTATACAGCTACATAGCCTCTACCACCAGATGTGAAACGGCTGCTGTTTATTTATTTATGTTAATACAATGAATTCTGGCCTTGATCTAAGGAATTGTGTCCCTTAATTATAATAATCAGGGGCCTTCTGAGCTCAGCTCAGCGCATGTTTGCACCCTGACCAAAATGTAAGATCTAGGTTTCTCCTTGCACCTAATTCCTCCTCTCCATCCCTGCCCTCTCTTGCCTATCCCAGAGGTTGGTACCAGCAGTAAACAGAGTACTAAATAAAACTGAGCCATAGGGTAAAAGTTTTGAATGAAGACAGTGGAATTAACAAAAGCAAAATATTACAGAGCCAGACGTGGTGGCACACATCTGTAGTCCCAGCACTTGGGAGGCTGAAGCAGGAGGATCGTAGTGAGTTTGAGGATAGCTTGTACTATGTAGTGAGTTCAAGGTCAGTCTGAACTACATAGTGAGACACTCTCTCTCAAAAAAAACAATAATTACAGAGGCAAATACAGTAAGTATGTGAACTAAAGCATCAGTGATGAATCGGGGAGAATAATTTGTTTCTTTAATTCAGACACGTACCTCCATGTGGATCCCAAATTCTGGGACTATTTTAGTAGGGAAGTTGAGGGACAGAGTCTCATTCCTAGTCCAGGGTGGCTTGGAAGTTGCTACATAGACCAGGCTGGCCACAAACATAGGATCTTCCTGCCTCAGCCTCTTGAGCAATGGGATTAAAACTTATTAGTTAGTTGGTTTAGCCTTTTCCTGGCCATGATTTGGAAGATTTCAAGCACCGAATAAAAGAAAGAATGGCGTGAAGACATGGGACAAACGACAGTGACGGCCACGCATGGGTGCCTCCTGAGGCCACACTGGAGGCTGAGATGACAGAAGACAGACCCATCTTCTTTCTCCTGCAGCATTTGCTCATTTTAAGTAGCTAAGAGTGCTTGGGACTAAAGTCTCAGAAATACAGGGAAATGAAAAATTTGCCACATGGCATTGATAAAGGAAGCAGCTGACACAAGATGACTGTTAAATGCCTAGCTATGAAAGCATCAATGTCATTAGACAGTCAGGCTCTTCTCTGGAAACTAGATGTTAATAGGTTTTTGATTGTCACCTTTCTTCTTGTTTCTTTATTACTCAGTCATGGAGGGATTCATTTTCAAAAGGATTTGGTTAAACTTCCCCCTCAAAATCCAATTTGCAAATACACCTGCAGCTGGATTTCCAACGCAGTCCCAGGCGCTATCTAAGCATGTAAAGGACTCCAAGCGTGCATCTGCCTGGGGCAACCCGGCCAGCCACAGCCCTGTGACCCACCCTGCAGCAGGGAGAGACCTGCTTCCACTCCAAGGTCACTGGATCTAAACGCTGGGCCTGAACTCTGGAATTCAGATCAGTCTGGAAGATTTGTTCCTGATCCTTGGAGAAAATGATCTTCTGAAATAACACAGGATTATCAAATTAATTGTTTATAAACTGAAGATATGCATTATAAATGAGATGAACTGTGTGTGCAGTTATGCCTTGCATTGTCAACAAAGTTTTTTTATTTTTCAGTGCCAGGGATGGAACCAATAGTCTCATAGGTGGTCGGCAAGTGCTCTACCACTGAGCTGCACCCCAGCTTCGAAATACCTAGCATCTGAGCAGAAAGCAGGAAAAGAAGGGTGAATTATAAAATATCTATTAATAACTAAATCTGGGTGGCACAGATTCAACCTAGTTGTTAGAAATGAAAAGCTATATAAAACAACAGGATTCTATTGCAAGAGTCTTAGAGGGAAGAATAAGACCTTTAAAATTTTTATGAGTTGGGTATGGTGGGGCACACCTGTAATCCGAGAACTGGGGAGGCTGAGGCAGGAGGATCACTGTAAGTTGTAGGCCAGCCTGGATATACTGTATAGTGAGGGCCTGTTTCATAAAACCAAAAAGATGAAGAAGAAAAAGGAGGAGGAGGAGGAGGAAGAGGAGGAAGAGGAGGAGGAGGAGGAGGAGAAGGAGATGGAGGAGGATTTTTTTTTTCTTTCTCAGATATTAATTAGTTCTTTCTTCCTTTCTCTGCACCATCCCCACCCTGGTAGCGCACTGGGGCACTTTCCAACTGTTCTCACTATTCCTTCCCTCCAGTCCACCCTGGGATGTCTTACAGTCTCCATTCATGGGGCTGCAGTTCGCCATCGAAGCAAGAACACCTTTGGTCCACAGCATCCACAACAGCTTTGCAATTCTAGGTGCCGGTGAGGGAGAGATGAAGGCAAAGTGTCATATTTGTCATACCATCTCGAAGAGAACTACTTGCTGCCTTTACAGAACACAGAAGAATGTGGGTGATTTTTAAAAAGAATGGAGCCAGGCATGGCGGCACAGGCTTGTAATCCCTGCATTCAGCAGGCTGAGGCAGGAAGATCGTCCAGCCATCCTGGGCTACATAGAGGAGCCAGCCTCAATCAGTTAGTCAATAAGAAGGGAGCCAGGCATGGTGGTACATGCCTATAATCACAGCACTGAAGGCTGAGGCAGGAAGATGAGGAATGAAGCCAGCCTGGGTTATATAGGGAGCCTCTCTCGAGAAACAGAGAGCGCATCACACACACACACACACACACACACACACACACACACACAGAGAAGAGATGATGGGAAAGAAAAATGTGAAAACTTTTCATTTTAGTTGTAGGAAATTTTTTAAGAGATGTTCATCCCCATGTTTTGTCGCATATAAGCAATTGTATCTGTAACTTATTTATTTTTTATTTTAATTGTAAGACTATGGGTCTCGGTGATATAACTCAATACATATATACACTGTGTAATGATCAAAGTAGTTAATACTTCTCTCCTTAAACCTTTTAAAATTTTGATTGATACATAATAGTTGTATATATTTATTTCAGTGCAATACAATATTTCTTTCTTTTTTTGTGGTAGTATTGGGAATTGGACTATGGGGTGCTATATCCCAGCCCTTTTTATATTTTTTCTTCCAAAGTATTTTTAAAATATCGTTTCTTTATCATACCCTTCATAACCGCTTCTTGATAACATCTGGTTTGGTCTAGGTATTTCTAGAAAACTGATAGCTTGCATAGCAGTATTCCAGTTATCACTTTTTTCTTCCTCTTCCTGAGTTCCTGGGGTTGGAACCCCACATACCTGAGGCAAGTGCTCTGTCACTGAGCTGCCTGCCCAGGCCCTTATTTATGTGGGTGTGGATTTAAGCCAATCTCACAAAACTGCCCAGGCTGGGTCTCAAACTCACGACCCTCCTGGCTCACTTTCTCCAGTAGCTGACATTACAGGTGTGTGCCCCTGCATCCAGGCAAACACTTAAATTTAACAATTCTAAAAATACCTGGTTGTGGTTACATTCTTGCTTAGCTCGTGTATTTTTAATTTTATGTTTTAAAAAAATTATAAGGGATCCCCAAACCCTTGGACCATTGCAGATGGCTGGAATATTTTCGAATGTCCACACGTCACTCCTGGACTGCCTCTATTGTTAGACTTATCACTGTCCATTGTGGATCTGTTTATCCCACTAGATTTAGAGCCTTTTGAGGGCAAGATGGGGCTTAGCCTAGATCAGGCTCCCAGTGGATTACTCCTGAAAATTCAGGGAGTACATGCGCTTCTTTGTGTGAAAGAGCAATGAAAGATTCTTTCCCACATTCCTGCTCCCCTGCTCCTTGATCTCCACGCCCAATCTGATCTCCCTTCAGCCCCCAGCTTTGTCTCCCTCTGGCTTTTTCTCCTGACTCCCCATCTGCACGAACCCTGCTGGGGCAGAAACCCTCCCAGAGAGTCTGGCTGTTCACAGCCTTTCTGAGCACTACTAATCTTAGTGTCATTGCTTGTCCTGTAGCTATCTAAGGTAATCTTCCAATTCCGCATGTTCCACTAAATGACCTCTAAGATTCCTAACAATTCCAGGATTGTAAGATAAAAAGAATTCAGGTTTGTTTATTCGCTTGGAAATTCCTGCTCCTGATACCAATGAAATAGTAATCCTAAAGTCAGCCTGTGATTTAGCCACAAAAGGCACTAAGAAAATGTAGACTCCAGATAGTCAAATGGCCTGGATAACCCTGCAGGGCATAGCAGACTCAGTCTGTGTCCCTCACCTCCGCCTCACCGGCCCAAGGTCTGACTTGTCCTCTGCTGTCCTTCTGCTGGCTGTCAATTACACTGTGACTTCTGACTACGCATCTGGGTGTCAGAATTGCTCCAGACACTTGCTAAGATGCAAATTCCAGGCCTTCCTGCTGTCTTCCTGGACCCCGAAACGCCCCAGATTCTAAGTCAGTGAGGCTGAAATTGTGCCTGGAAGTAGACAGTTCCCCTCATGGTGACGCCCAGCCAGGCTGAGAACTGAGGGCCTAGGCCACATTCATTCAAAAAGCCAAGACCTTTCCTCCTACCATCTGCCAGCCCATGGCATGAGGCAGTTAGCAGCTTTAACTCTTGGCTACAAAATTCGAGTGGTTTTCATAGGATGGTTAAAGGCAACTGTGAAAAACAGGGAGTTGAGCCCCCTGGGAAAATCTAAACTTAAAATATATATATAATATGATTTGGTGACAACAAGAGGCCCCTAAGGGCTGGAGAAAGGGCACCGTGATAGGGAAGCCCAGAAACACTGGCTCTGTCTGAATGAAAAGGACAGCATGACAGGGGGTAAGAACCTGGGCACATGAGCCACCATAGTGGTGCACACCTGTAATCCCAGCACTCAAGAGCCTGAGGCAGGTTCGAGGCCAGCCCGGGCTATCTGGTGAGTTCAAGGCCAGCCTGAACTACATAAAGAGACTCTCTCTAAAAAAAAAAAAGTGGGTGCAGTTACAGCGCAGCCATTGAATCAAACATGCCAAAACTGCAGCCAGGCATTGGTGCCACATGCCTGTAATCCCAGCACTCAAGAGGCTGAGGCAGGAAGATCGCCTCCAGTTTGAGGCCAGCCTGGGCTACATAGTGAAATCCTGTCAAAAAATAAAAAATGGAAAAATATATGAGTAATAAGTACTAGAATTGTCATAATGAAATAATCACTTACTGTTCATACACCAGTGTGTAGGGTATACAAAAGGACAGGCCTAGGCTGCCTGGGGTAGGGTTGGAGGATATCTGGGAAGTCTTCCAGGAAGGCAATTTTAGACCTGAAATCAAAGCATGAGGTGAAAATTTCCAGCAAAGAGACAG
The DNA here is from genome assembly GCF_000247695.1 of Heterocephalus glaber. Next base: position 27,463,521 of record NW_004624751.1, read on the forward strand.
TAAAACATGGTGTGGGAGACAACACAGCAAGTCCTGCAGTGGGGATTCAGGGTGGGGATTTGGTATCACAGGCCTCGGAGCAGGAGAGAGAGAGAACCTTACAGGGTGCGGCAGAGCCAGCAACAGGAAAACTTGAAAGCTTAGGTGCTTCAGTCAGCTTGGGTGTCCCTCCTTCAAAATACGTGGGGCTAGAGGTGTTTCCGCTTGTGGTTTTCTGATTTTTGAATATTTGCATTTGTATGATGAGATATCTTGAGGAGAGGCTCAATTCTAAAAATGAAATTTCCACACATTACTCATATACCATATACACATAGCCTGAAGGTAACTTTAAACAATATTTCTAGTAATTGTGTACATGAAACAAAGCTTCGTGGTGTGGAAGTTTCCATTCATGGCTCCGTGTTGGTACTCCCCGTTTCCGGTTTTGGGTTTTCAGATTAGAAACGCTCAGCCTGCACTGGGGATCGGGAGACACTGGAGGTGTGCATGGAGAGAATTAGAAAGGTCACCTCTGGCAATGTGGGTGCTATACTGAGGACCAGGTCTGCAGGGGGTGAGAAGGCAAGGGAGGGAGAGCAAGGGGTACCAGCCTGGCCAGACCCAAAGAGGGTTTTGCTCCAGCCACCATCATATTTGTTTTGTTTTGTTTTTGGTCTTTTGAGACAGGGTCTTCCTATGCAGTTCAGGCTGTCCTTGAACTCACTATGTAGTCCAAGTCAAACTCGTGGTGATCCTCCTGCCTCACCCTCCGAGTACACCACCATGCCCGGCCAGACCACCATTTCCTGTTGTGTGGTTTTGTTCTTACAACCAGAAATGTTCCCACCCACCAACTGCTTCCGATTTCACTCATGACTCATGCAAAGCCAGCCTCTCCTATGAGTTTTCTCTAAAATCTAAAGTGCAAAATCGCTTCCTACCCAAATACCTGTAACATTTTATCTGTATCTCTTCTAAACCACATAGCATTCTCCCTTTAACAGTGTACTTGTTTGTTTGTTTCGTTGTTGTTGTTCTTGTTCTTGTTGTTGAGACAGATTCTCATTAAGTGGTCCAGGCTGAACTTGAATTTTCGATCCTCCTGCCTCAGCCTCCCAAGTGGTAAGATTAAAGTGTACCTCTCCCAGCCAAGTATACTTCTTGATTCTGTTGCCTTGTCTTTTCTACTACCATAAACGCACAGAGAAGAAGGGAGCAGTGTGGTGAAATCTCAGTCATGTGATTTTAAAGCAGGCTTATGCTGCTTCCCAGTGAGTGCCTGCTTCCTCCTGTGTAGGATGGGGTGAGGAAGACCTATGTTACAAGGTCATGTTGAGGAACAAATGAAACAATAAATACATGCCACCCAGCACAGAGGCTGATGAGACATGGCCAGTAGCGGTGGCCACTAGTACCTGACCGCATCCACTTCTCCGATGCCACCTCTGTAACTTCACCTGCACAGCAAATGGGTCAAAGCCAGAACTGAGCCCAGACTGGGTGAATAATTACGGCTGCCATTACTGAGCTAATGCTAAACCCTGTCCCAAAGGCTTTCTGCCGGAGATCTCTTTGAATGCTCCAAATAATCCTTAAATCAGGTAGGATCACTATCTCCACTTTATATCTGATAAAATGCTACTGAACTTTAATGCTCGGCAGCTAATAGAATTTATAAAGAGTTTGTTTCTAGGCTGGTTTGGACCACTCAAGAGAAGTGTGCACATTCTACAAGACACTTATGCCAACACCCATCATTACTTAAAATTCTCTTAAAGGATCTTTTATGAGTTACCCTGAGAACTGCGCCCCTACCCCAGTGCTAGGGATTGAACCCAGGGCCTCTGCACTGGGCTACATCCTCAGCCATTTTTTAAGTTTTTATTTTGAGATAGATTCTCACTAAGTCACTAAGTTTTCTGGGATGGGCTTGAACTTGCGATCTTCCTGTCTGAGCCCCTCAGAGTGCTGGGATTACAGGCTGCACTGCCATACCTGGCCCTTTTTTTTTTTTTTTTGTATTAAATTCTTTTATTGGTACATTGTAGGTATACAACACAATTACATTTCTCATTGGGAATTGTACCTTTATATAATGCATCTTGGTTCTTATTTTTTCCCCATTCCTAGCCCTCCCTTCACGCCCTCCACCCTTCCCTATTTACAAAGGCTTTATTTCCATTTTTTCCATTTCTCATCATTTTTTCCTTTCCCTTCTTTCCTTTCCCCTGCGCCTCCCACTACCCCTACCCCTTTGGACCTTTTCTTCCTATTTTACATTATCGATTATTCATTCTAATAATTGGTACATTTTAGGTACACAATATAATGACATTCATCATTGGAAATTTTCACCTTCACCTGGCCCTTTTTAACATTTTATTTTGAGACAGGGTCTCACTTGTTTTCCAGGCTGGCTTTGAACTTGCAAACTTCCTGTCTCAGCCTCTCAAGTAGCGGGACTACCTGCACGCACCAATGAATGCTGCTTGAACTACACAACCTGGACATTTAATGAGTAGTTCTTCCTGGCTTCCAGACCTGAGTATCATTCTTTCCAGCTTCCCTAGTGGATTTAGGCCACTGACCCAGGGGGACAGGGCCTAAGAAGGGACACAGCAGAGCGATGCCAGGGCAGAGAGGACATTTGGTTACTCTGGACAGAGCCGAGGCTTGGGGTAGACAGCGAGGGCTGCAGGTGTCCCCGACTGGAAGGGGTAGGAAGGTCTGCAACGTGACGTCTCAGGCCTCACACAGGCCCTCCTGCACCAGGTCATGCAGAGCACCAGCGGCTTTCTTTTAAACCAGTGTTGTCCAGTAGCTAAGTTACTTTCGGAAACTAGAAAAACTGGACACCAACGCTTCTCAATTGGGGTCCATTTCCCCCAGGGGACACTAGACGATGACTGCTTTTTCGGGTGTTACAGCTCGGGAGGTGATGCTAATCTCTACCAGGTAGGGGCCAGGACTGCTGCGAGCACCCACCAGGCCAGGTGGCAAGGAATCTGTAGAGTTTCAGCCTCCCACCAGTGGGATTCTTTGAGAGAGCCCTAGCCGGCTAATACAGTGTTCTTTTTTATTTTGGTCCCAGGGATCAAACTCCAGACCTTACACTTTCGAGGCAAGTGCAGTGCCACTGAGCTAATTCCCGGCTACAGTGTTCTTATTTTGTTGTCATCTGCAATTATGAACCAAATACAAAGGGTATTTGCAGGAGCTCTGAATTTTTTTTTTTTTCAGACAGGGTCTCACTCCGTAGTTCAGGGTGGCCTCACTCTCATGATCCTCCTACCTCAGCCTCCCAAAGTGCTGGGATTACAGGTGTGCACCACCATGGCTGGCCTGGAGCTCTGAATTTCTAAACTGCTACTTTAGGCAGGTAAATTCTCTTATCTCCCTGGGTTAATACCAACAGCAAGAGCTAGCTGAGGAGGGCTGGGATTGCCTCTGGCCTTGAGACAGTTCTGCTCAGGTGCCTCTCCAGTAGCAAGCAGCTGTCCTGCTTCTTCCTGATCACAGGGAAGACTTCGTACCAACTACGGTTACCTCCTGGATTATTAGTTCTTATTTTTTCTTCCTGGAACTGGGCCAGCCATTGCAGGCCAGTTACCACTTTCAAAATCTGATCATCAAAATTAAAAACTTCTACTCCTTGAAAGACACATTAGAAATAGGAAAGGGGGAAAGTTATTGGGAGAGAAATTGCAAAGTACCTATGTGATAAAGGACATGGGTCTACACAAGTGTTTAAAGCAGTTTTGTGTTTAACAGAAAACACAGAAGCCAACCAAACATCTACCAACAGATGGCCAGGCATGGTGGCACAGGCCTGTAATCCTAGCACTTGGGAGGCTGAGGCAGGAGGATTGCCACGCATTTAAGGCCAGCCAGAGCTACATAATGAGTCCAAACCCAGCCTGGTCTATACAGCAAGAATCTGTCTCAAAAAAAAAAGTGAATGAACAAACAAACTGTAGTAGATGCATGCAATGGGATGCTCCTCAGCAATAAAATGAGTGAACTATTGATACACTAAATGATTAAAAGCAGCCAGAGAAAAGAATGCATGCTCTGTAGGATCATTGGTATAAAACTCTCACAGATGAAAAGTACGAGATACTGACAGAAGACAGATGACTGGTTGCCTGGGAGAGGGGAGGGGACAACAGATGCACACAGTGGGCCTGGAAAGTGTCACAGGAGCTTCCTGGTAG
>NW_004624751.1:27471620-27553680 GCF_000247695.1 Heterocephalus glaber
GAACAAGTTACGCTGAAAGCAAAGTGGGGCCTGAAAGCTCAAGATGATGTTATCAGCTATAGGTCTGAGTATAGGCTTTTCCTTACTCTCATATAGAGACAGGTTAGCCATGTAAGATTGAAGGAGTTGGGCTGCACGACCTGTTTGTGTTTTTCTTGTCACATCAGTGATGTGAAAGTCGGTGAGGGACTGTTTATTAAATAACTGTAAAGGGCTTCCCATCTTATATTGAGGATGGTAAGTAAGATTGGTTGTAGCCCAGACTTTTGTAGGTACCGGGATGGCTGTATAAGAAGCAGTGGATAGGGACATACAGAGCCAACAATTACTGGCTAGTGATGGGTTGAATTGATTTAATAGGGAGTGCGTTAGCTGGAGCATGTTATCTAGATAGTGTGGAAGTGAGGAGTGAGTCAATTGGAGGTCATTGTATATGTGTGTAGGGTTGATGGGTAAGGGTGGGGCATGGAAACTGCACATAGAGGAAAGAGGAAGATGGAGATGAGGGCACTTAGGAGAATTGTGATGTGAACCCCGTAGTGTATGATGGAATGGTGAAGGGTCTTGTCAAAGGGAAGAAGAGAGGAGTGAAGAAACATTTTTGTGTATTTGTGAAGACAAATAAGAATACTGGGAAGGGTGATAATTAGGTAATAGGTTACCATGAGAAAAAACTTGTGAGGGAGCCCTAATGACAGCTGTTAGTCACCCTTGATAAATTACTGTAGACAACCAATAATACTAATGAGGGTAATGATGAGGTAGTATATTGCTGCCAGAATACATTTGTCTATGGTTTTCCAGTCTCTTGGGGCAGTGGCAGTGAGCCCGATCCCAGAGAGAAGGCCTGAAAGAATTAATAAGAGAAGGCTGAGGATATCTGTAGGTGGCCCTGTGTATATGGAATCACAATACCCCATGGGTCCCTTAACAAAGGGGAATGTCTTGAGGCAGATGAAGGTGTGTGTACAAACAGCAAATGAGGAGAAAAGAAAAGAGCTCTATCTCAAAACATGAAAAATCAGCTAGTGCTCCCTGTGGAAGACCTATCACCCTGGTCCTATTTTTTTAAAGAAATCTTTAACTGATACACACTGAAATATTTACAAATGAAATAAGATGCCATTTGAGATTTAATTCAAGTAGTTAAGAGGAGAAAAGACAGGAAGCGGGTAAAAGTGTAGATACATTAAAGTTGGTTGTGAGTTGATCACTATTAAACCTGGGTAAAGAGGGTGAATGGGAGCCAGACGTGGTCACACAGGCTGCAATCCTAGCACCTTAGGAGGCTGAGGCAGGAGAATCACAAGTTTAAGCTTAGCCTGGGCAACTTAGCAAGACCTTGTCTCAAAACATAAAATTTTTTTTAAAAGGGATGAGCATGTAGCTCAGTGCAAAGGCCCTGGATTCAATCTTCGGGGGTGGTGGGGGTGGTGAATGAATATTCATTATACTGTTTTATATTTGTTTGCAAATTTTCATAATAAAAAGTTTCAAATATGTAAATTTAAAAGCCATAATTCCCTTGGTACAATACCAAGATGTTTCCTATGACACTGTAATGGCACATCACTAGAAAACATATTCATGGCCAGCAATGAGGAATGTTAACATGAACTGTAATTCATGTGACTATGTTTATGACATGCCAACCTAGAGCTGGTTAATAGAGCATAATGTTGATAGCACTTAGAAGATACGCATAGGAGAACCCTGGATGATATTCCAAGAGGAAATCTCCAATGGAATGAACATCCCACAGCTCGCCAAGCAGGAGTGGCTCAGCACCATACCCAGCCCCTGTGAGGGGAGTACAGTCTACCTGGGACTCTCAGGGATAAGTATGCTGACAATCCTGGTGACTCAGAACCAAGGAGGCTGACACACAGGGTGATGTCACCGCTTCCTGTCCAGGAAGTCTGTGGCAGGGGAGGAAAGGCCTGTGGCAGGTAAAGAAGATCAAAGGGCCAGGCACATGGCCCTCTTTCCCTTTATTCCCACCTTTTCTTTAGGTATACACATCAGGAATGTGCTTATCCTTTTGCTCCTTCTGTGGCTTGTCATACTTGGCCTGGATGAAGTTTTCTCCAGTCAGGACAAAGCACTTCTCCTGAGGCCCTTGGGCTCTGGGGTCTGCTCTATGCGTGGCAGCTCTGGTCCAGTCCTGCCAGGAGGTGGGAGGTCAGAAGCTATTTATCTCTCCATGCAGATTAGGGAATTTAGCAGAGCTCACTCACTGTTCTTGGTAGGCCCAGGCTGGCCATGTCCTGCCACAGATCCTGTCCCAAAGAGCCTGGGAGAGCTTCCTCTGTCCCAGTCTCTTTAGCTCCTCAACCGTGATGGCTGGCCCTACAGAAACAGATGTGCTGTCTCGGAAAGAGAAAAGGGATGGAAATCGGAGCTTCCAGCTTTCTCTCTTAGTCGCTGTGTTTCTAAGCAGACAAATAAGTCACTGGACCTTCCCAGGCATTATTTTCCTCATGTAAAAAAAATGAACATAATAAAGGGCTGGTGATTTAGCTCAGTGGCATGGAGCCTGCCTCCCAAACACAAGGTCCTGAGTTCAATCCCCAGAACAAAAAAAAAAAGTGAGAGAGAATACAAAAACTGATGTAATAATACCACCTTAAAGCATAACAGGTAAATGGCGGGTGTTAAACAGCCTCAGACAGAGGTACCCTGGCCACTAGGATATGTTAGTGATGCCTGAAAACACCCTTGGCTGTGAACACCAAACTTACATGATTATATCTACTCCCTGACCTCGGACATCAGGTTCATTCTGACCACTGTTTTGTTTTATTTTGTTTGTTTGTTTGTTAAATGTCTTCTTTCTGTTAGTTTCACTAACTCTTCTCCTGGTCACTCTTTAGTGCATAACCTTTTATGATACTGTTGTCTATATTTGTAGTATATTGGTTGAGCCTGCTGTAGTACTGACGGAGATGTAATTACGGAAAATGTATTTCAAAAAAAAAGACACCCTCACCTTGCTCCTTCTTAGCCTTCAGTCCAGGAAGATCTCAGACAGAAATCCCATACTCTCTAATATTCTAGCTTTTGGTCGGCTCAGCTCTCCTACTATTGCCCTACAAGAATAAATTCAGGGAATTTGGCTCTGACCAAGAGATGAGGGTGTGGCCCAGTGGCACAGTGCTTCCTAGCATACATGAGGCCCTGGGTTCAATCACCAGGACAACAAAAAGAAATTCTTAAAAAATATCCTTGCCAAGTTGTCACTAGGCCAAGGTCAGGTTATTAATAATGGCTACATCCAAAATTTACTTCCAGAAAAATAGGGATATCTTTGCATTACATCTGTGTAATTAAATCCAGAGGGTCTCCCCACCAAAATTAAAGAACAACCAGCTCCAAAAATGCTCTGAGATCTTCAACACTTAAAGAGCAAAATGCTGGGCATGGTGGCACATGCCTGTAATGCCAGAACTCAGGAGGCTGAGGCAGAAGGATCGCTGAGAGTTTGAGGCCACCCAGGACTACATAGTGAGTTCAAGGCCAGCGTGAAATACATTCCAAGACCCTGTCTCAAAAAACCAAACCCAGGGCCAGGGATTTAGCTCAGTGGTTCTGCTGCCTGTCTTGCAAGCACAAGGTCTCAAGTTCGATCCCTGGTACCAAAAAAAACCAAACAACAAAAAACAAAAAAACTTAAGAGAAAAAAAGTCTACTTGTAGCCTGTTAGTTTATTAATCATGTAATAGGATAACTGATACGGTAAGAGTTAGGCCCACCATTTTACTATTTGTTTTTAAGCACTTTCTTTTGTATCTTTATTTCTACTTTTAAAATTCTGTTTTATCTGTTGGCTTTTTAGCTGTACATCTGTGTTTTCTCCTAGTGCTGCATTACTTCATTTTTCATTGCTATTCCAAAACACGTGAGGCTAGGTAATTTGTAAAGACGTCCATTTAGTTCATAGTCATAGCGGTCCAAGAGTCAGCTTTTGCTTAGGTCTGTGAGATGCTCACAGCCGATGGCATCACAATGGTGGGAACACATGTGAAAGGGCTCCCTCGGTGAGAAAGGAAGCCACAGGCAGGTGTGGGGCCAGTCATGTTCTTTCTGTAGCAACTCACTGTCTTCCAGGATGAACTCACTCACTCCAGGAAAGCAGCATTGATCATGTCCAAGGTCTGGCTCCTGGTGGCCTAACCACCTCCTTCTAGGCCCTGCCCTTATAGGTCCCACCATCTCCTATCAGTATCCTGGGGAGCAAGCTTCCAACACATGGACTTTTGGGAGAACACACTCAAACCGTATCCAGCTATAGCAACTGGTGAGCCCAGGAATGTAATATCTATCTTTCACTTGCCACAGTCTAGAGTTAATATTGTACTACTTCATATGTGGAATCCTTGCAACCATACAAGTCCACTTACCCTCTTCCTGCTTTTTAAATCTTTATTTATTTATTTGTTCATTTGTTTGTTCATTGTCTCACTATGTAGTACAGGCTGCACTGGAACTCACAGTGACCCTCCTGCCTCAGCCTCCCAGAGTGCTGAGATAACAGGCAGCACAACCACACCTGGTGCCCTCTCCCTTCTTTTTGCTGAGGTTGTCAAGTGTATATGTTAGAAACTCCACAGGTGTGGATGAATCTTGAGATGATAATATTAAGTGAAATAAGTCAGTCACAAAAGGCTTGACTATTGCGTATCACATGGTTTCTCTAAGAGAAGAGACCTCTAAATACTAAAAATTTAAAGAGCAAAATGAAAGAGATGTGTTAAGAAACAGGGCTGTGTGGATGGGAAGGAGATCTAGAGGAGGTGGGACAGAGGGGTCGGGGCAGGGGAATAAACATGATCAGGATGCCATACCTATATGTATCAACCCCCCCAAGCTGAATGTGGTCACAGTGTATCACAAACATACACTAATAAACTTTTTCTAAAACCCCACAACATGACGTTATCATTTGGGCTTTTTAAAAAATTAGGCCAAAATATCTCTAGTTTTCTTAAAGGAAAAGATTCTTAGTAAAATGCCTAGAAGATCTAGGTTCTTTGTTTCTAACAAACCAGAGCATTCAGCTCCTTCTTATTACCCCCGAATAACTGGCTTAACTTCATTATCCTTAAGTTTTAGTCTTTTAGACCTACTTTATCTGACGCCATTCCAGGACCATAAGCAGTTTAAAAAAGAAACACAAAACAAAACATAAAACAAAAGCCATTTTTTTCACTTTTGGTTAAAACATTAGCATTCCCAATAATTTCATAGCAATCACATTGTCAAGGCAGGAAATTTAACACATCTTTCACAAAGAAATACCTCACATTCTGATAGGTAAACCTGAAGGGGGATGATCTTTGAAGTTTCGTTGACTCTTTCAATTTTATTATAATATGATCACTTGATGGATGTTTTATCAACAATCAAGCCAGCATTCAAGACATCTTGAGTATGTCTCTAAGTCTCTACAATTACAAAACTACTCAACTAAAACCTCTATGTCCGTGTAAAATTTATGAATTGGAACAAATGGATCAGAGTGATAACCATCTTTCAAGGTCCTGCTTCCATGGTGGCATGTGTAATTTGGTAGTGCCATCCTACAACGCCTTTGGTTTTCCATCACCTCTTACAAGCCCTGTTAAGGAGGAGAAAGAAAAGGGATTTTCCTCACTCCCCTTGGCCAAACCACTGTGTTGTAAAAGCTCCACAGTTACCTGCCAGTGAATCCAGAACCCAAGGGCAGTTAAAATTCAAAGACTGAATCAGCAACATTTTCAACAAACTTACTTTTACAAAGCCTTTTGTTTTGGGGAGAAAATGACTGAGATACTTTTGTCTTTTTTGTTCCATTTTTAAACTTTTTTTTAAGAGAAAGGGGAGGGGAAAACCCTTTCTCCAGAGAAATAAAGTAGTTCTACTCTTCTGGCACAAATTCAGATCCAAGCCATGGTCATCTTTAAGCAAGTACTGGACAACTAGCCCACACCTCTTCACTCCCCACAGCCTTACAAAACACAGCAGCAACGCAGAAATCATACCCGCCCCCGCCGAGAATTGAGAACATTAATTTTCATAGGCTTGTTTTTGTTTTGCTGGGGATCAAACCCAGGGCCAGTGGATGCTAGGAAAGTGAACTGTACGCCTAGACAATAGTTGTACTTTTGCGAAAACCAGTGTCTTTATATTAAATTTTAAGGCTTATGCTTTTTTTAATAAAAAAGTAATTTTTTACAATACAGTTGAGAAGCAAAGTCGCATAACCTTCAGCCACCTTTGTAGTGCTTTTATGTAGACATCCGGGGGGCATGGGTGACTGGGACCAGAGCCTGATCTAATTCCCCATGAACAATGCTCGTTAATGATGGAATATTTTTCAAGAAGTGTGATTTCTAAGATAAAATTTCCTATAAAACCACAAAATAGATCACTTCTTTGCTCATGTTAAGATCAAAGAAGAAAAAAATATCAGTTCATAATTTTTTTACATCCTTTTCCTTTCAAGCTCAGCAAGGTCTGTTCATTTACAGGCATAGAAACTTCCTTTTTGGTCCCAGGATTCGAAATTTCACACAGATACAGATATATTTTATACTTGTGTACAGAGCATCCAGAAAAGTCTTTCATCTACGTCCTTCAGCTTTAGGGAATTTTCCTGAATTATTTATTTTTGATTCTTCTACTTCTGCTACCATATTTCCAATTTTAATTTTTTTTGTTCTCTCTATGTTCTTCGGAAGATTGTGTCACAGTTTCATCTTTCTCATATCCCTGAGGCTATTAATAGTAGCTGTTTTCTTTTTAACATTTCATACCTTTCATAGTTTTTTCCCCTTAAGTTACTCTTCTCTGTTTTATCTTTTATTTTAGGCGATCTCTTCGTACATACAATATTTCTTCTTTGTCTCGTAACACTTTATAGCAAGGGGCCAAAGAGTTGACTGGCAGTGTTGAGCTCGTGTCTGGGTCCAGCCGTCCAGCCCATTTTATGGAGAACTTGAGATTTTCAGTGTATTTAGATCTTCCTCTTGGCCTGGTCCAGCCTATTCTTCCAGCCTCTTGTTTGTAGAATAAAGGATTAATAGCTTCTTCAACAGTTAACAAACCCTTTTGGGGAAGACAGAGCTTAAATTTGTGTATTTGTTGCAGACTTTCTCAGAGAGGTCATTTTTCTGTCATGTATTGTGGATCTTAAAGGTTGTCTGGGCCTTTTTTGACCACAGGGTCCTTTCTGTGCAGGTGTCTTGTGGAAAGTGCACTCCAAGGAACTCAACTGGAGAAAATGTTACATGGGTGTTTGACAGGGGTGAAGATCTCCGGCACCTGACCAGGAAGAGGAGCCCCACTTGGCTCTGCCGCCTGTCTTCAGGGGCCTCAGAGGGTGCTGAGGGGTTCCCACTGCCACCATTATGTCTGTCCAAGGGGATCCAGTTGTATCCTGGGAGCACCTTTGCGACAGGGACAAAGCCATTTTGGAGACTGGTTACCTCAGCAAAGAAGCCGTTGAACGGTGCTGGAGGCTGGGAGTCCAAGCTCAAGGTGCCGGAACTCCACGTGAAAGCTTGCTTTCTGGTTCATAGATGACACCTTCTTGCTGTGTCCTCACACGGAGAGGAAATAACCCTAGCTCCATTTCTGGAAGTACCCAATGTCACACAATCCTGAGCTCTTTCGGGATTTGAGGAGCTAAGATGAGGTTAGTTCCTGGCTTTCTCCCCCACTAGTTTAAGAGTTGGCTGTTCAGTCCAGGCCTGGTGTTCCACATCTGTAATCCTAGCACTCAAGAGGCTGAGGCAGGAAGATGGCCATGAGTTGAGGCCAGCCTCAGCTACACAGTGTGTTCAAGGCCAGCCTGAATTACATAGCGAGACCATCTCAAAAAACAAAACAAAACAACAGTTCGCTGTTCTCAGTTCTGCTCAGTTTGTTGCCTTTTAAATCTGTTCTTTCAGCTTTCACAGGTTTGGTGTTTTTCCTCTCTTATTCTCCTTAGATCTACACCTTGGATAAAGACATTTCACTTATTTATTTTTGAAGCAAAACCTTTATTGGTACATTTTAGATATACATAATGATAACATTCATCCTAGGGAATTAGCACCTGTACATGGTATAGCTTGAGAGCCCCCCCCCCCGCCCAACCCTCCCTCCCTTCAATCCCTCTTCCCCTCCCTATTTACAAAAGCTTTACTTCCATTTCTTCCTTCTATTCTTTTTTTTTCTTTTCCCTTCTTTCCTTTCCCCTTCCCCCTTCCCTTGTCCCCCTTCTCATTTGAACATTTTCTTCCCATTTCCCAATATCTATTGTATATTTTGGTCCTTATTTTTACTTTCAATTTCTCACACCAGAGAAAAAAATGCTGTATTTACACATGTGTGTCCAATTTATCTCACTTAAGAGCATGGTCTCAAGGTGCATCCATTTAGCTAGAAATGTCGCAAGCTTATCCTTCTTTATGGCTGAGAAGTGCTCCATTGGATAAAAATACCACATCTTCTTTATCCATTCATCAGTTGATGGGCATTTGGGCTGTTTCCAAGATTTAGCTATTAGAAACTTTGCCATTATAAACATTGGTGTGTATATATCACTATGGTATGATACTTTTAATTCTTTTGAGAAGATACCAAGGGAAATAAGAAAGATACTAAGGAAATAAGAAAGGGATTAGCTGGGTCAAATGGAACCTCTAGTTTTAGTTTTTTGAGGAATCTCCACACCGATCTCCACAGTGGTTACACCAGTCTGCACTCCCATCAACAGTGGAGAAGGGTTTCTTTTTCCCTCCAGCCCCTCCAGCATGTGTTATTGGCTGATTTCTTGATAATAGCCATTGTTTCTGGAGTGAGATGGAATCTCACTCTTAATTTCCATCTCTCGAATGACCAGTGATGTTGAACATTTTTTTTTCTTATATTTATTTGCCATTTCTACTTCTTTTTCTGAGAAGTGTGTATTTGTTTGTTTGTTTTTTGTGGTACCAGGGATCAAACTCAGGACTTTGTGCTTTTGAGGCAGGCACAGTGCCACTGAGCTAAATCTCCAGCCCTGAGAAGTGTGTATGCATTTCAGATGCCCAGTTTTTGGACTGGGTCTTTAAATTGGGGAGGGGGGATCTGATGTTTTTGAGTTCTTTGTATATTCTAGATAGTGGTTCTTTGTCTGAAGAACAGCTAGCAAAAAAATGTTTCCCACACTGTGGGTTGTCTCTTCACTCTGTTGGTGGTTTCTTTTGCTATGCAAAAGCTTTTTAATAAGATGAGATCTCAGTTGTTAATTCCTTGTGATAGCTCCTGTGTGATCAGGGTTTTGTTCATAAAGTCTTTACCTACACCAATGTCTTCAAGAGTTCTACCTATTGTGTCTTTCAGCAGATTTAGTGTTTCTGTTTTAATATTTAGATCTTTGATCCATTGCAATTTGAAGTTAGTGCATGGTGAAAGATATGGGTATAGTTTTAATCTTCAGAATGTGGAAAGCCAGTTTTTCCAGCACCATTTATTGAAGAGGCTATCCTTCTTCCAGTGAAGGTGTTTGGCTCCTTTGTCAAAGATAAAGTGGCTGAGTATGTTTGGGAGTTGCTTCTGCATCTTCTAATCTGTTCCACTGATCCTCAAGTCTGTTTTTGTTTGTCTGTTTGTTTGGGGTTTTTTGCCAGTACCATGCGTTTTTATCACAGTAGCTTTGTAGTCTAATTTCAAGTTGGGGATTGTGATATCTCCTGCCTTGCCTTTTTTGCCCAGAATTGCTTTCACTATTCTAGGTCTCTGCTGGTTCCAATGAATTTTATGACTGTTTTCTCTAATTCTGTGGTATATGCTATTGGTATTTTGGTAGGAATTTCTTTAACTCTGTATAAAAATTTTGTAAGTATGGCCATTTTCACCATATTGGTTCTTCCTACCCAAGAACAAGAGATATTTTTCCATTTTCTGATATCCTCTTTGATCTCCTTTTTCAGAGTACTGTAGTTTTCCATGTAAAGGTCTTTTACTTCCTTTGTTAGATTGATTCCTAAGTATTTTATTTCTTTGGATGCTATTGTGAAAGGTGTTGTTTCCCTAATTTCTCTCTCAGCAAGTCTGTTATTCCTATACAGAATGCTATTGATTTTTGAGTGTTTACCTTGTATCCAGCTACACTACTGAATTTGGTTATTAAATCTAGAAGTCTCTTGGTGGAGCATTTGGGGTTTTCTATGTAGAGTATCATGTTATCTGCAAATAATGATAATTTAACTTCTTCATTTCCTATCCTTATTTCTTTCTCTTGTCTAATTTCTCTGGCTAATGTTTCCAGAACTATATTGAATAAGAGTGGTGACAGTAGGCATTCTTGTCTTGTTCCTGATTTTAGAATGAAAGCTTTTAGTTTTTGACCATTTAGTATGATGCTGGCTATTGGTTTGTCATAAATGGCTTTTATCAGATTGAGAAAAAGACCATCTATTCCAATTTTTTGTAGGGTTTTTATTTATTTATTTATTTATTTATTTATTTATTTATTTATTTTTTGGTACCAGGGATCGAACTCAGGACCTTGTGCTTGCAAGGCAGGTGGCGGAATCACGGAGCTAAATCCCCAGCCCTTCTGTAGGGTTTTTATTATGAATGCATGTTGGACTTTGTCAAACAGTTTTTCTGCATCTATTGAGAGGATCATATGGTTTTTGTCCTTGGCTTTAATACAGTGTATTACATGTATTGATTTGCATATGTTGAACCATCTCTACATCCCTGAGATGAATCCTATTTGGTCATGGTATATGATCTTCTTGATGATTTGCTGCATTCTGTTTGCCAGTATCTTGAGGATTTTCACATTTATGTTCATTAGGGAGATTGGCCTATAGTTCTCTTTTTTGGTTGGATCCTTCTCTGGTTTTGGCATTAGGGTAATACTTGCCTCCAGGGATGAATTTGGGAGTATTGCTTTCCTTTCAATTTTTCCCCCCCTTTCGATTTCATGAAAGAATTTGAGAAGTAGCAGCAGCATTGGCTCTTCTCTAAATTTCTTGTAGAATTCAGCAGTGAATTCATCAGGCCTGGGCTTTTCTTTGTTGGTAGGTTTTTAATTACATCTTCAATTTCATTGACTGATACTGGTTTATTTAAAAGTTTTATATATTCTTAGTTCAGCTTTGGTAATTACTATGTGTCCAAGAATCTGTCCATTTCTTCTGTGCTTTCCATCTTATTAGAATACAGGTTTTCAAAGTAGGAATAGATTATCTTCTGGATTTTTGCAGGATCTGTTGTGATTTCACCCTTTTCATTCCTAATTGTATGGATTTGAGTTTTTCTTTCCTTTTCTTTGATAAGGTTGGCTAGAGGTTTGTTAATTTTATTTAATCTTTCAAAGAACCAACTCTTTGATTCATTGATTCTTTGTATTATTTTCTTAGTCTCCATTGCATTAACTTCTGCTGTGATCTTTATAATTTCCTCCCTCGTATGAGTTTTGGGCAAGTAGCTTTATTGCTAGTATTAGAACCCTTAGAAAATAATTACTTCTCAGAGATGTCTTCCAGGTGTATCTGGGTTTTGGGTTGAGTCTTTTGCAAGATCCTACTTCTTCAATTTATTGGGGATGAGAAGTTGTTGCCTATTTGGTCTAGCCCCTGGTTCTTTCGGACTGACCTATAGTATTGTTTATGACCCTTAGGCAATCTCAGTCTTGGCCAATAATTTATTAGCATAGGAAGAATAATTTATTAGCATAATTACATCACCTTGGCCAAAATAGTACAATCAGTAATAACAATAGCATCAAACACAGCCTAGAAAATGACCAACTGTGGTAACTATTGATTTGCCACCTTTAACCGTATGAATTATATAATAAAATCTAAAACAAAAACAAAAAACCAGAAAATTGTATACAGTAAATATGCCCTCAATATGGCGATTTTACCATCAGGGCAGAAAATTTAAAAGGGGTTAGGGGGAAAAAATAGAGAAATAGAAGAAGAGGAAGAAATTAGAAGCAAGGCTGGAGGACAAAGTAAGATCAAACTTTGGGGAACTGGTAATGAAGACAGGAAGGAAAGAGAGCAGGAAGAAATAAAAATAGGAGCAGAACAGAACAACAACAACAACAAAAACTAGAAACAATTTTAACACATATAAAAACAAGAACAATCAAGAAAAAAGAAAACAAAAAAAAAGAAAAAGAAAAAAATAAAATAAAATGTCTACTTCAAGGCATCCCTCTGCTGTCACTAGTAGAAAAATTGGGCACAAAGAGCCCAGTGCCATGTTGATTAATGCCAACAAGCCATCTGTAGATTCGTGGTGGGGCAGTGGATAATGTAGGCAAACCTGCACCTTTAATTCTGCAGCTCAGGCTGGTTTCTGGCTGTGAGGCTGGTTTCTGGCTGTGAGGCTGGAACCTGATTCATTCAGCCTGCAACATTCCGGGTGTCTCCTGCCATCTTGAATTCGGCTCCCTGCCGGCTTGAACTTGGATCCTTGACCTTCTGCTGATTTGAACTTAGTTCTGCCTCACCCTGTTGGAGCCACCCCTGCAGCTGCTCTGAGTTCTGAGCTCAGTTGGCCCCTCTCCAAAATGGCTACTGGCCAGTCGCCTTCTCCTGAGAGACGTCGGAACTCAAAAACCTCACCAGCCACTGCAGTTCACTGCTCTGTTCCACTGGTGCGTTTCTCTGTGGAGGCCTCTGGAGTTGCCAGTAGTCACTGTGGGTCTGCAGGTTTGAGCTACCTTTCCAACACCGTGCATCACTGCTCAGGGAGAAAGCGCCACTTGCCACCTCCTTCTTTTTCATTGAAGTCTCTCTCCTTGCTCTCCCCGTGGGCTTCATTTCTCACTTCAGATCCTTGCTGGGTCCCGGGAGCCCACTTTCCTCGTTTTTCTCTTCTTCACATTACTGTATTCTAAGGTCTGGACACCGAATCTCGGAGAGCCTGTTTCTCTGGTGCTCACCACTCCTCCATCTTCCCGGAAGTCTAGGCATTTTAGTGGGGTTCTAGGAGGTTACAAAATTAGAGAAGCACAATCTACTGTGTTTACTTATAAGTCTATATGCTCTTCTTAATTTAATATTCATCATATATAAACAGCATATATATAATATATATGTAAATTTCTTCCTAAACAATTAGAAAAAAATTGAGCAATACACCAGGTTCCAACTAGATACAATGCAATTATGTGACTTCATATATAGAGAGAGGTATTCAGATGTCTGTGGTTCCCAAATAGCATGAAGCTTTTACCTTCATATTCAAGGGTACTACCATTCTTATGACCCAAATACTTTCATAGGGTGACATAAGCTGAGAAGGAGCGATAAAATAGATTGCAGGTTTACTAAGATTGCAGATGAAATAGCTTGCAGGTTTTACTAAGAAAAATAAAAATTTGAGTTTTCATGTAATGAAGTCACCAGCTACACTGAGCTTTTGTGTAATTTACTATTTTTAGTTGTTCTTAATAGTCACTGTTAAAATACTTGTTAAGTAATATCTAGGGTTTGTCACCTATATATCTGGTCTAAGTAATTAGAAAGAAAAGTTTCCCATTGATTAGTTTCACACCACAGCGAAGAATCTAACAAAACATGGAATCTGGTTCACTTCAAAGTAGAGACTAGATTAGTAATGGAGAAAAAAGACCTTCTTTGTGATGTTACAGCCCACAAGTTAATCCAGAAAGGTCTGGTGGGTTTAGCTGTAGATAGTGAAAGGAATCTAGCTAGATTTTGAAAACATTTTTATGTGCGCAAGCCAGGTCATGCTTATCTAAGGGTTCTCTAATTGGATGCCATGAAATGAGGCACTTAATGTAAGCTACAGTGTAAGGACATGACAAACTGAAGCAGAACAAGATGACTTGCAGCGAGGGAAATGGAAATTAACTGAAGATAGCTAAAACTCAAAGCATCACTTATTTGAAATCTAGTCATATAATTGCATTCTAGCCAGTTGGAACCTGGCAAACTGCTTAAGTTTTGTCTAATTGCTGTAGCAACCTTCCTTACAAAGAAACAGAATATGTTCAAACTTAGATCATCAGTTAGTGGACATAATGATCAGCAATTAAATTGCTGCAGCTTTGAAAAGTGTTTTAGGCATAGTGGTCTTTCAAAAGCTGTTTACCTTTTTAAACTAACGATGTTTAAAAATACACAGAGCATTACATGTCTGCTTGCATTATAATCCTAGTTCCACATTCACGCACCTTATCAAAACTCCAGCACCAAGCCTATATGAACAGTGCAGTACAAAAAAGGAAATTTGGCAAACATTTGATTTATTCAATTGCTGTGCTGGCTTAAGCCAATTCACAGCATCAGAATGTAATCTTTTTGGGGCCGGGGATTTAGCCCAGTGGTTCCAGTTGCCTGCCTCGCAAGCACAAGGACCCGAGTTCGATCCCCGGTACCAAAAAAACAAAACAAACAAACAGAATGTAATCTTTTTGACATGTCCTTTATCAACCAATATGAGCAGAAATGCAAAGGCAACCTAAGAAGGGGTAGATTCTTCCAACAAAGTGCTAATGTTTTCTTCCAAGGTACTGGCAAGGCTGAGGAAGAAAAACATATGGTTTCCAATGAAAATTGGAAAAATAATTCAAGTGCTAAAGGATTATATGTCTCCAAATGCAAAAGAAGTTCTAGTGAATGAGGCTAATGAAGCCTGAGGTCTGAACTGAGCTTCTGGCAGACCAGGTTTTGAACAGGTAGCTGGCAAGAGGAGAAAGGGCAGCTTCCAGAAGTGGGAAAGAGTGGTAAGGAGACCACAGAGAGAACTGGAAACAGCTGTGCTCTGCAATCCAGGCTACTGTGGTACTAAAGTATTTAGGAAGTTGAGTATAATGAAGTGCTGGGAACCAAACCACGAGTGAAGGTTTATACTCACAAGGAAAGTTAATTGATACAGTCACCAATTACAACTGGACACTCACATGTCCCTGATTCATGTTTCCAGACATGGAGGGTTGTATGTGCTTACAGAAGTTTGTAGCGCTTTTTTTTTTTTTTTTTTGTACCAGGGATCAAACTCAGGACATTATACTTGTGAGGCAGGCGCAGTGCCACTGAGGTAAATCCTGGGCCCTGTAGCCTCATTTTTTAATTTCAATGTCTAAAAGTAAATTTAAACCAAAGAAAATTTTTTTTCCCCATGAAAAAATGAGAAGTTCACAGGGAATAAACTGTTATTCTTCTGATAGAGATTACTTGGGAAGAGTGGAGGGTCAAATAATGAGATCAAATAAACTTACAGGGCCAAATCACATAACTATGATTTTCTCTTTAGATCTGAGGTCAGAAATCCCCCTCCCCAACTACTGTAAGAATAGTGACAAGTAATTTTTCTTTACTTTAAAAAAAATAAAACCCTTGCTTACCTGGCAGCCGCAAGGTCCTGAGTTCGATCCCCGGTACCAAAAAATGAAATAAAATTCTTGTTTTAGAAATTTCAGATTTACACAATTATTGCAAAAGAGAATAAAATTCCTGTAACCCCAGGTCCAGATTCCTCTCTTAATGGTATACATCAGTGTGATACATTTGTCACCACAAATAAACAAATACTGATACATTTTCTAAATCATGTTTCCCTGATTGCACTGAGGGTTGTGTGCAAAGGAGCAAGACCAAAGGCAAAGTTTCAGTCTCATCATATCCAAGGTACATGCTATCAGCACAACTTATCGCTGCTCATGTGGCCTCTGACCGGCTGGCTGGGGTTTCCAGAGTTCTCTACTGTACGCACTCCTCCCTCCCTCCCTCCCTCACCTACAGTACTCTTGGGAAGGAGCCCACTTCCTGCAGATGAGCTAAGGAGCCCAGTGCTGGGTTCCATTTTCTGAGGGTGAAGCTGTTCCTACAAAATCTGTTTGGAATTGTCCTGCAGACTTGTCTCTTCTATTCAATCATTTACATAGATCAAGGAAACAGGGTTATTTCACAGTTGGAATTATAACCCAACTTTACTTTGTTTTGTTGCTCGGACAGTCCTAGCATCATGTTTGTTTTTTCTAATCACCTCCTTACTTCTGGCATTGTAAGCTATTCCAGGCATATACTGTTTCCCACTCCATGTCCAGTCAGTCATTTCTCAAAGGATCTCCAGTTCCTTTGATTGAATGGTGTTAGAAGTCAAGATACAGGGCTACTGCTGGAAGAAATCAACTTTTATTCAGGAACTGGGTGGGTGGTAGAGCACCTACTCAGCATGTGCAATTCCCAGCACTGAAAAAAGAATCAAATTTTAACAATCTTTTCTTTTTAAAGGAAAAAGTTAAAATCCAATGCTTTTGCTTACCTGATAATAAAATCTCCAAACTAACACATGAAGTTTAGTGTTTTCAATTAATGACGTTGAAAGGGTCAGTGGTGTGAGATGGCCAGAAAACTGTTCATGAATCATTCATGCCTACCTTTTTGCTTTTAATTATATTTCAAAAAAAAAAAATTCCTTGTCTTTTTTCTTTTTGGTGGTACTAAGGATTGAAGGCTTTCACGCTGAGCTATATCCCTGGCCCCTTTTATATTTTGAGACAGGCTAAGTTACTAAATCCCCAGGCTGGCCCCAATTTGGCATCTTTCTCCCTCAGCCTGTGTTTTAAAGATAAGTATTTGTTTTTGTTTTTGTTTTGGTACCAGGGATGGAACTCAGGTCCTTGTGCTTGGAGGCAGGAGGCGGAACCACTGAGCTAAATCCCTGGCCCAAAGATAAGTATTCCTTCTATGCAGTTTGCCTAAGAATACCTGAGAACTGTTTTTTCATTAACCAATTCAGCTTTAGGAATGGAATTTGCAAGCTATCCTTGCTATGGCAAGTAAAGAAAAAAAGCACAACAAGATTCTTTTAGGCACTTTTTATTTTCCAAAAAAAATTGTCGTTAATATATAAACATCTCATTCTCTCAAAAAATTCTACAACTATACAGCTGTTTGCTCCATTATTTGCATAGGAAATGACCACAATACAAAAATAAGAGGGAAAAAGAAGCAAAACAGCAACCAATTTATGCTTTTTATGTAGGTATGTTTCCACGTATAAACATTTTAAGCCTCTTACAAAATTATTTACACCATTTGTCACCTATTTACACATTTTTAGAGCAACTTTTCTAACAAACAAAACTATAATTTATCAAGTTATGAAAATTGTTTTCTAAAAAAAAACTTGCTATATTACCACAAAATAAATAAAGATAAACAATATTTTAAAAACAAAATTAAGTTTTCATTTCAATTAAGACCCCTTTTGGCATTTTGCTTATTATTCTGCCCTTTGGTTAACAGCATCGGCATCACATTACTATTTTATATTGCATATATGTAGCACTTGCTTCCTTAAGTTTCCAACATACCATTGATACTTAAAGGCAGACACTGAGTCAGTATTAACAATAGATTAACTAAACTGCACTGTAATTTAGGTCAAATTACTGTGTCTCACTGTATATTACATGCAAAATCCACATGAACTGTCATTTAACCAACAGAACTGCACAAGTGAACATCTCAGTATACGAAAACTGCATCTTAAGTTCAGCGCTGTCATGTGAAAACTACATTAAGTCCTTCTTTTTAAAAATGATACTGTGTTTAGCTTATCGTAAGAGGTTTCACTTTTGTATATTGTAACCATCTTTAAGCTCCTCAGTTTACAATTCATATAAAACTCTTGTATTTAAAATAATCCTATTTTAATCAGTGCATGAAATTTGCTTTTTAAAGTTCATTTGAAAGATTATTCCTTCCCCCTAAAGAAATGAATTTGGTAATGTTTTGAGAGGTATCTTACCACAAATTCTAACTGTAAATGTATTCATGGTTATTTTCAAAAGCAGTATGATTTTTTTTCCCCAAAAAGAATCCTAAAAAACTTCTAATAAACCTATAAAGCTGATTTGCATATTTACAAAATTTCAAATAGCAAATATAGGCAACTCATATATATTTAAAAAGAAAAAACACATTTGTTCAATGGCTATTTGTGAACTGCCAGGTACACTGGGTACCTAAGGAATTATCTCATGTTAAGGAACTCTCGACACATAACCTGTCCTTCCTCCGGTGCCAGCCACCTTCACAGTCACCTGGTGCCCGTCTGAGCACTCAGCCCTCACCCCAGCCTCCCCTGTCCAGGTGCGGCTGCCTGGCATGAGATGAAACCTGCTTGATTGAGGGAAACCACGTACATTACAGCAAGCATTCCCAATTCTTAAAATGACCAAACACTTTGGTATTGATACAATGTATTCCCTGTTTTCTCACATATACAAAATATACATTTCCAGTTTTTTCTTTCTCTGTTGTGATAGTGAGGCAGGTCGCTGTGGGCCCGGCGGTCAGTTCTGGTGCCTCTTCATGTGCAGTGCCAGGTGGTCGGAGCGCGAGAAGCTGCGGTTGCACACGGCGCACTGGAAGGGCTTGGCGCCCGTGTGCTTGCGGTAGTGGCGCGTGAGCTCGTCCGACCTCGCGAACCTCCAGTCACAGCCTTCCCACGTGCACTTGTAGGGCTTCTCACCTGTGACAAGCAACAGAAGGGTGAGGCGCCTGCTGGAGGTCAGACATCGTGGACATCATTCTAATATCCTTAGATCCACACTAGCACATCTATTCACCCTCTTCTATGGATTGTACAAAACAAAACAAAATATTTAAGGGGAATGGCTTTTTTTTTGGAGGGAGTGTGGTAAGTAAAAGGGAGACACAGTCCCTCTCAATAGTCCAGGCTAACCCTGAAGTTAACTGCTGCGTTGCTGAGGCTGGCCTCAATCTTGCAGCGATCCTCCTGCCCCAGCCTCTGAGTGCTGGGATCACAGGCGGGCATCACCATGGCTGGCTTAAAGCCGAATGGTTTTTAAAGCTTTATGCATTTGATATATAATAAATCCCTTAACCACAAAGTCTGGTACTGGTAAGTTCACAATGGTGAAGTCTCGGACTATGAAACAACCATGACAACTCTATTTGCTGATATGTGCATTTAATTTTTCTTTTGTGTTGCACCAAGCAGCTGGGTATGGAGATAGATGCACACCCATAATCCCAGCACTACGGTAAGCTAAGGCAGGAGTCCATGCTTGAGTTCCGTCTGGGTAACTTAACTTCATAACTGAGCAAGACCCTGTCTCAAAATAAAAAATAAAAAAGTGCTGGGGAAATAGCTTGGTGCAAAGGCCCTGGGTTTAGTCCTACTACCACCACCCCCACCCCCAAAAAAGACAGATTTACATATTAAAGTACTGTGGGCATACAGCTGGGTTTTTATATGGATAATTTTCTCCTAAATTCCTTTTTAAAATGTTTTCTTCTGAAAGAGAAGAACCTCAGAAAAGTTTTCTTTAGTACCAATGGAATTCAACAAACTTTCTGCTTAATTTAGCAGTATCATATTTAGGGAGTTGTAAGATTACAGAGCCTGAATTGTGAGACATGGTCCAAATCGGCTAAGGCCTCTAGCTTGCAGACTGCAGACCCTTACTTACAATCCCTCGGCATAAGGACCGAGGGCCAGGACAAGCCATGCACAATTGGCCCCAGCCATTTCACGTCTTCCCCTCCTACAACACACACCTGTCACCTTTCCTCTGCCCTCTTCTTGCTGTGATCCAAGCCATACTTTTCTTAAACTGCGTATCTCAATTCTGGATGTTTTCTTTTTCTCACAATAGATTATAATTAGAAATGTAAGCTAACATTCAAACCTAAATTTTAACGTAAGAGATAAATCACCTTTCTTTCACTTAGTTACATAACTGTCTGATACACAGAAACACTTTAGTATCAGGGGTAAATGTGTATGTGTGTGTGTATATGTATATATATGAAACAATTTTATACAAGTGTTTTGTTTTGTTCCTCATGAAAATAAATCACAGAAACATTGGTTAAATACTAAAATTTAATGGAAAAAGGCTATTTCTGGTGTTTGAGGCAAGGAAAAGTTCCTAAAGAGGCCCAATTTTAAAAGAAATCATTCTATTTTTTTTAACTTTAATAATTAAATAGCAGAACTGTATTTTCAATTTATTTAAGAAACAAGGGACACTAGACTCTTTTTGTTCACTATTTTTATTGGCTATGGAGCAATAAACTGCACCAATATTTTTTAAAGTTTACTCTACTGATTGGTTGAAATACAGTAGCCATTAAAGTTCCTAAAACATTTGGAGTCTTAGCTCTCAATTTATGCACATCTATAGATTAGTCAGCCAAGAATGCTGCTAGTGTCTGGAGCTGTAGTTATTGGGGCCAAGTCTTTTGATAAAAGCAGGGACAGCTTTCCCTACTTGGGGCAGTTTCTATGGGATTTGTTCAAGTGTCAACACTGTGCAAGTAAAACACCGTAGAGGAAGCTGGTACCCAATTTCTAGCCAAACAGCAGACTTAAGCCTTTCTTCCTCAGCCAAAAACACTATGCACAGTACTTCTGGGAAACCAAACTGACTTCCTTCAAGTTATATTTCAACAGGATAGAGCTTTCAAAAGTTTAATTGGATTTTTACAGAATCTCTTTCCAATACCACCAATTTAAAATATTTAGTTAAGCTCTTTCAACATCAACTATATTTTTAAGTTCTCATGCTGTTAATGTGAAACTTTCCAAAGGCAAAGAGAAAAAAGTGACAAATCTGTACAGCATGGAAAACAATCCTCAGCTTTCCCTCAAATAAAGTGTGCATTTTCTTATTCTACTTGAAAATTATAGAAACAGTTTGCTAAGAATTCTTAGTCTTGGGAAAAAAGTGTCCAAGTTAAACACCCATACTATCCATACTGATAAGCCATTAACATTTTATACAAATGTTCTAACCAGAAACATTACCAGTAAATGGGACAAACACTCACCAAGGGCACCTAACCCTTTCTCACTGTCTTGCTTATTAATCCTCACAACAGAGAAGTGATCTGTGAGCTCCACACTAAGCATCCTTCCTGCCGCTTTTCCTTAATGTCCCACTTAAGTCTCCCATTAGCAAACTCTCATTCACTCTGAATGATACAAAGAACACACATATAATATTGTTCAAATGTATTTAGAATCTTCTAAGGCCACTTGTGCACGATAAATAATAGCTTCATAGACCCACAACACCCCTTACAGTACCCATTAAAGTTCCAAAAGCTGAAGCCCGGGGCACACCCTGGCAGAGCAGCCCTCTACGGAGCCCCTTGGCCATCACCAAGGACTGCCCAGGGAGCATCCTTTCTCCCAGACCAGGTGGTTTTCAGTGAGGTAGCAAATGTTTGCACTGAAAAAATATTCCATAGAAACTAAAACATCTTTCTTGCTGTGAAGAACTGAAAAACCATGACTTTTGAACCTACCACAATGGAACAGGAATGGGAGGTTTCTCTGCTCTGCTGAACACACTGAATAGACTCATACTAAGGCCTTTCTCTAGAACATTCTATAAAAAGAGGAACATTCTCTAGAACATTCTATGTACACTCTTCTAACAGGAAGAAAATCACACAAGGAAGTATTTCTTTTTAAATAGTTACATTAAGTCACTTTTTAGAGCTCATTACATGAAATCTGCATTATCTGCTTCTCGATGACCAAAAGATAATAGAATCAATTACATTTCGTGAAGATAGAAGCTAAAAACCATCAGAATTATAGCCAGGGTTTACTAAAGACACCTTGTAAAACAAGACTTGTTCTCTGACCTCAAAGAACTGAAGTACAGTAACAGGTGTTTCCCCCACCATCGCAGACTTACAGAATTTAGCATATCAATTTGCTTCTAATAATCAAGAGGGAAAAAATTTCATGGGAAAATAATATTCAGATATCTGAGGAAACTGATCAAGTGAGATGATTTAGCTCAGTAATTCATATTTTCATATATCTGTGGTAGTAATTTCTAATTTAAATAATTTTATCAGAGCTCACTGAACAGATCTCCGTTTGGAACAGAGAAAGGTGTATTTTACAGAAGTGGTGAAGGTGCATCTGCCTGTAATCCCAGGCCTTGGAGAGACTAAAGCAGGAGTCCAGCCTGGGCAAACTTTATATTGTTTCAGAATATAAAGGGGTGGGGATGTAGCTCAATGTGAAGGCCCTGGGTTCAATTCCCAGTACCACCACCACTAAAAAAAGAAATGAGTAGTATTAGCATTTGCAAATATCTAATATTTACTAGATACAGTCATCCTGTTTGTAGCAGACCCATTTTAAGGGAACTAATTAAAAGGATATAAGAGTGGATGTGGTGGATTTATTAAGAAAATTTCTTCCAGCAAGAAATCTGTAAGTTTATCACTATCAATGATGCTGTGAAATCTATCAGTTTATCACTTTCTTTAAAATCCAATTCATCAGGCAGGCACGGTGATGATGCATGCCCATAATCCCAGCATTTGAGAGGCTGAGGCAGGAGGCCAAGTCAGGTTAAAGCCAGGTTGAACTACAAAAGTGAGACCTTGTCTCAAAAACAACAAAAGTCCAATTCATCTTATCTCTTCTAGAAAACTTCCTAAGACCATTCTAATTCTCTATATCAGACACTTTATTTTGAACTAGTCTATGGGGTAGATCAGTAGTAGAGCATGTGCTCAGATTTACCTGGTTTTTGGTTCAATCCCAAGGACTGAAAAAAAACCAAAAACGGGCGTGGTGCTGCACACCTATAATCCCACTCGGGAAGAAGGTTGAGGCAGGATCACTGAATGTTTAAGGCCAGCACGGGCTACTAAGTGAGTTCAAGGCCAGTGGAAACTATAAAAGCCAGGAAGGACCCTGTCTTTAAAAACAAAACCCCCTATTTTGAGCCACTGATTTTCACTTGCACACATATTGCTTTACGAAGGCTTCAGGCAGCTGGTTTTGCCTTTGTGATCATGGGCAAAGATTGTCTCCCAACCCTGCTGTGCCGCCACACTGGCCCTGATGCCTCTCTGAAGCAATCGTGTGTGTGTGTGTGTGTGTGTGTGTGTGTGTGTGTGTGTGTGGCCAAAGTCAAACCGGTTTTCATCATGAACAGGAGGGAAGGAATGAAGAAGCCACTGTGAGGTCATCCACTTTTCTCTATTTTTCTAGAAAAGCAGAGAAAAGTTGGGCTTTTCCCCACTGGGGACCATCAAGGGTGATGTGGCTCCAATTGCATGCAGGTAGAACAGTGCTTTGAGCCTCTTCGGAAGAAAATATTCAGAAATCACTTAGTAATTTAAAGCTATACAAATGCTTTTAGAGAACTGGACTAAACTTGAGGAAAGCCAAGAAGTCCCAAGACCCCAGATGCTGCTCAGAGGCTGTGCGGGGCTCTCTCCTGCCCGCCCCCTACTCTGAGCTTGGGTTGCTGAGCCCAAAGAGGTGGGAGGGAGGAAGCGTGCTGTGGGCTCCTCCTTGCTGCCGGCCAACAACGCAAGACCATCTCTCAGCAGTAACAGAGTTCATGAAACCAAATACCAACGCCTGAGTCTCCTCACAAAAAGACAACCCACAGATGCACTTTCTATGTAATAAGAGCCCGAGCTAACTTAAAAAGTAAAATGTTGATGATATAGTTTTACCTTTTCTTTGTTTAACCAGAATATAAAAGTTCCACACTTGCTTTTCTCCCCTACCCTGAATGAGCATTAGGCAGCTTTTCCTTTCATTTGCACATAACCTGTTGTCCTGACCAGCAGATTCCGCTCCACTTTTAAAGGTTTGCCTTCTCATAAAAGCAGCCAAAGGAAATTTATTCCTCTGTTTCTGCTGTAGATGTTTTTAAGTGAAAGTTACCTACTGGGCACTTCTAAAGCAGTAACTAAACATCGATGTTAAGACACCCTAGAATATAAATAATACAGGCTCACAGAACAGGAATGTTGCTACTGAGATACTTGGTTGGACTCAAGTAGGCCATTACTTAGTTTCTAATCTTTCACCAGAAGAGATGTGGGTCATCAAGTAAACTATTACATTCTATAGAACTAAAAACACCTGCCAAAGTACAATCCTTGGGTAATTAAATTATTACTTTAAAAACACTGCTTTGACGTCACTGCTGATTGTTTCTATCTCAATTTTGGCAATTCTACTTAATCTACTTATGAACTATCTTCTCCCATTAGTTTAAAAACAAAAGGGTAAGAAGAGATTATTTGGATTCTCCATAAAATCTGGTCAAAAGTGTTTGCTGAATCAAATTATACTTCTTAACCTTTGATAAGCTTTATCATCTCAAAACAATGTTTGATCAATTTCCTATGTAAATGTTTTTCAGATGAAAGAACAAGTCCCAGAACCAAAGTTTAATCTTCCCAGTGAGTCATTAAAAAGAAATTGTTTCTAAGCTTTCATGCTCACAAATACCTTTCCTGGGGTCTGAACAAGCAAGTCTCTCAAGCTACTTTTTAACTCTTTTTTATAAGCCTGATATTGTCAATACAGAAAATAAACTTCAAAGCTGCAAGTGAAAATATAATATTGAAAATAACTGTAAGGAATATTAACTACGCACACCGTACAATAAATGCTAAATGCGATACTTTCTGTCTGCATAGCTTCTTTTTTTTTTTTTTTTTGATTGTTGTTTTGTGTTTTGAGGCAGGCTCTTGCTGTGTAGTTCAGGCTGGCTATGAACTCCCTACATAGCCCTGGCTAGCATCCAACTCTTGGTAATCCTCCTGCCTCAGCCTCCTCGAGTGCTGGGATTACAAACCTGCACCACCATGCCCAGCCTCCTGTGGTTTTTAAATACTCAAATTTACTGCATACTAAATCTCATCCTACAAAATCTTTCCTCAGTATTATTTCTCCCTAGAAAACAGGTTATACACAGAACCAATATTCATCTATCCTAGATCCAAATTGTAGGATCTTAGCTGGGCGTGGTGGCACATGCCTATAACCCCAGCACTCGAGGCTGAGGCAGAGAGGAATGCAGATTTGAGGCCAGCCTGAGCTACATAGTGAGTTTAAGGACAGCTTGAACTAGCTACATAGAGACCCTGTCTCAAAAAAACCAAAACAAAATAAAACCAAATTGCAGGATCTCCATCTATTAAGGCCTGAAATGAAACCCTTTCTAGTTTTTTTTTTAAAGCTTTTCACTCCTTTTCCATACTTTCACCAAAAAAGAGGGAATAACATAGAACATTTTGAATATTTCTTTCAGTGGTGAACTGTTTGTAATGAAAACCTGTTATCAATATTATCGTTTTTACACCAAAATCTAATGAGTTTGGAGCAAAGAACTAAATTAAGAAATTTTGGCCAAGTGTGGTTGTGCACACCTATAATCACAACATGGGAGACTGAGGCAGGAGGATCCCCATGAGTTTGAGGTCAGCCTTGGCAACAGTGAGAGACTGTCCCAAAAGAAAGAAAGAAAGAAAGAAAGAAAGAAAGAAAGAGGGGGGAGGAGGAGGGGGAGGGGAGGGAGAGGGAGAGGGAGAGGGAGAGGGAGAGGGAGAGGGAGAGGGAAAGAGAGAAAGAGAAAGAGAGAAGGAGAAAAAGGGGGGGGGGCGGAATTTACCCAGGGCCTTCACTGAGCTACATCCCCAGTCTTTTTTTTAATTTTGAGACAGGTCACTAAATATGCCCGGGCTGGGCTTGTACTTGGGGTCTTCCTGCCTCAGCCTTCCAGAGTGCTAGGATTATAGGTGTGTTCCAATGTACCTGGCTCCTAAGGATTTAGTATCCAACCAGAAAGTAAAATTAAAATTTCAAGTAGAGCTTATGTATTTTAAAGCATATATAGTAACATCTTACTTACATCATGTAACCAAGGATGGGAGAATGTAGAAATTCACTCCCTTTACAATGAGTCTTAGGCTAAAAATCCTTGCAAAACTTAACATGGAATTCTTTCCTAAACATAGCATCTTGAATAGAGTGGTTTACTCAAAAAGTCTCCTTTGGGCACCTAGGCTATTTCTGTTTTCACTCTCTTTATGGGAGTGTTTCAAACTGTCAGCCAGTGGTAGGAAGAATAGGGTACCTGGGGCTCCAGTCGGAGGGATACTTGAGCTAAGTGTATGCACTGCTCAAAGACTTTTCTTTGTAGAATGACTAACTTTCCATATTGTTCTAGAAAGCTGAGGCTGAAAACTGGTGTAAATCTTCATTACAGAATTAAGGGAGATGGCTAGTGTGTAGCTCAGCGGTAGGGCACTTGCCTAGCGTGCCTGAGCCCATGAGTAAGGGAGGAGAGGAGAGAGTAAGGCCTATAAGCATAAAGCCTATAAGCTGTTTGCATAAAATACTACCTTGATTCATAAGGGCAGAGTGATTATGAATCTTTTTTCAAAGTGCTTGGGAGCCATTTCAGAATCATAGCAATGGATACAGCCCTAATACACACTCCTAAGAATTTCTACAGAATTATCATTGAAATGCTGTTAAAAGTTCAAATATTTTGATTTGAAAATATATCACGTACTGATACTGTTGTCCAGAAGCAGCCATAACTATTGTAACTATTTCTAACCGGAAGCACGATAACTATGTATACACATGTGTATTACAAACAGCACATAAATACCCACCCACATAAAGGATGCCTGTGATATGCTGTGTCATCTGTATGGACTTACAAATGAAATTGTATTATTCCCTAGAAGAGAGGCAAATTATGTTTTGGGCATACTGCCTGACCTCACAAAGAAGGTAGCACTTTGGGTCATTTACATAAGCTTCGAAAGAAATCAAAGTGTATGAACTCAAGAAACCTGAATGCTATACTTGTGATTTAAGAAACTGATCCCAACTTTAAAAACAAAACACACAGGTCAGGTGTGATGGCACCCACCTGTAATCCCAGCACGAAAGAGGCTAAGGAGAATCCTGAGTTCAAAGCCAGCCGGAGCCACATAGCAAAAACTTGTCTAAAAAGTTCTGCTTTGGAAAGACTATTTGCTTAGGCTCAATTTGAAACCTAAGTATTGTAAAGAATCTTTCACAATCTAAAAATCCAGAGTAAGTAATTAAACAGAACTAGATGTAGGTTGCTTGAACTGCTTAAATCATTTTTCAAACATACAGTAACTTGACATTTTAAAGCAATTATAATTACTTTCCAAAGAAATGCTAGGGTGCCTTCAAAAGCTGCAGTCACTGAAAGAATAGTATCTTTTGTCATCAAATACAAGATCAACACTGTCATATAATTTTTAAAGTTCCTTAAGAAATTGTCCATGTGGGAAGGGGGATAAAAAGAAACAAAACAAGCTATTAAATGAAAGAAGTTATTTAGAAAAACTGTCTCCTCTACCTAAGCCTTACAGAAAAGGGGCGGGGGAGGGCAAAAAATGCAACCCTTTGCTGGCTTCAGATACAGTCACCGAAAACCAACGGGTGGGGTGGGGAGAAGCAAGGAGAGCGCACAGGTAATTTTAAAAGGCATTGTCTAGAAACCAGAAATAAGGAGAAAACAACCTCAATGCTCTGATTACCCAAGAACGGGTTTAGCCAGATGAGCAAGTTGGGTACAATCCTTCCCCGGGCATTTGAAAGACTATCAAACAAAACTTTATTAAACCAGATTATACGGTCTCACCCATTAGATGCTGGGGGCCATAATGTTTATGATCAGGTGAAAAAGTTGATGTCTGAGATTCAAACTAGGCCTGGGTCCTCCTCTTTCATTTGTTTTTATTAGTTAGTGCGGGCATTGTTAAGACAACCCACTATTAAATTTCTTTGCCAGCAAGTCAAGTTCCAGAATCCCAGGTACAAGCATTCAGAGCACTAAACCCCGACAAGGGTTGAAAGGCTATTTAGATATGGCCTGACTACATCCCTGCAATAAGCAGCTGATTAACATCATTCTATGCATTTGCACTCTTCTTTTATTAGCAGACTTTAACCCCATAAAAATGTATTCCCTCCTTCCTACCTGCAGTTTCAAGGACTTCCAAGAGAAAAAAACTTCAGGTAAAAACTCATTTTTAGTATTTCCTTAATAGAACATATGACCTGCAAGAGAATATTTTACGGTTTCTATATGGACTATTTTCCTGGCACTTGTCATTTGTATTTAGAAAACTTTAGGTGGAAGTTTTTATTCTACACTTTCATTCTTTTGTGGGTGCTTAACTGAAAAACTGTCTGAAAACATAATTTCTGCCTTGGGTTGCTTATATAGATCTTTCCTTTTATATACTCAATTTGTCTACATCTAACACACTCAGGCCAAAACAACCCTATAGATAACTGCAGGAGATAACTTTTCTTTAAAAAGCAGTTTCTCAAAAAGCCCTGGTATTGGCACCACTGTGCCAATACTATTTATTCTGGGTTTAATAGATAGTGTTTATCATTGCGATATCAAGCAATACTTCCTCACATGCATACAAAATGTCTGCAACCATATTCCTCTTAGGGCTCTATCTCAGCACTGACCTTTGCGCAAAGACTTTTACTTTTTAATGCAGCAGTTAGAGATAACTACTTCATTTATCAAAACTCAATTTCCATAGTAACATCTAGCCTGGGGAGATACAAGTCCTCACACTAATCCAACAACCCATTCAAAGGAACTGCTGAATATTTTGGTTTCCATAGCAATGATGGAATAATACATTTTGCTAGGTCACTGCTTTTATTAGCAAACTTATTCTTTGAACTTTAGCTAAGGCTGTATTTATTGAGGAAAAAAGTATAATCACTTTATATAAGTTCTTCCCCTTAGGGCTATTCTCTAAAGAAAATTACAAATAGTATCCATCTATATATTCGAAAACATCATGGGTATGTAGAGGCTTTTTAAATAAAGTGTGCTACCTAGTTGCATCCTAAAATGGGTTCTGAAAGAAAGTTTTAAAATTAAAAAACTCCTAAAAGATTGCTATGGATTTAACAAAACAAATATTTACAAAATTAAGGGGGCTAAATTTAAAGTTTTGAACAAGGATGAATTATAAACTAGAATACAGATATAGCCTCTCAAATATATCAAATATAGGCTGGGGCAGAATATAGAATAACTTAAACCATGACCTATTTTTCACCACCCAATTTTAATACTCCTCAATTTTAGGCCTGCCTTTCACCTGGCACAGCAAACATATCAAACATAACTATTTTAAACAGGGGAACTAAAGATAATGTATTAAGCAGTTATACTGTACATGCTAAATGTAAAAGTTTTTAGTTTAAAATGGCTTTTTTGAAGCAATATGATTTACTATGGAGGAAGAAATATTTTTTTCTTTCCAGACAGGACTAGCATCACTAGTAAAGGTTTTTAAAAGTCCATTAGTAAACACTGTTGTTTGTTTTTGGGCGTGCCAATTAATTCATTGTGAGGTGACAGGACAAGCCCTCCGTAAGCAAAAATCAGCCTTCCGGAAACCAAACTTTCTCAAGGAACTCCATTTTGAGCCAAGCCAGTGCTGAAAAGGTAGGCCATTAAAAAATAAAAGTTGACACAAGAAAGAAGAGATCAAACATGTGCTGGCTTTTAAAAAGGATGAATACCACTTACACTATTTACACAACTCACAGAATTAACAAGAAAATTACATACCAGTATGAGTTCTCAGGTGAGCTTTTAAATGAGAAGACTTTGTATAAACTTTTGTGCAACCTAAAATAAAGAGAGAGGGGAAGACTGGCTCGTCATTCAGATCCTTTTGAAATCTTTACATTTGATGATTCAGTTTAAAATCTGGCTTTACAGAAGAAATTTCATGCTAGATGAAATATTTGAAGCTTCAGTCTTAAAAATATTAAGGAGCTCCCCCCATTATCTGATTGAAGGCATAAAGTGATTTGTTTCAAGGATCACTTAGAAGGAAAGAATACAGGTAATTGAGCCAAGGGACAAATGGAAAATCTGTATTTATATTCCAGTAGGTTCTTTTTACTAACTAGTAATACATACTTCAGTGATTTAAGAGCTACTATATGTTTTTACTTTTAATGGAAGTCGAGCTGACAATACTAGACCATTATCCATGATGACTATAATTTTCTGTACACCTACATTTCTTGGTTTTCATTTAACATGTCATGCCATATCATGTACCACTGTCAATAGATCTTGCCCTGTATTAATCATAAAGCAGCTTACACCAGCAATTTGGAGATAGATTTGTTACCGTCATCAATTTATATTTTAGGTCACGTATCTCATGAATGAGTATACACTATCAGAACCGTTGTTAAATCTGTCCTGTGGACAGTCTTGTACCTATGGTACCAACAGTCTCTTTCTACAGCACTTCATTTAGGATGAGATTAAAGTAACAAACTAAATGAAATTAAAATTTTAATATCAAAGAGGAAACAGACCAAGGTAACTTTTCCCCAGAATGTTCTAGCCATTTTTTCAATACATAAAATAAGTAAAATAGAGGAAATGCTTCATTACCTACTGGATAAAGCACAGAAACATGATATGAGAAGAAAATAAGTGACTTATTTTCAACTGTCAAGTACAACTTTCCTATGTAAATTTTTTTTTTTTTTTTGTGGTACCGGAGATCGAACTCAGGTCCTTGTGCTTGTGCAGCAGGTGGTGAAACCACTGAGCTAAATCCCCAGCCCTTTCCTATGTAAATTTAAAGGCTGGGGTTGGGAGAGGAGCAAGCACACATGCACACACATGCAGACACTGTGGATGCTTCAACCAAGGAGGAACACATACCAGGATAATCGCAGTAGTGGATGCGGCGTTTCTCCAAATCAGGGTTACTCCTTCTATTGTATCTGACAGGTTGGATGTTCTGCGAGTTAACTGGCAGACTGGCAGGTAAATTTGGATTGTGGATTGCCAGTTTAGAAGCAATTGTAGCAGCATAGGATGGAGGTGGGGTTAGATTCTGGAGCATCTCTGCTTGTCTATCGGGACTTCCAGGCTCTGAGCTTGGTGGTGACGGGGGAAAGTAAGTGGCCTGCTGGGGAAGGAACTGACTTGGCATTGTGTATGTGCAAGGGGGCATGCCCTGGAACTGCTTCACCGCAGGCTGCGGAACAGCGGAGGTGTGTGTGGTAAGGCCTGCCATGGCGGCTGACATAGAGACATTAAGGGTGTCCATTACCGCTGTCTGGTTTGTAGAACTGGGCATGTCTAGATCCGGGGTGTTCAGTAGCTGGTACAGGTGGCCCTGTTGGGGAGGGACAGAAAGATGCAGATCTGGTGTAGGAAGTTCTTGTTTGATGAAAATATTGTTCACCTCTGGAGCTGCGGTCTGGTGTGAGGTGAATATGCTGTTGAACTCGGGGAGGGCCTGGGTCGGGGCCGGAGGAGGGGCAGTCGTTTCACTCTGGTGGCTGAAAATGGCAACAGGTTCTGTCTTGATGTGTGTTACGCACGGTCTCTGGGATTTGTAGAGGCCAGTTCTCAGGTGAGTGATGTCAGGGAGGAAGACGTTCATGTTGATACTGTAAGGTAACCCTTCACTGTCAGTGAAGAACTGGTCTACGACTGAGGCACTGTCTCGTCTATACTTTTTATGCTCTGGAATTATTGGAACTGGAGGAAGCTGGGGTGTCAGATACTTCTCCATTTCACATCTTGTCTAAAAAAGAAGAGATACAAACATGCATGATCTACCTGACACATCTCAGAAAGAACAAACAAAAAAATTCCCCTAACAAGCCCTGTGTAAAGTACTAGGGCAAACTCCTAGGTGTTACTTGTAAACATACCATGTTTATTTTGTCAACTGTATAATTATTGGTTCACAAAAAGCCTATGAAAGTCTCCATAATGTCTTTGATAAAACTGCTCCCCAAATCTAGCCATGAGAGGCAAATCAAGGGGGAAAAAAGGAAAGAAAACAAGATGTATTCTTTTCTGATGCAATAATACAGTATTACCCCCTACAAGCAATCAAGTTTACAATTAAGAGTACAGTATCAAAAAAAGAGTACAGTATCAAAGTATTGCCAAAGTACCTCAATTCTGCTCAGTTAAATTTAACATCTTTTAAAAAAAATTTTTAAATTGTGCAAGCCTTTAAAAAGGTTTTTGGTTTGGTCTGGTTTTTTTTTTTTTTTGTCTTGGCTAGGTATTTCCGAAATAGCTAATATAAAATATTCTTTGGCGATTTCAGTGGGGACTTCTGTTTACAGTTCAATGGAAACTTAAAATACAATGTTTTGAGCAAAACATAGCATCCACTGAAACAAAACCATTTCATAGTCGACATTTGATCTAAATGTCGATTTAATCAGCAGATTCGGTAATTGGTTAATATGATAATGAAATGTTCCTATTCATATCCCTATCTAAAACAGATCTTTAATTACCTAAGGGAAAATCACTCCCTCGGTAGACCGGTGCTAAGGAGCCTGTGGGTGGGGAGAGGCTGCTGTATTGCTGGCACAGTCACCAGCAAAACATTTATCATGTCCTTCTCAGTGGGCCAATGCCACATTCCCCCTTACTCTGTAAAACGCTCAGTCATCCCTATCCTCTGGTGTTTCCGAAGCAGAAAATTACCAAATTGAAATAACTGAACAGCTCTCAAACAGCGAGTTTTCTTTTTGAGAACACAGGGCAGCTTGTAACATGTCGCCTCAATCTTTTTAAAGCTATCTTGTCTCCTACTATAACAGGCTTAATTTTTCTCTTAATTCTTAACACAGAAAGGGAAATTTCAAAAAGAAAAACAAAACCCCAGTATACGGAATGGCTCACATAACTATTAATCTGGCACTCTGATCAGCGAATACTGCAGTCAGATTGTATTTTGCTACTAAATTTCAAAAGCGTTTACTCCGGGACCTCAAACCATTCAGACTGTACTGTGTGGATGAGGACAGGATTTCCCGGATGGACACGATTTAAAAATACAAATTAACGCTGTAGTCCTGTGAGTCACATCTCTGACAAACGCCACTGTCCTCCCGGGCCCGGCGGCACTAGCAGACCTCTCGGGGTAGGTGATGGGTAGCGAATACACAATATACCAGCCGCTGCTAAATGGGGCGTCTTGAAATAAACCGAACCAAACCCTTTCGCGCAGTGCGCTCCCGTGGCGGTTAGTGGTTTCTGATTTTAGCTCTTCCAGCTGTTTGCATGTGGGTATGTTTCCAATTTTTTTTTTCCTTGGGACAAGCTAAAAGTCCCGGGAAGTTTTTTCTGGGCTATATGACTCCGTGCGTGGGCGAAAGAAACAGGCGGTTGCTCTAATTCGGCTGCCGGGCAAGTGTAAAAGCCAACTGCCAGCTCTCTGCGCGGCTCGGGAGATTTAAGCGCACGCGAAGAAAACAACACCCTCGGCCTTTTTTCGTCTTTCTTTTCAAGGCAAAAGCAAGCGCCCCAATAGAGCCGTAGTACTCCTAATCTGCTCGTTTCCCAAACGCGGCCCCGCGATCGCTTCTAAAGCAAAGGGAGCCCCGGAGTATGCACCCCGAAGACCCAGCACCTCAACCTGCTCCGCACCAAACCCGAGACGAGGGGAGGGGCTCCCAGGGCCCTGGAGGGACAGAAGGGCGACGACGGCGCGGGAGGCTTTACTGGAACGAGCACAGGGCTCATCCCTCAGTGCGGGAGCGCCCGGCCCCCATCTGCTCCCCTCTGAGCGCCGTGCCCTGGCGGCAGCCAAGGCAAGGCAGGGCAGGGCAGGGCAGGGCGGGGCGGGGCCCCCGTTGCGCGGTCCCCGTGCGCCCCGACGCGCGCCGGCCTGGAGCGGCCCCTGTCGCCCGCGCGCTGCAGCGGCGGCGGCGGCGGCGGCGGCGGGACCCACCCGGGCGGGAGGCGGCGACGGGAACCTACCTGGACCAGCTCCTCCGGGGGCAGCCGCGGGCCGGCGGCGGGCGGCTGCGGGGGCGCGGGTGGCGCCGGCGCGTGGTGGTGCGGGTGCTTCAGCTCCTCGCCGGGGAAGAGGGCCGCGTCGCGGGCCGGGTTCGCGGCGCCCAGCACGGGCTTGAGCTGCGCGAACACGGGCTCGTCCTGTGAAGCTGGCGGCTGGGGCGCGGGGCCCAGGCGGGCGCTCATGGTCAGCACCCGCGTGGCCATGGGGATCCTCGGGGGGGCGGCTCCGGGCGCGGGGCGCGGGGTGGGCGCGCTCTCCACCTGGCCCACGCTGGCTGGGGCCGGCGAGCTCGGCGCGGGGCCGCGGGCGGAGGCGAGGAGGCTCCGGGGAGACCCGGAGACCAACGGCAGTCAGTGTTCGAAGGCGCGGACCCAAAGCAAAACTCTTCCGCCCCGCCGCGCGTCAGAGCCAGTGTCCTCCCGGCGGCCACTTTCTCCTGCCCCGCCCCAGCGCGCGCTCTCCCTCGCCGGAGTCCGCTCCCGCCAGCGCCGAACCCCACTAGCGAGCCGCGAGCGCACGTACCTGCCCCGCGACTACTGACACTTGACGCCCGCTTCTATTTCACCCAACTCTGGGGGGGGCGGGACCCGCCCGCCCGAGCGACGGCGCCGCCACCAATCCGGAGGCCCCGAGGCCCGTAGGCCCGAAAAGGCCAGCCTATGAGAAGAGAGAAGTTCACCCAGGGCTCCGCCCCCGCCAGGCCGACCGCACCCCTCGGGCCACGAGCTTCGCGCGCAGGGCGGCCGCGCAGTTTGTACACAAGTTCTCTGACAGATCGGGCTGACGGAGCCGGAGGCGGAGGGAAGGAGGGCAGCGGATGGAATCTAGGAAGAGGGGGAACGAGGGTGGAGACGCGGGGGGAGATCTCTTCGGACTGTTCCCTGCCGGGATTAGGGAGAAAAAGAGTATTGCACGTCTTAGGTGTTGTGCAAGGACCTGAAACTCAGAAGCTGAAACCCATAAGGGAGCTAGCTAGGTGGGGGCGCCAAGGTTTTTAGCTGTTGGTTTAATTAGCGTGTATTTTTAAATATGCCAAATGTACTTTTCTTCAGCTGAAAACTAGGGGCAGTGTGATAAACAAATTTAAAACAGCTCTTGTCTCTATGTATCTTCAGCAGTGAGTGTACCCATGTAGCAAAGCAAATTCGGTGTGCCCTGGATAAAAGGTTTGGTGGCATTTTTCTAAATCCTTGCATACAAGCCTGGCCCCCACCCCACCCCTTCAGTATTTAAGCAACTAGAAGTTTTCACACTCCATCCACTTTTCATGGGGGGGCCGGGGGGATCTTGAAGTTTTTAATATTTAAACCATGTCGATTCTAGCCAAAGCGTGGAATCTAATTTAAGCACTAACAACTAGCACAAATGTGTACTTAAATAGACATTACATCTTTGACTTATTTTTTGCTAGCACTGTATGTTCGGGAAAATGGAGTTTAACGCTATTTACAAAAGAGAAACAGCACGTTTACCTAGTACCGCGACACCTTTTCCTACGAAAAGACAACCAAGGAAGCCAGCAAACATTAGACTGCAGCACCTTTGAAATTTAGGAATCCAAATTTGTAGGAAAGTAATAGGTAAATATATTACCGTCCACTTACTATGTTGTTATAATGGGAGGGTGAATTTTTGCCAGCAATCACCAAAGGAAATCACTTTCCTTAATCTTTAATGTTCTTGTACATGATTTTATCTGGCTTATTGGGAAGTTGGAACAATAAACTGCAATAAAAATGCCTGTAATATTGCTACATATGTACATATGTTGACAGCATACCATACCATTAGACATTGTAAGGCAGCTTCCTCCCTACTTCAATGAAACAGCTTTTCAAAAGGTTTTAACAAAAAGTTCCTTTCAAAGAGTACATTTGTCAAAGTTATACATAGGTCTCATTTGCCATGTGGATGAGTTAATATGCACAAAATATTACATATATTTACTTTAGAAAAGGTAAAATTACTTTGTAAACTAGATTTTTTTTTCTCCTTTTCCTTCCCTTCCTGTTCGTACATGATTCATTTTTATAGCTGTGATCGCTGCTCTCAGAGAACGGTTGATGACTATGTTCGTTACCAATTTATTTCATAAATATCTTTGCAAATTTTTTTCTAAGTAAACACTCATGCTGTCCATTTTCATCTTTAAAAAGTGAGCCCAATTTTCTCTAATATTAAATCCAATCATGTAATTAAACAGCTTAAAAACAGGTTCTAGAATTGGTATGAGGTTTAACATAGCTTTTTTAAAAAATTGACCTTTCAAAGACTGTTAATGCTGATACGATCACTTGATCATGAAATATAGAGATTCTTAATAGAACTTTTGTGCTGTTTTAACTTTAAACCTCAGAGTTAGCACAACTTGGTACCTATCTGTATTTTAATTTGCTTTGCTTTTAAGTTAGTTTGCTTTTAAATAATTGGCTATTTTGACCTTTCCTTTGTGTTTCTTTTTACCTCAGCTTCAGTTGCCGGTATTTCCACCTAAATTTTTACTGCAATGAGATCCATTTCTTTCCCTGGAAATGCTTCTAAATTTCACACCAGTTTTTGACATGCTTTCATTTACAAAAGCTGTGCGTTGTAAAAACAAAGCAAAACAAAAACCCACACAACTATTTGATAAGCTTTTAATGACATTTTTATAGTCTTGTTAATTTTTTTCACGTTTCCATTTTTCCTAAATGAACACAGATATGAACCTGGCTGTGGTTGGTTGGGCCTTCACAGCTAATGCATTTACAGTTTTTAAAAATCTAAATATATTCTCTCTTTTTAGTCAACTACAGCAGATTTATTTAAATTTCATTTCTGGCATAAAGACTCATGAAATAGGGCTGCCACTTTTAAGCAACGGTTTTGCTGAAATATCCAGCTCTGCAATCTCACAGAAAATAACTAGTTTAGTCCTGTACAATTGCATGGAAATTGGAAAGTAATCCTTTTCTGAGATGTTCGCC
This sequence comes from Heterocephalus glaber, assembly GCF_000247695.1. Next base: position 27,508,258 of record NW_004624751.1, read on the forward strand.
ATGCGGTTCTGGACATATAAAGAACACGTTCAACCAAGCCCCCTTGCTGTTGCTCTTCACACGAATGTTACAGCTACAAACCTGCTTCACTGACTTAGCAAAAAGGGTTAAAACTTGATAAATATTTTTCAAATGTTCCAGGTTCTATGTTGGCGTGAAGCCAGACAGTGTGAATGGACAGATCCTCAATTACTTTGAACTTTCTAGTTCTTTGCATTCCTTCCTGCTTAGTAGTGCTGTACCATTAGGGAAGATGGGAGAAAACAAAAAACAAATGTCAGGTTTCAGAAATCAATTAGTGGCCTGGCAGTGGTGTGTGAACTGAGCTGAGCCAAAACAGGGGATTCTGTGGGGAAGAAATAAAAATGTCGAGTAGTCAAGTTAGGTAGGAGGCTAAGCAAGCGTAGAAGCAGTGTGCATGCTTAAGTCCTTAGTCACTGGCGACACAGATTTAGTCTTAGAATAAACCCTAAGTGTCACTATCTTTACGGGAATAAATACCCCTGAATGTGTGGGGGCTGAACCGGCATCCAGCCACGGGGTGGGGGTTGAAGGAGGCAGTGGAAAAAATAGATAAATAGCTTCTGAATGATGAGATGCGGCAAGTATGAGGCAATCACTAGGGCAATGTTCACTCAAGGCTCGGCAAAAGCAACGTCGATAGTCAGTTGTCAAAAACATCAGGGAGAGCCTGAGAGTAGGAGATCTGGGGTAACACAGCCAGCTAAATCTCATTCACTTTGACTGGGAGAATAACCACACCGTGTTTCATTTCTGGACAATCAGAATTAAACTCCCAGGTGACACTCGGCCACAAAAGAGCCCAAGACTGAGGAGAAATAATTTTTGATAATGGAGTGTACTCTTCTCTGGGGTAAGATGATTTAATTAAAAGTAACTTTTATATTTCCTGAGGGTCCACCCTCGGTAAGAATCTGAGTCAGTGGGAACAAGGTAATTATTGTCCTCTAAAATATTTCCCGTCTGTAATCTTTTTTATTTTTCATTAATAACAAACTACTTGTAGTCACGCATGAAAAAAAAAGTCATTGAGAAAAATAACACAATAAATAGAAGCTTCTATTAAGATTAGTCAGAATTTGAAGCATTTTGATTCAAAAGATTAAGAGATGGGAGAAAATACGCTCTGTTCATTCCCTTGTGATGAAAAATATGTAATTTAAGTATGCAATTAAAATATTTAATTTTACTATATCTCATTTTTTGAATAAACTGAAAAGATGCCTTAATAAGAAAACAACTCAATTTCTATTTTTGTACTGTCTCTTAAAAAATAAATTTTATGTATAACTTTGAATTTAAATGTGTTCTTCATGAACTATTTCATAAAGCTCCCATTATGCACTTATTCCTAAATGCACTGTAATTTATCTAGTCTAATCTTAAATAATAATATACCAAAAAAGTACAGTTTTACCTTTTGGGAAGCCGGAGATTGCTTTTTTCACTTTGTTAATGTAAAAAGCAGACAAAAATGACATCAATATAAATGCCTTGAACTGTTACAGACCAGGTGTGCAGCAGTTTAAACTGAGCAATATTTGAATTCTGACTCTGAACCTGATAAGAAAGGTGAAGAGAAAAACCCTGAACGGAAGCTCTCAGAACAGTGGGAAGGGCGCATCAGCCGCATCACAATCAGCGGCGCCTGAGCCAATCGCTGTCCGCAGTCTGACAAGCTGCAAGGGCTCCTCCAGGCTGTGGGGTACAAACTGCGAACACCCAGGGAACCGCGCAGGGATCAGGGAAACACCCTGCTAGGCACTGATTCATAAAAGAAATGCGTAAAAGTAGTGCTAGATCCCATACCGTTCTTCGTGGCTTCACTCCATACACTGCTGTTGGTTGCGTAAACTTATACAGCTTTTAGGGAAGACAATTTGATAAGTATGAAGAAAGCTAACAATATACATAACCTTGAAAATGATGAGCCAAGTGTGGTGGTGCACACCCGTAAACCCACCACTTGGGAGGCTGAGGCAGGAAGACCTCGAGTTCAAAGCCAGCCTGGGCAACAGAGAGAGTTCAAGGACAGCTTGAACTACATAGCTAGCCAGACCCTAAAACAAAACAAAAATAAATAGAAAGTAAACTGATTCTCCTTCTAGGAAACATATAAATATATATTTATATAGAAAATAACCTAGGTCTCCAACAATAGAGGAGTAGTTAAACACGTACATACCATAGCTACCGTTCTGCTGCCAACAATTATATTATCTAAAAAATACTTAGTGACATGGAAGAAACACTTGTGATACGTGAAGCCAAAGACAGGGGGTTTATAAACATGCACCCTCAAAGATGAAAAGAATATTCAAGAATGTATTTTGGTGGCTATCATTGGATGGCCAAATCAGGAGTAGTTTTTCATTTCTTTGTACTTTTCAGTATTGTTAAATTTTCTAAAATTGCTATGTAATTCCATTTTTAATCCCTATGTATATATCAAATATATCTGTCTATATTTCTAACTGTATCTATCCATCTTGCTGTACCATGTATTGAACCTAGGACCATAGTACTGAGCTACATCCTCATTACTTTTTATTTTTGTATTTTGAGATAGGGTCTTGCTAAACTGCCCCAGGCTGGGCTGGAACTTGTGATCCTCTTATCTCAGCCTCCAGAGTGCTGGGATTACAAGCATGTGCCACCATACTCAGTGCCAAAATAAATATTTTGAATAAAAACATAAATATTACCTTTTTACTGATAAGAGTTAGTTGGAACTGTCAGTGATGAACAAATGATTTCCCATTCAAAACCAGCAAGGGTAGCTACAACTCTCCAACACCTTGTGCTGGGAAAATATATAAACTTAACTGAGCAGCTAGATTTTCAAGATTCACTGCTGAATAAAGAAGCTGAAGAGAGATTACAAAGGGGAGTTTGCAGTTAGAGAGGGATAACCTGGGGAATGTTTTGAATGTAAATATAAATATGCTTTAATTCATTTGTGAGTGGTCAGCAAGAGTTCATGTACAATGATTTTTTTTCACTCAATTACTTTGGGTTTCTCATTCTATTTTGTTGCTTTAACTTTCTCAGGTTAAACACAGTGTTTTGATGAAATCCATAGACACTTAAAGCTTGATCAAGTTCACATGCATTTTTTTTTTTTTTTTTTGGTACCGGGGATCGAACTCTGGTCCTTGAGCTTGCAAGGCAGGCGATGGAACCGCTGGGCTAAATCCCAGGCCCTTCACATGCATCTTTAAAGAGGTGCCATGTTTACTTCCATTTTTTTTTCCCTGATACCTGGGATGGAACACAGGACCTTGTACTTGCTAGGCAGCTGCAGCGCCACTGAGCTAAATCTCCGACCCCACTTCTAAACTATTCACAAAGAAGATAGGAAAGAGTTTCTAACAGAACATCCACAGTCTTCTAACAGCCTTGTCCTCCTCCTCTGCACCCAAAGTTGTCCCAAGGTTATTCCCTAACTTGGTTACTGTGAATTTAAAAATTCAAGTGCGGGCAGTGGTGGTGGTGGTAGAGGGCTAGGAGCTTGATAAACACCTTTGCCTTTGCCGGTCTTGAGTCTAAATCGCCTACCACACGGAAGCCTGGAAACACTCACTGAACGCTTTCTATGTCCTGAGCACTGGTGGCGGGTGTTAGTCAGCCTCCTGATTCTGTGATGAATCACCTGAGGTAAACGGCTAAGGAGGAAAGGTGTATTTTGCCTCCCCAGCCCTAGGAAAGGTGTATTTTGCCTCGTGGTTTAAAGTTTTAGCCCAGTTGTTGGGCCCCATGGGAGCCTGTGGTGGAGGACTGTTCACCTCACAGCAGTGGGGAAGCAGAGAGAGGAGGGGAGGAACTGGGGTCTCAGGGTTGCCTGTACGGGCTCACCTCCAGGGAACCAACTTCTTTTTCTTATTTATTTATTTATTTATTTAGTACTGAGATTGAACCCAGAGCCTTTACATCTAGCTACATTGCCAGCACTGGTATGTGTCTTTTTTTTTTTTTCTTGGAAACAGGATTCCACTATGTAATTCAGGCTGGCCTTGAACTCACTATGTAGCCGAGGCTAGCCTCAAACTCATGGAAATCCTCCTGCCTCAGCCTCCCAGAGGACTGGAATTACAGGTGTGCGCCACTCAAACTTCCTTTCTTTGGGCACCAGCTCCTAAAGCTTCCACAACCTCATAGCACTGTGTGCTGGGAACTAAGCCTTTAACACATGGCCTTTGGGAAACTTCCAGGTCCAGAGTGTAGGATGGGCCTTGGATAAGCCACAGCTTCACCCAGAGCATCAGCTGGGAGATGAGCCTTTCAGATGCAGCTCCTGGCTTCCCTCTACACGGGACATGAAGTCCAAACTCACTGTGGACCCTCACAACCCATGTCTTATGATCCCTCTCCTCCTCCTCTTTCCCCATGAACTGCACATTCTAACTGCAGGATCATTTATAATTTCTCAGAAGCCCCTGTTGTTTTCTCCACCAATAAAGCCTTTCATTGACTATATGGATATTACTAGTCCCCCAAAAAACAAACAGTCGTTGGTTTCCCTGGTTTCAGTTACCCATGCTCAATTATAGTCCAAAATATTAAATAGAAAATTCCAAGAAGAATTCCTACATTTTAAAGTGTACATTGCTCTGAGTAGCACGGTGAAATCTTGCAGATCTAGGGACTCCCTGCCTGGGATGGTAGTCATCCTTGGGCCTCCCAGTGTATCCACTCTGGATGCACTACCCTCCCACTTTCGGGTCACCAAGATTTAGAACTCCAGTGCCTGTGCTCCAGCAAGCCTGGTTTTACTCAGTAATGGTCCTGAAGTACAAGAGGAGTGGTGCTGGCAACTCAGGCCTGCCAAAGGGAAGCTGTACAGTGCTCCCTTTCAACGAGAAGGTGAGAGTAAAATGAAGCATCTAGAGATAGTTTACATTCACTTAAGTCTTTACTGTAGTAAATTGTTATAATTGTTCTATTTTATTATCAGATATTGTTATTAATCTTTTGCTGTGCCTAAATTATAAATTAATCTGTATCTATCAGAAGTATATGTATAGGTAAAAAATTTAATATGTCCAGAGTTTGGCACTGTTATTTTTCTTGTTGCTGAGACACAATACCCAACACCCACAATTTAAAGGAAGAAAGGTTTATTTTGGCTCACAGTTTATAGAAGAGAAATGGTTCATGGCAAAGCAGGGGGAAGCAGAGAGAATGAAACCAAGAGAGGAGGGAGGAGATAGACTTGTGTACCATACACTAGACCACACTAAAGTCACACCTTCTGGGGTCGTTCTCAGGAGAGATTTAGCCTCTCCCGCTTCTTCTCCTTCAAAATGGCTTCGTGTCCTTGGTAAAGCACTTCCTACCACCTATCTTACCTCGTTTCCCCCACAAATCAAGTCCCTGGAGGGGTAAATGGTCTTTGTGCCCCTCAGAGTGCTTCCAATGACAGTATACCATACAAAGCAGCTAATCCGTGTTTGGAGAACTCAATCTTAGTCTTACTAGACATAAAAAGTAAAATTAAAAATAAAATTTTTGAGCCAAGGGTGGTGGCACCAGCTGGTAATCCCAGCACTCAGATCACTGTAGGTTCAAGACGAGCCTGAACTACCTAGCGAGGCTGTCTCAAAAAACAATAAATAAATAAATGTATGTGTGGGCAGGGCATGTAGCTCAGTGAGTGGAGAACTTGCTTAGCGTGGATGAAGGCCCTGAGCTTGAGTCTCAGCACCATAAAAACAAAAAATTTGTTTGTTTTTTGAGTTTTGCTCGTTTGTTTTGTGGTACCGGGGTTGAACTCAGGGCCTTTTCACTACACTACATCCCCACCCACCCCTCCCTTTTACGTTTTTAAATTTTGAGGCAGGGTCTCACTAAGCCACTGAGTTGCCCAGGTTGTGTTTGATCTTTCCACCTCCTGCCTCAGCCTCCCAGAGTGCTGGGATTATAGGCATGCACCACCATGCTTGCAAAAACAGAGAGAACTAAGACAGTGGCTTGGACATGATCTCAGCGGGTCCCTCAGGACTCCAGTACTGGCGCTTGGTCCTCAGGCAGTGGTGTTGAGCATGGGGCCGGGCTGTACCTCAGAAGGAATTAGTTAATGGCTTAGTTCCCGGGAACGCTTATCAGAGGAGTGAGGCAGGCCTTGACCTTCTCTCGTTTCCTGTCTCTGCGTGTTATTGCTCCCTTTTCTCGGGTTCTTCTTGCGTGACGCCGGCTGCCATCTGTGACGCCTCCACCTGCACAAGTGTGAGCCGCATAGGCCTGGGCGCAGCCGCGGCGCCAACACCAGGCAGGATTGCTGAGTTCCTGGCCAGCCTGGGCTGCACAGCGAGTTCAAGGCCGGCCTCAACTGAGCAGTGAGATCTTGTCTCAAAAAACCAACCAAGTAAATAAACAAACCTCTTTTCCCTTTTTATTCATTGATTCTTTTGATGCTGAGGATTGGAGCCAGAGCCTCATGTATGCTAAGCATGTGCTCGGCCACTGAGCTACACTACCAGCCCTTTCCTTTCTTCAAAAAGTACCTAGTCCAGGTATTTTGTTATAGCAACATAAAGTAGACTAACAGAACATATAAAAGGTAGAAAAAAGAATGAGAAAAATCACCCTTTGCAACCATAGTATTGACGGAATTAGGCCAGAATCAATGGAAGCTAAAATGATTGACATTCTGAGGAACAGGCTAGTTCTACTCTCAAGGTATTTATTTCCTTTTGCAGATCAAGTATTTGATACAGAGGGCAAATAGCCAAATTTAACAATAAGCCAGGTGTGGTGGTACATGCCTGTAATTGCAGCACTCAGGAGACTGAGGCAGGAGGATCATCATGAGTTCGAGGCCAGCCTGGCCTACATAGTGAGTTCAAGGCCAGCCTGAACTACATAGCTGAGACCGTGTCTCAAAAAACAAACTTTTTTTAACAATGGAAAACTCTACAGAAACCAGCTTGCTTAAATGATGAAGCTCGGCATCACCACTACCAGGAGGACCTGACATTATCTGTCTCCTGCTTCGAATTATCTGTATTGTGCTCCCACCCAAAGGCACACACTTCCTGGGGGTAATCACAGGGACCATCAGACTGGCCTCACAGCCCAGACAGCCTTCAAACAAGGCCCGCAGTCTCCAAGATGGAGATGCCAGAGTAGGAGGGCTCCTCACAGCAGCAAGCAGTTCTGATGCATCAACGACTGGGTCCTAAGTGAAATCTGAGTGTGAAGTGTGTCTCGGTTAACACAGCACACGTGGTGGCACACATCCAAAGTTGGAAATATAATTGGTTATGCAGTAGAATATCCTTTTTTTAGGCTATACCCCCTGGATATTTTCAGGTATAGAGTTATGATGTCTGTAAGTAACTTTCAAGGGAATGACATAGTGAGCTCCTGTCTAAAAAAAAAAGACCACGCCTCTAATCTCAGCATCTGAGAGGCTGAGGCAGGAGGATCACTGCAAGTTCAAGGCCAGCATGGGCTACAGTGAGTTCATTGCCAGCCTGAACTACACAGTGAGACCTTGTTTCAAAAGATCCAAAAAATAAATTAAAAAATAAAATACAAGGTTAAAGGCAAGCAGAGTTTAAACAGTTATAATAATAAAACAAACCTGATACTCGAAATTTCAATTTTACTTTATTTTGATTAGGTTTGGATTTTTAATTAGGTTTTTCCTTTTAATTTCAAAAAATAAAAACAAACCAAAACACTGCCATGGTAAAGCCACAGTCCCTCTGTCACACCCAACACCAGGCACTGCGATACGTCTGAGAAGGCAGGCCTAAGGTAGCATGGAATAAATGCCCATACCAAAGCACAGGCTAAGCTTTAGAGATCTGTCACCCAAATTAGAAAAATATTAGATCTTTCTTTATACCACCAGAGAAATCTGTTTGGTTTTTGAGTTTTTGGTGTTTTGAGATAGGGTCTCACTATGTAGCTCACATTGGCTATGAACTCGCTACATAGGCCAAGCCATCAGAGAATTTTGAGAAAACTAGTTTGTTAACATGGCTCACAACTTTATTGTTGAAGTTTAGAACAATTAGTTGAGTGGCCTAATGACAAGTAGCAACAAGACAGGTTACATGCACACCAAAAAGAAAAAAAAAAAGTTGAAAAAATACGTATGCAAATTTCCCATAGTGTGCATGCATGGAGAGAAGGGTCAGATAAAAAATTTCCCTGAGGGGCTGGGGATTTAGCTCAGTGGTTTTGCTGCCTGCTGTGCAAGCACAAGGACCTGAGTTCGATCCCCGGTACCAAAAAAAATCACACATACACACACAAAATTTCCCTGTTTAGTGCTCGCTTCGGCAGCACATATACTAAAAATTTCCCTGTGTAAGTCTTTTCTAAACAGCAACCAAAATTTTATCAGGATTTTGGGCACAGTAATGCATGCTTGTAATGGCATCACTCTGGGAGGTGAGGCAGGAGAATCACAAGTTCCAGCCCAATCTGGGCAGTTCAGTGAAACCCTGTTCCAACAAGGGCTGGGGATGTAGCTCAGTGCAAAGGGCTTGGGTTCAATACCCAGTACCGACACCCTCAAAATGCAGAATCCTACACTGGGAGTCCTTCAGTGAATGGTGCTGTGTCTGGCTACAGTTATACTGTGCGCACAGAGGATTCACAAAATGCAAAGTGCCTAACCTGTGGAAAATGGACAGTAAGGAAGAGTAAGGAAGAGACTGCTGTGGACCGTGGGACTGACCCTGACCCTTGGGACACATAAGGCTCTGCAAACTGCAAAACAGACTAGAGAGTGGAAGGGAATCCAGGCAAGAACTGGCCTGGGGCTGAGGGTAAAACAAACTTCATCAGTCGGTGAGTGTTGTCAGCCTGTTCACTGAGCAAATCAGATTTCTACCCGCTAGAGAAAGAATTTACACAATAAGGTAAAGCCCAGGAGAATGCCAGACACTGTGTCTTATACATTGGGTGCCCGTGGAGTTAAAAGACAATGACCCCTCTACTCGTGGTCCTCTGAACAGTGATTGTCTAGAGGCAAATATCTGCAACAAAGCATCAAGATCTATACTCATAAAAGACATCCTACAAGGACCCGAGTTCGATCCCCGGTATCAAAAAAAAAATAAGACATCCTAAACATCTTATTAAGTGAAGATAATCTCCATTAATATATGTGTCAATATTATGTGTCAATTTACACAAATAATTAATAAGAAATAAACAAGGGAGATTGCAACCGAAAATATTGGGCAGTGGTGTCATACAGGTAATCACTAAAAAAAGAAAAACGAGTAGCCAATAAACACGGAAACTTTCCCAGCCTCCCTAGAATCAGGGACATCCAAATTAAAACAGGTATGGAATAGCATTTATGTTTGACAGACGCACAAAAATGAAAAGTCAGTGAAGCTGTGGGAAAGCTGAAAGTTTTCAAAATGTTAGTACAAATATGAATCAGGAGCCAGGCATGATGATGCATGCCTGTAATCCCAGCATTTGGAAGGCTGAGGCAGGAGGATCACCTTGAGTTTGAGGGCAGCCTGGGCTACATAGTGGGTTCAAGGTCAACCTGTACTATGCAGGGAGATCCTCTCCAAAAAAAGAAAGGAAAGAAAGGAAGAACAGCAAGTGGAAGAGAGATGATTCGAGAAGAGGCCAGGGCCTGGGGGAGGAGGGAGGGCAGGCTGGAGGGTTTGATCAAACTATGTTATAAGTATACATGAAAATGTCAGGCTGGGGATTTAGGTCAGTGGTTTCACCACCTGCTGCGCAAGCACAAGGACCCGAGTTCGATCCCCGGTATCAAAAAAAAAAACAAAACAGAAAATGCCACAATAAAGCCCATTATTCTTTATAACTAATATGCACCAATTTAAAAAGTTAAAAACTCACAATCATGGGATTTAATTTCTTAACACCCTGCATATACACTGCAAGATATAACGCTACTCTCAGCAGCCCAGAATTGTCAGTCAGATGTTTGCTATCTAGCGTTTCACAAAGTCAATTGTAGAGAATCCAATTCTTTCAATTTTCCTGTCCAATTATTTTGTGTTGATTATCTCTCCAGAAAATTACAAATATTTGATTAAGAATAAACATTTTCAGCTGGGTGTGGTGGCACACATCTATAATCCCAGCACTCAGGAGGCTGAGGCAGGAAGATCATGGTGAGTTGGAAGCCAGCCTGGGCTACATAGTGAGATTGTCTCAAAAAAAGAAAAGTATACTATTTTACACTTTTCCTTGTTTACTTGTAGTGATTAAATGTATTGAGATGTATGCTTCTAATAACATATCATCATAGGGTTATATGTGCTAACTGTTCAGAATTATGAAAAACAGCCAGGTGTGGTGGTACTCACCTGCAATCCCAGCATTTGAGAGGCTGAGGCAGGAGGATCACCATGAGTTCAAGGCCAGCCTGGGCTGCACAGTGAATTGGAAGCCAGCCTGATATACATAGAGACCTATCTTTTAAAAAAATTTATAAGAAGGAGGGATTAATTAATATCAATGCCCACTGAACCCTGTGACAGTACACAAACACGGTTGGCCACTCTGACATGTCGCAGCATGTATGTTGGTTGTACAGCTATGGAACTCTAGATGGCAACCAGTATGTGTCGGCAGGAAAGTCACTTCTGAGGAACTCATGTTTTGCAAAGATACAGGCAATAACACATTTTTATGATAGCGTGGTCAATCTCTTAAAGAAAAGGGAGAGGTTTATGACAGAAAGAGTGATAATGTTTTAACTTCATGTGTGTGGTTAACTCCGTTTGAGCCATTCAAGTTAACTTCTACCTGTATTTATGAGTTTGATTGCATAATCTATCAAGTTTGCAGGAAGTACCTGGAAGATAAGGTTACATAGAAAAGTTATTTAAGTTTGAAAATAAACCACAGCTCATGCTGGGAAACAAGTTCATAGAAAGTTTTGTAACACCAGTGAATACGTCATTCATTTTTTAAAAATATTTTTTCTTATCTCACGGTTAACATTAGTTGATTGATTAATCAGTGTTTGAATGCCCCGCGTCATAAGTTAAAGCAGGAATGCAGCTGCGGGGATTGACGAACTGCAGGCGGCCGACTGCATTAAAGTGAAGATAAACATGGATGGTACTGAAGTCCCCCCAAGCGCCCGCCCGGATGACTTGCGCGGATTATGTTATGAGGTTTCCTTCACGAGTGTCACTCACCGAGGGGACCCATTTCTACTGACAAATGGTGCTTGATCAATGGGCCTTGCGTTTGCTACAAGAAATGACCTCTAATTGTTAATGTGTAACTGATGATTATTTTTCCTCTATGGTAACCTACACTTTACAGTAGACAAATACCCCGCGTCCTCTCAGTCCCTACCACGCCAAGGCGCATCCCCCAGGCGGTGCACATCCTCCCTGGGATGAGGGTGTGTGGCGCGCTCCGGGCCCTTACTAATGCAATCAGGCTTTTGCCATGGTATTTACATCCTTGCAAAGAGCAAGACTACGCTTCTTACAAATTAAAGAAAAAGAGAAGACGGAAAATAGCCTCTAATGGTGACAGGAGAAGTGTTGAATGATAATGCTGCAGAGGAGGAACTGCTTCCACTCTAATGAAAGCAAATTACCCTAAAATCTTTGTTGTGGAAAATTAAAACTAATGACATGCTCATGTTATAATGCAAAATTGCCTGTAACCTAATTTCCCTGTGAGATGCAGTTTATTTTCAAGCGTAAATAACTTGTCCATTTAATAATTTGCTTTCCCCCATTACTGCAAAAAAAAAAAAAAAAGAAAGAAAAAAAAAAGCCATTTACAGCAAGCACCTTTCTGTTCCATTAATTGTCAAGAACAATCCAAAGGAGTTCTATTATTTTCTCTGTGATAATTTTTTTTTTTGGGTACCGGGGATCGAACCCGGGTCCTCAGCTTGTGAGGCAGGCGGTGGAACCACAGAGCTAAATCCCCGGCCCTCTGTGATGATTTTAACAGATTAACTGCTTTTAAAAAGTATTCATACATGTGTGCACTCCATCTTTGAAATAAATGTAAATTGCTGGGGATTTAGCTCAGTGGTTTCACCGCCTGCTGAGCAAGCACAAGGAACTAAGTTCGATCCCCGGTACCAAAGAAATACATGTAAATAAAATGGGCTACCTTACGAAGTTCAAGGTGGCCCATTTCCTGTATTTCTTTGACCTAGCAGAGGTTTTTTTTGTTTTTGTTTTGTGATAACAACGGAATCCCCCAGGGTCCCTTGCACTCTATTGTGTGGGATGACGGTACAGCCTTGGATTACGATGGAGGTGGGGGCACAAAGCTAGGTACCCTGTCCCCAGCTTCCCGCAGACCAGGTCATTGTTCTTCATCCTGGTGAGGCTGCAGAGCTAATTGCTGCCATGATTAGGAAACAAACAGAAAACCAAATGACTGAATGTGCTAACTCGGTATGGTTTAAACCTCAGAGATAGCGTCTTCTATCAGATACAGGCATGGGAGGCTCTTTTCATAGCTTTTTCATGATGAGTTTGGATGTTAACAATAGTGAAAAATATCCTCTCAGGTATGGAAGGTGGCGCCAGAGCCAGGCAGAGCCGCTGCGTGGTGGCAGTTAGCATCCACCGGGAACTCCAGGACGTAACCTGTAACAAAGTCAATCAGTCGCAACGCTACCCTTGGAAGGGGCCCCATCTTCACCCAGGCTTTGCCACATACCATTTCATAAACATGCAACTAACAAAGCACCTCCACGCAAGATTTCACTCTGCTGTTGAGAAATCCTTCCTCCTAAGTAAATCACCCTGTCTCCAGTTTAGCAACCCCATTTCCTCCCATCTTCAGCAACACCTAACATTCTTTACACTGACATACATCTTCCTACAGCAGCAGCAAAAAACTCAACCTAATGCAGCAAAATGGAAATAAGGGGACTTTAAAAAAAAGTCCTTTTTGCCATGTTGTACTTGTATACGCTGATTGGATTATTTTGTTGATTTTCAAATTTAGACACAAGGTCTGGGAACCTGGGCATAAATCAGAGGTAGAGCATTTGGCTAGCACATGAGAGACCCTGAGTTCAATCCTCAGCACTGGAAAGAAAAGAAAAGAAATCAATGATTATTTAAGTAGTGGATTCCCATGCAGGCTTCTGAATATCAAGTCAGGGGAAAACAGGCTTTTGAGCTGCAGCATAATTGGTAAGTACATCTTAGTTAAATTAAAACTTTACCTTTTTTCTATGCTTTATAGGAAAAGTAAAGCATTAAGACTTAAATCCTTTTCTTCAATCAGATACATTTTTTTGGACCCATGAGAACATTATTGCCAACACTAATAATTATAGCTTTTTTGCTGCTTGGCCTAAAATAATCTTTCGACTATAATTAGATTTAAAGGAGAACTAAAAAAGACCTTCAATAAAATGCTGTCACAAATTCCCTCCAAAACTGCTTGCCTGTAATTAAGGTGCATTTACAGATCTGATATTCCTTAAAAGAAGCATTACCATTACAAAGACCAATTACTCATGGTAAAACAAAGGACATTCTGATTCTCTGATCAAAGTGTAATCTCTTTTACAATTGTTATTTCTGAAGTGTCTCCAAACAGAACAAACACACTTGGGCTGTGTAAACAGGTAAGGCTGGGGGCTAATTTGCTGTTTGCAGGACATTACGGGCTTCTCACAAGTCTCAGACCCAGTAGAGTCTACACCCCATCCCCCTTTCCAAACCCCAAGCTGCAGATGCCAAGGAATGGCTTCAAAAAAGACAAATTCCAAACATGGTGTTTGGTATCCAAACGGTTGAAACATCAAGGTCCTTTTACATGTTTAATATAGCCTTGTCTGTTTCTCAAAGTTGCTTGTTTTGAAGATGTCAACAAGCTTTTGAAATGATCAAAGTCAGGAAAACAGACATGAGTTAAGTGAAGAGTACTGACTAGGGACTGAGAAAGACTGAATTTGAGTTTCAGCGTGAGCCTTTTCGGGCTGGGAGGCGCTGAGCAAATTTCTAACAATTCTCAGTCTTTCCCTGCAACACCTTTGTACACTCGAGAGCACTGATTCATTAGAGGTGTAGACACTGTGCTAGAGTATATTTCTAAACCTCATTGTAGCCCTGGATAAACATCCAAAGATTAAAAAGAAAAATATTTTCTAACACCTTGTGCAGCTTCTGCAGAATGTATCTACCCAGCGAGCTCTGTGATTCAAGAGAGCTAAACAAGTGTCTTCGAAGATAGATCACTTTGAATCTCCCAGAATCCTGGTAGCGAGTGACTGTGTCAAACACCTGACAGGCTGCTTTGTCCCCAGGCGACGGAGGACCGTGTGTCCCCTGGAAAACATGTTTGGAATTGAAGGCTTCCAGTTGGGTAGAGAACACTTCTCTCCTCAGGCAGACACTTTGGTTTACCTCCTTTGGTACAGATGGACAGTTAATAGCAGTTGACTATCATAAAATAAATTATAGCATAAGGAGTTTGCACAAAATTGCCACTTTGAGACTATACATCTAGCAGCTCCACTACTTAGCACCTGAGAGTCTGGTTAAGGTTTTAAATCTCTGCAAGGCTCAGTGTTCCCATCTGTAACATAGACATAATATTTACAGTATAGATTCTGGGCCAGACAAATAATGTAACGCTTTGAGCTTAATAAATGATAGATTCTGTTTTCTCTTTTTTTTTTTTTGGTACCAGGGATCAAACTTGGGTCTTTGTGCTTGTAAAGCAGGCGGCAAAACCACTGAGCTAAATCCCAGGCCCTGTTTTCTCATTTTTAAAAAAGGAAATATCTAGGTTAAAAGAGTGACCTTTCCAAAGCTGGGGCTGGTGGTGCACAGCTGTGATCTCAGCACTGGGGAGGCTGAGGCAGGAGGATCGCTGAGTGTTTGAGGCCAGCCTGGATTACACAGTGAGTTCAAGGCCAGTTTAAACTACATAGTGAGACCCGGTCTCTTTTCTTTTTTCTTTTGTTTTTTATTTTGGTTTTTTGAGATAGCGTCTTTCCATGTAGTTCAGGCTGACCTTGAACAATGTAGTCCAGGTTGGCCTCCAGCTATCTGTAGATCCTCCTGCCTCAGCCTCCCCAGTGCTGGGATTACAGGACAGTGCCTTTACTCCTGGCTGGGGCCCTGTCTCAGAAAAAAAAAAAAAAAAAAAAGGTGACCTTCCCTAGGTTACACGTATAGTCAGTGACCTTGTTAGAGGAGAACTAGAATCCACACCTATCAAGATTCTTGAATAGATTGTTAAAGAGTTAATTTGTAAGAAGAGACGCAGTAATCTCTAGGGGCCAACATTATTTCAATGGGGCAAGTCAGGTTAAAGCGGTAGCCTAGGGGGATGCCAGAGGCTTGAAGAGAAAACTGTCTTTAGTTATTCTTGTGGATAAAACAGAGATAGGTGAATGAGTCCGCCAGGCAATAAAATTTACTTATAGTTTATTTGGAAAAAGAGCACAGAGAGTGATTTCAACCTAGAAGGGAATGTTCAGCTTTTATTGCTGGACTCCCCGCTGGGTTCTCAAATATATATCCTTTTTTTTTTTTTTTGAGACAGGGTCTTGCTATTTAGTCCAGGCTGGCCTTGAATTTGAGGCAATCCTCTTGCCTCAGCCTCCTGAGCACTGGGATTACAGGCATGCATGACCATGGTGTGCTTGATTAATATTTTTATCCATGATTGGAAGAAATGGGAGGAACACAGGATGCACATGGGGTGGGGACTGACATGCTGGGATGGCAAAAATCAGAAATTATGCAATAAACCAGAAGAAAAGAAAAATCAGGAATTATTAAGAGTCTACTAGGCTAGAATGTTGAGCATAGATTTGAAGTTAATGGAGAAAAAAGGATTTTGACTTATGTTCCAGAAAATCAGTGTGGGATGGGATTCCAGCTCCCAGTCTTATACCTGCAGAGTCTGTTTCTGTCTTGTCTATGAGGGTAATGATTACGGAGAATGGTAGGATAGAAAAGGCCCCGGAGGTGCCCCAGGCTGGGTCCATGCTGGGCTGGGGGGGTGTCAGAACACATATCCTCCCACCCAGTCATGGGAGGGATGGCAACATTAATAACAATAGGAGGCAGTACAGAGGCATTTCAGGCCTTTTAAGGGTCAAGGGCAGCCAGGAGTCAGATGAGGCTGCAGACGCCTGCTGGGGAGACAACTGGGCTACAGGATGCATTGATGCAGGGGTGGCCGGGTGGCCACAGGTGAGCAGCCAGAGCACATGAAAAGCCTGTGACTCAGTGCCAGCTTAGGGTGCATTCCTTTCAAATATGTCACCTCCTTTCATCCTGTCCCAGACTAGCAGGTCGGTAAAATCACCCCGGTTTTAGAGATGAAGAACTAGGTCTCAGAGAGGCTCAGTGGTCACAGCTACTAAGAGGTGGTGCTGGAAGAGAACTGGAGAGAGAGGAAGACATCAGGAAAGGTCACTTACAGGTACCAGAGTTCCAAGAAACAGAGGAATGAATACCAGTGGGCAGAGGATCCAAGGAGTACTGAGGGAGCATATGAAAGAAAACTGACATGTCCTCCAAAAATGCATTATAAGAGACAAAGCTGGGCTGGGCTGGGGATGTGGCTCAGGGCACAGTTCCTGCCTGGCAAGAGTTAATTCCCAGTACCAAAACAAAACAAAACAAAACACCTAAACTGGGCCATGGTGGCACATATCTGTAACCCCAGAACTGCCTGGCAAGTGCAAGCCCCTGAGTTCAATTCCCAGTACCATCCCCCCCAAACAAAAACAAAAACAAAACCCCAAAGCTGGGCCATGGTGGCACACACCTGTAATCTCAGCTGGCAGGAGGCTGAAGCAGCAGGATCACTGAAAATTCAAGGCCAGCCTGGGCTACATAGTGAGTTCAAGGCCAGTCTGAACTACATAGCGAGATACTGACTCAAAAAACCCAAAATAAATAAGACAGAAAGATTGAGGAAATATTCTGAATTAAAGATTTAGGAGGCAAGGACTGGGATTTAGCTCAGTGGTTCTGGCACTTGTCTTGGAAATGGCAAGGTTCTGAGTTCAATCCCCCGTACCAAAAAAAAAAAAAAAAGATTTAGGAAGCATGATGACTGGATCCAGTGAATAATCTGAATTTTTCTTCTGCAACAAAATACATTCTTAGGACAATTGTGATGTGGGGACATCCATCGTGGTTAGATAACTGCTCCACCTATGGGAATTTCCTGATGTGGATCTCTGCACTGCGCTTCTGTTCGCCCTGGGGGACGCTCAGGGAGACCTGCAGCAGTTAAGGGGAGTCTCTCTTCAGAGGACCCTCCAAAGGTTCAGGAAAAACACAGAAGACAAAAAAAAAAAAAAAAAAGAAAGATAAGGCTAAGGCAAATGTGACAAGATGCTGGCATTTGAGCAATCTGGGTAAAGAGAGAATGAGATGAGCATTATTCTTCCAACCCTTCTGCAAAGCTGAAGGTTTGTCACAGTAAAGCTTTAAAGACTTCAAAAAATATGTAAGGCAATGAAAAACTTTAGGAGAAAATATTCTGTATTAACTAGTGACTTGGAATTGCAGAGAAAAAAAGACTTCAGCGATCATAAGGGAGATAGAGGAAGATTTGAAAGTTGTGCCTGGGAATGGGTGAGAGTAATTGGGAGATTCATCTGTTATCTAAACACTTCGATTTTTTAAACTAATTAATTAATTAATTAATTTATTTATTTTTGAGACAGGGTCCCGCTATGTAGTTCTGGATGGCCTGAACTCACTATGGACCCCAGGCTGGCCTCGAACTCATGGCTATCCTCCTGCTTCTGCCTCTTGAATGCTGGGATTACAGGCATGCGCCACCACGCCAGGCTCACCTGTTATTAAAAAATACTTTTTTTTTTTTGGAGACAGGGTCTCACTATGTAGTTCAGGCTCACCTTGAACTTCCAGTTTTCCTCCTGCCTCAGCCTTCTGAGTGCTAGGATTATAGGCACGTGCCACCATGGGGCAAAGAATATTTTTTATCACACGGAATTTAAAAAAATTACAAACTCTAGGTGTGATGGCACATGCCAGTAATCCCAGCGCTCTGGGAGGTTGAGGCAGGAGCATAGTGCTGCAGGAAACAGTGTAAAGAATCTATTATTAGCGCTCCCCCGGCCCCGCGCCCCCAGCAGTAATGAGGGCTTTCTGCTCCAGTCCATGTGTCCCCACTGACTTTCAGGAGGAAGTACTTCTGCATTTGTGAACAGGGACCACAAAAGCACGTCCGGAGGAGGAAGCAGAAGCGTGCAGAAGGCATCGGAACACGCAGACAGCAGCGCGGAAACTCTCCTAAAGGAGGCAGAGGGAGGAGCGGGCAGGGTCTGAATGCAGCTCGGGGAGAGGGCACAGGGCCGGCCGGAGGCCTGAGGCTTGGTGGGAAGCAGCGGCTCAGCACGGGCACGCACCCGCGGGGCGCGGAGGGGACGCGGGGAAGCTCCCAGGCAGGGAAGCAGAAGCGAGCGCGGGCTCCAGAAAGGCCGTCTCCTCTCAGGGCCAAAGGGAGCGCAGACCCAGGCTTGGGGTCCAGGGAGGCGGCGTGGCTGTGTCCCGAGCCCTCCACAGCCAACGCGCCACATTTCTCCTGGGTGGCTAGGCCGAGTGAGACAGTGCACTCTGCTTAGCCAGCCTGTGATCCCTGCTGATCCCAGCACTGGGCAGGCTGAGGCGGGAGGAGGCCAACTTAGCGAATTAGCAAGACAGTTTCTCAAAAAATAAAAAAGGGCCGGGGATGCAGCTCAGTGTGAATGCCCTGGGTTCAGTCCCCAGTACTGCAATAAATAAATTTAAAGCCAGGTGCAGGGGTGCATGTCTGTAGTCTCAGCTACCCAGGAGGCTGGGGAAGGACTGCAAGTTCAAGAGCAGCCTGGGCAATTTATCAAGACCCTGTCTCAAAATAAAAAGGGCCAAGGGTGTAGCTTAATGATATAGTGCTCACGGGCTTAATCCCCAGTACTGAAAAAAATTAAGACTATTTATAATGCCAAAGAAAATCATACCAACATTCTCTAAATGAGCCAGGTGTGGTGGTGCAGGCCTGTGAACCCAGGGGAGGCTGAGGCAGGAGGATCATTGTGAGTTCAAAGCCATCCTGGGCTACATAGTGAGAATCTCTCAAAAACAAACAAAGCTAGCAAGTTTGTTCTGCCACTCTGCATGAATATTTACAGAACAATTTCATGCTAAATTTTATTTTACCTGTTTTGAAACAACAGATGCAGAAAGAACTAATGACTAAAGATCCTCTAGGACAAGTATTTTCCGGCATGTAACTCATTGTGATCAACTGGGTGGATGTGTCAGTTCAGGCCTTGCACACGCTAAGCTTGCCTTCTTTTCCCCTGTCGTACTTGTCTCACTTCCCACACCCACAGTTTTAAGGACATAACTGCCATCATCGAATGCATAAAATGACAGCCCCTCTTTAATTCTGCTCAGTACAAACTCAGCTTCTCTGCTGTATCCATCCTTAAGAAGCATGCTGGGACACCTAAGAATACTTAGGCCTCTCTTGTTCATCTGTTTTCCCTTATTTGCACAAGTGGAATGTGCCATTTAATACTGCACAGCTCACGAGCTGGGCACCATGGTACATACCTGTACTCTAGCACTTGGGAGGCTGAGGCAGGAGGATAACCGTGAGTTCGAGGCCAGCCTGGGCTACGTAGTGAGACCGCATCTCAAAAACCAAAACCCAACTCAAAAAAGCCCAACTCAAAAATATTACTTTTGAAATGTTAATAAGTCACTCTGCCTCCCACGGTGGTCATTTTCTTTACTGTCTTCCCAGAAATCTTTGACTACACACACTCTCTCTCTCTCTCTTTCAGGTTAAATCTATAGCAGAAGCACTCATTCCTCCACTGAGCTGCACCCTGCCCTGCTTCCCCTGTAAATGAAAACACGCCTCGGGCACAGTTCAGCCTGTCCCCTGAAGCGACTCTGAGTGCCTAGGGCCAGCGGGGGCCACGACACATGTATTCTTTCCAGCCCTCCTCAGTCACACAGGCAGTTGGTGTCCTGAAAACATGGTCCCTGTGGCTATCTAGGAATAGAGCTTTGCTTTGACTCCTCTGGAAAGCAGCTTGAGGCTAGGCATGGTGGTGCATGCCTGTAATCCCAGCACTCTGGGAGGCGGAGGCAGGAAGATCGAAGGCTTGAGTCCCGACTTTGTCACAAAATTAAAAAAACAAAGTGTTAGGGACGTAGCTGAGGGTGAAGCCCCTCAGTTCCAACACCAATACTGGGGGGAAGGGGAGAAGAGGAACAGGTGAGGTGACATTGCGGAGTAGATAGTACATTCCCGGAGACGATAAGGATCCACCCGTACCAATAAAAGTAAATAAAGTCCATCGGATCAGAAACAAATGGAAAGACCTTAAAGGAAAAGGGCTGAGATTTATGACTGATAGAAGTGTCACGAGTAAGCGAGGCCAGGAATGTGTGAGAAGCCACCAGCAGTGTGGAATGCTGCACAGACTTGAGCGCACAATGTATTTCTCTCCGGCTGGGGACTGAACTCAAGGCCTGGTGCATGTGAAGCGTGTGGTCACCACTGCGCTCCCACAGGCAGGGCCTGGCACTAAAATGACTTATGTGAGACAGGAAGCACCTCTGGGGGAACACTGGGGTTTGAATCCAGGACCTCTGCATCTCTTATTTTTTGAGATAGAGTCTCTTTATGTAGCCCAGGCTGGCCTTGAACTCCTGGCCATCCTCCTGCCTCAGCCTCCCAAGTGCTGAAATTACAGGTGTGTGCCACCACGCCTACCTTAAGTACATTTTATTTTTAAAGAGGGATGTTACAGTAGGAATCTGGACAGTGACTTTAAAATCGTATTACTATAGCAAACCTGGAAATCCGAGAAATCCATGTAATTTAAGCGGCTGGCAGGTGGCGTGAAGGTGCCATGTGTGGCGTGGAAGCCATAAAACTGTCATTCACAGGCTAGGAGGAGAGATAGGGGAAGTCGCCGGACATCAGGGGCTCTGCACTGAGCGTTGGCTGGCTCCATAGGAAAAGTAAACATCTGGAGACAGTGTGCAAGGCTAGGCCCGCTGAGCCTGTAAACCGAGGGCCGCGTCCCCATGCATCCTGGCATTGTCCTGGGGCCTGGGCGCTGGTTTCTGACCCCGAGTGTCCGGACCAGGACCTTGCTCTGCTCTCTCGGCTTCCCCAGGCCTGGGTGTCGAGGAGGAAGTAGCCGGGTAGCGGAAGCGCCCAGAAAGGAGAGACGGGTTTAGGGAATGGCAGGACACTACTGGGTCAGTCCGCAGCTCACAGGGCCCGGGCTGGGCCGCTGAGCTGACAGAACGGGGCGGCGCGCAGGTGGAGAGTTCTCTCCAACACGGCCCACGAGGACGGGCCCAGGCCAAAGCCAGGATCCAGCCAGCGTGGTGGTTGCGCACACCGTAACCCGCAGTGGGAGGCCGAGGCAGGAGAATTGCCACGAGCTCCAGGCCAACCTGGGGTACACAGTGAGTTCAAGTCCAGCCCAAACCCCGTCTCAAAAAACCCAAAATAAACAAAAACAAAAACAAGTCCCCCAAAAAATCAAGGTTCGTTCCTATGGATACTTTATTTCCCACTCCGTACACCTGAAGCAGATCCAAAGCGCCTCCCTGAGCTCTCGGCTTGCTCAGCTCTGCTCCTCTGGCTGCAGCTTGGGAGGCTTTCAGGAGCCCAGTGTCTGGCAGCTGCATGTCACTGGGAATCTTATTCTTCTCTTCATTTACAGGCTCTGCACTAGTATGATAGTTTACTAGTGCATACATGAAAACTTGTTTGGAAAAAAAAAAAGCAGGATGTGGCAGTGCATGCCTGTAATCGCAGCACTCTGGGAGGCTGAGGGCAGGAGGACCTTGAGTTCAAACACAGTCTGGGCAATTTGTCGATTTGGCGAGACCAGGTCTCAGAGAAAAAAAAAAAGATAGAAAAAGGGCTGCAGATGTAACTCAGTGCAATCACTGGGTTCAAGCCCCAGTATTGCCCGAAAAAACCAAAAAAGCAAACAAAAACCCCAAAAACATGTTTATGAGTATGTTCAACCTGTGAGGCAGTTTATATATATATATATATATATATATATTGGACAGGGACTCACTATGTAGCCTTGAACTCACAGTGATCCTCCTGCCTCAGTCTCCCGAGTTCTGAGATTACAAGTGTGCACAATCATGCCTGGCTCAGTAAGATTCTTTTTTTTTTTTTCGGTACCGGGGATCAAACTCGGGTCCTTGTGCTTGTGCAGCAGGCGGCGAAACCACTGAACTAAATCCTCAGCCCTCAATAAGATTCTTAACAATAGGTAGAATATTTATACCGACTATGAAATTGTAAAGCAATTTAAACAGAAGCCTATGACATGCTAATGTGTCTTCTGTAAAATGAAGACTATATAATAAAGTAGCAACTTTTCATTAAGATCTATAAAAGGTTTTTTCCACTCTATTTCTGAATTCATAAGGGAACAATTTATAGGAATTTAACATTTAGAATTTAAAAATAAATAATTTAGGCTGGCTGAAGTGACAGGGGCCCATAGTTTCAGCACTTGGGAGGCTGAGGCAGGAAGATCGCCAAAGTCTAGGAATTTGAGAACAGCCTGGGTAGCAATAATGACTTTCTCTGAAAAAAATTTGTTTTGAGTTAAAAACTCATTAAATCACCTGGTGTGGTGGTGTATGACTGTAATCCCAGCACTTGGGAGGCTGAGACAGGAGGATAATGATGAGTTTTTTGAATTTTTGGGGGGACAGGGCCTTGGCATGTAATCCAGGCTGGCCTCGAACTCATGGTGATCCTCCTGCCTCAGCCTCCCAAGTGCTGGGATAACAGGTGTGCACCACCACGCCTGGCTGTCACTTTGAGTTTGAGGCCAGCCTGGGCTATATAGTGAGTTCTAGGCCAGCCTGAAACACATAGAGAGAGCCTGTTTCAAAAAACCAAAAAAAAACCTCCACTCATTAAGATTATTTTAGTTTTCATTAAGTTTATTTACGAACAGGGCAGAAATTTTTAGTTATTAGAGAAAAATAGAATATAATGAGAGCCTGATTTAATCTTTACATTTGGATTGAAAAACAATGCCAAGTGGGATTGGTGGTACCTGGTACCCACTGGTGGTCTCCTCTACTCTGGAGGCTGAGGCAGGAAGACTGCAAGTTCAAGGCCAGTCTGGGCTACGAGGCATATTCAAAACTTGCCTGGACTATATAATGAAACTGCTTCAAACAGAAAGAAAAGAAAAGAAAAAGAAAAAGGAAGGAAGAAAAAATTTTAACATGGTTTAGTCAAATGCAAGGTTCCTTTACAATGGTCATTTAAGGAAACAAAGCTTTTGTACATAGGGAGGGGAGAGGGCTTGGGGGGAAATGGGATAAAATGAAATTTATTTTAAAAAATGGTCAATTAATTTGTGTGTGTGTGTGTGTGTGTGTGTGTGTGTGTGTGACACGGGGGATTGAACTTGGGGCCTGTGCACTGAGTTATATCCCCAGGCCTTTTTTTAGTTTTGGAGACAGGGTTTCACTCAGGCTGAGCTCAGATTTATGCTCTTCCCGCTTCAGCATCGCAGAGTGCTGGGATTACAGGTGTGCATCACTGTGCTCACCTTAAAATTTTTGAATTATATTTAAAAAAAAATGACATATTATTCCCTTAGTTTATAATGGACCTCAATTACATTTTGTTGTTTTTCAAGTTTTGTTTTATAAACATCTTGTTAAAACTGTAGAATAAATTGTAAATACAAAATCCTACTGTAGGAAGAGAAAAAACTGGGCATGGTGACACACACCTGTAATTCTGGCACTTGAAGGCTGAGGCCGGAGGATTGCTATGTGTTTTTTTTTTCCTGTTGAGTTTTTTGACCAGCTTGGGCTACACAGTGAGTTCAGGGCCAGCCTGAACTACATGGTGAGACCCTGTCTTAAACAACAACCACAAAACAATAGAAGAGAACCAAGCATGGGCCAAAGCTTCTGAAGTACTAAGCCAGCACCAATCTTTCCCTGTGCAGGGGAAGCCCAGGGACTGCGGGACACTGGGGCAAATCTGACAATGGTGCAGCAGGCGACCGACACAGAGACCACCGTCCTTTAGGGAGGACAGTGGCCTGGGTCTGAGGTGGTGAGGAGAATTCACGCACAGGAAATGAACGCACACAAAGTCGAAGAACTTCAGGCTCTTCATTTCTAATTAGAAAAAAACCCCTTTTCAAACTAGCTAGATGTGTCAACAGGAACTCATGATTTTTTCCCTTTATTTAAAACACATTGTGTTCCAGGTCTGTTGGAAAAGCCTAGAGATAAGGAAGTCCAAGACAGTCAGCACTACTGGGCGTGGGGGTGCACATCCATCGGTAGATCCAGCACCTGGAAGGCTGGGGCAGGGGGATCGCAGTGGATGCCTGCCTAGGGTATATAGCGAGACCTTCTCTCAAAAAACAAACAAAAGAGGTAAAAAACCAAACAATCGACATTCCCAGTGCCTAACATGCTGTGTGCTGTGGATCTGGTTAACTGCTTCTTCACAGTGTCCTTTAGCTTGGTTTTCTAATTCTTGTTTTGCCTGAAGATGTTTTGTTTCAGGTTAATTTTTTTCTTTTTTGGCATAGATACTTTACAGGTGTTGCTATTTTTCTTTTCCTTTTGTTTTCTGAAGCAAGGCTTGCTGTGCTGCTCAGGCTGGTCTGCAACTCCTGGGCTCAAGCGATCCTCCCCTCAACCTCGGGAGTTTAGAGGGACTGACCCAGCGCTGGCTCAGAATGTTCTTCGTTTGTCTGAGCACCTGCGCCGCATTGTGACCCCAAATCGAACAAACCCTCCCCTCCCCTCTTACTGACATGTCCTAAAAATTCTTGTCCTGCGACGAGAGCCATGACAGCCAGCAAACCCATAAACATATTCCGGAGGAGTGGGACAGGCTCCTTATTTCAGCCAAGGACCCTCAGAGCCGCCGACATGGCCCCAGGAGCATTGCGCCTGCGCTCAGCTGCTGCTTTCCATCTCGCCTTCCCCCATGACCAGGCGCAGAATTTCTGCTGGCACCAGTGTTAGGGAGGTAATGTTGATTAGTGAGGCTGGATGGTTATGGTCTGATAGAAAACTCATGACCCTTTATCTAAGAGCTTTAGCATTTACTGAGGACTGTCTACTTTGTCAGTGTTTGCTATACTGTAATATCCCAACTCACTCATGTTTTTTTGGTTTTTTCCAGCTACTCTTCTACAGAGGACTAATATCTAGCAAATATAAAGGCCTTAAAAAATTAGACAGACCCCCCAAATTTGAAGACAAATGGGCATCTGAAAGAGACACTTTAAAAAAAAAAAGAAATAGATACTTCACACACGAAGGACAAAAAGCCAATAAATACATGAAAAAATGTTCAACATCACTGGTCATTCAAGAAATGCAAATTAAACCAACACCAAGATTCCACCTCACTCCAGAATGAATGTCCATCATCAAGAAATCAACCAACAAGAAATGCTGGTGGGGCTGTAGAGAGAAAGGAACCCTTTTCCATTGTTGCTGGGAATATATACTAGTACAACCACTATGGAAATTAGTATGGAGAATTCCTCAGAACACTAGAACTAGAAATTCCATTTGACCTAGCTATTTCCCTTCTAGGTATCTTCCAGAAAGAGTTAAAGACATCATATTATAGCATACATGCATACCCATGTTTACAGTAGCACAATTCTTAATAGCTGAATTTTGGAAACAGCCTATAGGTCTATCAACAGATAAATGGCTAAAGCAAACGTGGTGTTTATACACAATGGAGTACTATAATGCCATAAAGAAGGATAAAGTTGAGTCATTTCTAGGCAAATGGATGCACCTTGAGACCATAATATTAAGTGAAATAACTCAGACACATAAGCTTAAATATCACATGGTTTCTGTTATATGGAAAACTCATATAACAGAATACATGATAATAGGAAAAAAGACAGAGGAAAGTTATTGTAATCCAGCATGGACAATGTATCTAAAAGTATACCTTGATTTAGTATAACTGTTTTATGTGTTTATATGTTTTTTGGCCTGTTAGTGTGGCTGTTAATCTGTATGCATGATACTTAACTTTATAAGGACTTATAAGGGAAAGGGGAAAAAAATGAATTGAGATGTGTTATGTCCATGTACTGATTCCCCACAGTGAATATTATTGTGTACTACAAACATGTATTAATAAAAACAAAAAATTAAGACTTCCAGGAAGATAGCAGAGTGATAAGCAGCAACAAATCAACCTCTTCAAGATCTGGAATTCAGACACTGGAAAATAACAACTTGGGGAAGAAAAGAAGGAGGGAGGTGGATCCTTGGGACCTAGGAAGAACTATTTTCAGATAGTTCCTTCTAAAAGTGGCTCAACAAATAAACATTACTGGGTTCTGGGTTCTGATCCTCCTTCTGGAGTTGGATTCCAGGTTTTGTTTTTCTTTTTGTCTTGAAAAAGAACTGAATGAAACAAGCAAAAAACATGGCAAAGTTTATTTGAAAAAGTGAAAGTGAAGAATGAGAGACAAACTGGCTCTGAATGAGCTTAGGCCAAGTAAAAGAGGAAGCAAAATAGAACACCTTGGAGAAAGCAGGGCAGGCTACCGTGAGGAAAGCCTATACCAAGCTCTTCTTGGGATCTGTCTTTTATGCTGTCCAAATCTTGAGGAAACCCATGAGAACTTCTACATAAGGGTCCTGAGGGTCAGTGCTGGGATCCCATGCTTCAGGCTAACATCAGGTCTAGGTCACCCTATTGAAAACCTGCTCAAGTTCTTGGAAGAAGTCCATGTGCAGGGCTTTGGGAACTGTTCTGTGTATGTGTTCCAGATCTTGTAGTTAATAGGTCATGCCCACTTCCCCAGCCAGTTTTGCAATGCCCTACTCTCCTATGTCAGGATCTCAAGGGGAAATTAGAGCTCACAGAGAGAGTGAAGAGACAGACTTCAATGTAGAAAAAGGACAGGGCAATCTGCACTTTCTCCCCCGTTCCTGGCTTGTGGGGAGAGAAAGGAAAATTGAATCTACAAAGACACAGTGAAACAGGGCCTCCAGAGGCTTCCAGGGAGAAACACACCAGTGGAATGGAGCAGGAGCTGCTGTGCACTGCAACAGCTGGTGAGTGACTCCAGTACAAGCAATTGCTGTGACCCCTGGAGATGTTGCTTGGCCAGACACCATTTTAGGGAGGGGCTAACTGAACCCAGGACTCCGAGCATCTATAGGTTGGCTTCATCTCAGGGCTCCCAGTGGTAAAAACCCATAGTGACTGGGTGAGGGACAATCACGGGAGATGTCCAGGGTCAGAGAACCATGGTCAGACTGGCAAGAGAAACCCAGAGTGTTACAAGCTAAACGACTCAGGCCTAAACTCTGTGACCAGAGGCTAGGATCACACGAACTGTGGATTTGAAAGCATCAGAACTAGCATCCTGGCCTAATACTACTGCAGGCTTGCTGAGATAACCCAGTATAGATTTGGGTTCTGACTGCCTCCTTAGTTTACCAATGAGAGTAGAGCCATGCCCTGAATTAAATACTAGTACAAAACTGTGAACTCCGGAAGATAACCACAGGCTTGAAATCACATAGAAATTTTTTTTCCCTTTTGCTATTGGATTAAAAAAACCTTTTTTTTCATGAATGCAAACATTGTTTTTAGTTTTTAAACAAATTTTGTGTTTTTGGGGGCTTTGTTTTTTTCCTTGTTTCTGTATCTTCTATCTTCTTCACTGGTTTCTCAAAGCTTGGGTAATTTTCCTTTGTCCTTCAGTCTTGCTTCTTCTAATCTCTTTCTCTATTTTTTTCCTCTTATTTCCTTTAAACTTTTTCCCCCTAGGGTAAAATTGCTTTGTTGAGTGGATATTTGTCTTAGTTTTTTTTTTTTTTAAGGCAGGGTCTTGCTATGTAGCTCAGGCTGGACTTGAACTCCCAATGTAGCCCAGGCTGGCCTCAAACTCACAACAATCCTCCTGCCGAGTGTTGGGATTACAGGTGTGTGCCGCCATGCCTGGCCAATTTGTCTTGGATTTTATAACTATAAATCTTATACCTATGGTTAATGATGACAAAAAAGTTATCATAGTTTGTCAGTTTCCAGTCTGTGCTTGATATTATTGTTATTACTGATTGTACTGCGTTAGCCAAGGTGACATAGTTGTTGTGATCAACTGATCTTCCTTGTATGCCAATACCTAGATTTTCTGGGGGTCATAAACAATACTGTAGTCCAGCACCAAAGAATTGGGTACTAGGTCAAACAGGCAGCGACCTTTTGTCCCTAATTAATTGAAGAGGCAGGATCTTGGAACAGACTCAAAAGCAAAATCGAGCTACGCCTAGAAGACATCCCTGAAAAGTAGTCATTTCCTAAAGAGGTCTCAATACTAGTAGTAAAGCTACATACCATAACCAATTTACAAGCATCAATGCAGAAAACAAACAAACAAAGAAAAAATGAGAAAACACAGAAGCAAGATGCAATTCATAATCCCCAAGTCACCCAAGGCAAATCAAGGGGGCACTGAGGTGAAAGAAATCAAAAGCCACCCAGTTGAATTTTATGAAATGATAGTAGTAGAACAAAAAAGATAAACAAGTTTCTTGACAATAAAAATCCCCCAAAACAAAAAAAACCCCAGATAATTACTGAGATGATGACCACAATAAAGGAAATGATTAGTAAAGTTAGAGTAGATACAGATAAAAAAATAGAGAAGCTCAGCAAAGACATGGGAACCATTAATGCCCAATGTGGAAAAGAATTGGATTCCATAAAACAGACTCAAATAGAAATCCAGGAGATTAAAAATTCTCTGAAAGTATTCACAGCAGAGTCAACCAATGTGAAGACAGAATATCAGATCTACAACACAGGGTTGTGGTTGGTGATCATCAAATGAAAGATCTCCTAAAAATAGCAAAGGACCATGAAAAATCAATCTAACAGCTGCTACATGATGCAAAGAAGACTAATATAAAATTAACTGGACTCAATGAAGAATCAGAAGATAATACAAAAGGCATAAAAAAACCTGTTTACAGAAGCAATAGCAGAAAACTTTCCAAGGATGGAAAAAGAATTTGAGATACAGATAATTGAGGCATATAGAACTCCACACAGTCACGATAAAAAAAAAAATACACCAAGGCATATAATAATCAAGATTCCAGAAATGCAACACAAGAACAGAATATTAAAAGCTGTTAGAGAAAAGAAACTTATTACCTATAAAGGAAAACCCATCAGAATCACAGCAGATTTCTCAACTTAAACCCTTAATACAAATAGAGCTTGGAGAGAAGTATTTCAAGCCCTAAAAGAAAACAACCTCCAGACCAGACTGATGCTCTGGCAAAATTATCTTTCAAAATTGAGGGAGAAATGAGATACTTCTATGATAAAGAACACCTGAAGAAATTCATGACCACCCAACCAGTACTCCAAAAAGTTCTGAAGGATATTCTAGAAAAAGACAACAAAGCCAATAATGAAATGAATCCGAATAGAATGAATCCAACAGGTAAGGCAAACAGAAGGGAAAGAAAGGAGAACCAACAACAGGAAAATGACAAGGATAAGTCAATATATATCAGTTTTTAAAAAAAAAAATTTATTCTTTTATTGGTACATTTTAGGTATATAATAATACATATCAGTTTTAACCATCAATGTAATGGTCTCAATTCACCAATCAAAAGACACAGATTGACAGATTGGATCAAGAAACAGGATACAACAATACACTACAGCCAGCTGTGGTGGTATATTCCTGTAATCCCAGCATTTGGGAGGCTGAGGCAGAAGGATTGCTCTAAGTTTGAGCCCAGTCTGGGCTACCTAGTAAGTTCACAGCCAGCCTGAACTACATAGGAGACTCTGTCTCAAAAAGGAAAACAAAACAAAACCAAAAACAAAAAACAAAAACCAAAACAAACAACAAAACCCCCCAGAAAACCCCTCAAAACAATACACTCCATATAAGAAACACATTTAACTCAAAAAGAAATTCAGAGACTGAAAGTCAAAGGATGGATAACAATACTCCATGTGACAGGAACCCAGAAAAAAGTAGAGGTAGTTATTCTATTTGCAGACAAAGGGGATTTCAAGCCAAGACTGATCAGAAGACACAAAAAAGTTCAGTACATAGTTGTTAAGGGAACAATCCAAGAAGTGATAACAATCATAAATATATATGCATCAAATACTGACACATCTAACTATATAAAACAAACAATAATGGATATGAAAACTCAGATAAGCACTAATACAACTATAATAGGGGACCTCAATACCCCACTGTCACAAATAGATCAACTAGACAAAAAAATCAACAAAGGAAAATTAGAGTTGAAAGAAACTTTGGAACAAATAGACTTGGTAGAGATCTACAGAGCGTTCCACCCCACAACAGAATACACGTTCTTCTCAGTTGCACACAGGACTTTCTCCAGAATAGACCACATATTGGCTCATAGGACATGCTTAAGCAAATGCGAAGGAACTGACATTATTCCATGCATATTATTGGATCACAGTGCAATGGAATTAGAAATCAATGGCAAAAGAAGCCAGAAAAACTACATAAACATATGGAAATTAAACAATAGCCTCATAACCAATGGGTCACAGATGAAATTAAAGAAGAAATTAGAGTTTCTACAATTAAACAATAATGCCAATATGACATATCAGAACTAATGGGACACAATGAAAGCAGTTCTATGAAAGAAATTTATAATGGTAAGTTCTCACATCAGAAAAGATAGAGCTAGCCCCAATAAACAGCCTAATGTTCAATCTCAATATTTTAGAAAAAGAAGAGCGAATTAAACCCAAAGTATGTACAAGGGAGGACATTATAAAGAACAGAGCAGAAATTAATGCAATGGAAACTAAGAAAACAATACAAAGAATCAATGAATCAAAGAGATTAAAGGATTTGAAAGATTAAATAATATAGACAAACCCGTAGTCAACCTCATTAAAAAAAGAAAAGAAAAAAAACCCTCAAACTCATGTAATTAGGAATGAAAAGGGCAAAATCACAATGGACCCTGCAGAAATCCACAAGATCATCAGTATTTACTTTGAGAACCTGTACAGCAATAAGATGGAAAACTCAGAAGAAATGGACAGATTCCTGGATATATATGAATTACTAAAGCTGAATCAAGAAGATATAAAAATTTTAATTCAATAGCAGTCAATGAAATTGAAGAAGTAATTAAAAAAAACTATCAACAAAGAAAAGCTCAGGTGCTGACAGAGTCACTGCTGAATTCTATAAGAAATTTAGAGAAGCTGGAATGTGACTGGTCCGCAAACTGTATTGAAATTGGAAGGGAAGCAATACTCCAAAACTCATTCCTGGAAGCAAGCATTACCTTGATACCAAAACCAGAGAAGGATCCAAACAAAAAAGAGAACTACAGGCCAATCTCCTTAATGAACATAGATGTAAAAATCCTAAATAAGATACCAGCAAACAGAATGCAGCAAATCATCAAGAAGATTATACACCATGACCAAGTAGGATTCATCCTAGGAATGCAGGGATGGTTCAACACATGTAAATCAATAAATGTAATACACTACATTAACTGAACCAAGGACAAAACCCACATGATCATCTCATAATATCTCTGTCTCTCTCTTTTTTTTTTTGGTACCAGGGATCAAACTCGGGTCCTTGCGCTTGCAAGGCAGGCGCCGGAACCACTGAGCTAAATCCCCGGCCCTACATGATCATCTCAATAAATGCAGAAAAAGCATTTGACAATGTTAAAAACCCCTTCATGATAGAAAACCCTACAGAAAACTGGAATAGAAGGTCTTTATCTCAATCTGATAAAAGCCATCTATGACAAACCAACAGCCAACATCATACTAAATGGACAAAAATTGAAAGTTTTCATTCTAAAATCAGGAACAAGACAAGGATGCCCAGCATTACCACTTCTATTTAATATACTTCTGAAAAGAATAGCCAGAGCAATTAGACAAGGGAAAAGAAAGGCATATGGATAGGAAAGGAAGAAGTTAGGGACAGGGATTTAGTTCAGTGGTTCCTCCTCCTGCCTCACAAGCGCAAGGTCCTGAGTTCAATCCCTGGTACCGAAAAAAGAAAGAAAGGAAGAAGTTAAATTATCATTATTTGGTGATGACATGACACTCTATATAGAAGACCCCAAAACTCCACCAAAAGATTGCTAGAATTAATAATCAAATTAGGCAGCATAGGAGGATACAAAGTCAACACTTAAAAATCAATAGCATTGTCAGGTGTGGTGGTGAAGGCCTGCAATCCCACCACTCGGGAGCCCAAGGCAGGAGGATTCCTGGGAGTTTGAGGCCAGCCTGAGATACAAAAACTGTCTCAAAAAAAAAAAAAATAGCATTCCAGTACACAAATAACAAACTCACTAAGAGACAAATTAGGGAAACAACACCTTTCACAGTAGCATCAAGAAAAATGAAATACTTAGGGATCAATCTAACAAAGGAAATAAGACCTTTACATTGAAAATTACAGTACTCTGAAAAAGGAGATAGAAGAGGATAGAATAATATGGATAGACATCCTCTGTTCTTGGATAGGTAGAACTAAAACAGTGAAAATGGCCACACTTCCAAAACTATTACACAGATTTAATGCAATCTGATCAAAATAACAATAGCATACCTCACAGAACTAGAGAAAACAATCAGAAAATTCATTTGGAATCAGAAGAGACCTAGAATAGCAAAAGCAATTCTAGGCAACAAAGGCAAGGCAGGGGCATCACAATGTCTGACTTAAACCTAGATCCATATCTCTCACCATGAACTAAACTACAATTAAAATAGATCAAAGATCTAAATATTAAAACAGAAATGCTGAATCTGCTGGAAGAGGCAATAGGTAAAACTCTGAAGACAGAGGTGTAGGCAAGGACTTCATGAACTGAAGCTTGATCACACAGGAAAGAGTGAAAAACTGGGATCACATTAAGTTGAGAAGCTTTTGGACAGCAAAAGAAAACCACCAACAGAGTGAAGAGACAGCCCATAGAATGGGAAAAAACTTTTACCAGTTACTTCTCAGAGGACTAACATCTAAAATATATAAAGAACTCAAAAAAAAATCAGAATCATCCCCAAATTTAAAGACCCAAGGGCCGGGGATTTAGCTCAGTGGTTTCACCTGCTGCACAAGAGCAAGGACCCGAGTTCGATCCCTGGTACCAAAAAAAAAAAAAAAAAAAAAAAAGACCCAATCCAAATTAGGCATCTGAAATGAACAGACACTTCTCAGATGAAATAAAAACAGCAAATAAATACGGAAAAGTGGTCAACAGTACCGGTCAGTCGAGAGATGCAAATTAAATTAACACTGAGATTCCATCTCAGTACAGAAAGAAATCAACCAAGAACAAATGCTGATTAGTTTGTGAGGAAAAAGGAGCCTTTCTCCATGCTGGAGGGAGTGTAAACTAGCAGAACCACTGTGGAGGTCAGCATGGAGGTTCCTCAGAAAACGGAAAACAGAAATTCCATTTGACCCAGCTATTCCCCTCCTAAGTATTTTCCCAAAGAGTTGAAAACATCATACCACAGTGATACATGCACACTATGTTCATAGCAGCACAATTTACAGTAGCCAAATCTTAGAAAGGGCCCAGATGCCCATCAACAGATGAACAGATAAATAATATGTGTTATTTACACCCAGTGGAATACCAATGCCATAAAGGACAAACTTGAGTTAACTGTAGGAAAATGGATGCACCTCAGACCACAACCTTAAGTGAAATGAATCGGACACATAAGCTTATATATCGCATTTTTCTCCTATGTGAGAAACCCAAAGGATAAATAAAGAGCCTACTGGATGACAGATACTGGAAAGTTGGAAGAAAATGTTCAAATGGGAAGGGAATAAGGGAGGGGGAAGGAAAGGAAGTAAAAAGAGAAAAAAAGAGGATGGAAGGAACAAAATGGAAACAAAGCTTTTATAAGTGGGAAGGGGAAGAAGGATTGAAGGGAGGGGAGTGGGAAAAAAAAGAATCAAGATATATTACAAATTCCCAACGATGAATGTGATCAGTATGTATGACAAATATGCATGAATAGAAAATATAAGGATAACAAAAACAAAAACAAAAACAAAATTAAAAAATTCACTGAGGTTCAACTGACAGACAATGAACCACACATTTTAAAAAGGCACAGTGTGGAGACTGGGGTGGAGCTCACTGGCGGAGGGTTGGGCCACATGTGCAGGTTTGATCCCCTGCACTGAAAAGCAAAACAAAACCATAACAGATGAGATCGGGCGTGTTCAGGGTGGTATGGCCATGGACAACAAAACCATAACAAACCCCCCCAAAACCCTAAGGACTTTTTAAAAAAGTTTTTTGAGTCAGAGTCTTGCTATGTAGTTCAGGCTGGCCTAGAGTTCATGGCGATCCTCCTGCCTCAGCCTGCTGGGTGCTGGGATTATGCCCGGCAGCAGCTGATAAACTGAAAGGAACTCAGTGGCTCAGAGGTTATGTATCTGCAAATGCAGGCAGGAGGACCTGGAGCCAGCGAGTAGGAACTACCTATGTACAGAGCACTAGATGGACAGAAGAGGGTCTGGGGGCAGGGAGAGGTCGCTGGGGCTCTGTGGTCCTGCAGGAGAAGAGTGGGAGGGGAGGATGGCGAGAGGTCTGCAGACCAGGGAGACAGAGGGAAGGGCCGGTGTGCAGCAGTCTTACTTTCCTCTTCAAGTCACACCGCAGGCTGGGGGCATAGCTCACGGGGAGCACTTACCAAAGGCATAAGGTAGGCCCTGGGTTCAGCCCTCAGCACAAAACAAAACAAAACAAGTACTGTAACATGTTACACTCTACACACCAGCAAATGTGGGCATGTTCCCGAAAGATGTGATTTTTAGTGCATCAATAAAATTATGCCAGCGGGGTGGGGTGGCACACTCTGTAATCCCAGCATCTGGGAGGCTGAGCCAGCAAGATCGCTGCGAGTTTGAGGTCAACATGAACTAACTACACAGTGAGTTCAAGGCCTGCCTGAACTCCATAGTGACAACCTGTCTCAAAAACAAAAACAAAACAAAAGAACATGGTAGTCTCACAGCCCCACATCTGACCCCCAATCTCAAGAAACTCTGCCAGAGCGTCCCCAAGTGCCTGGGAGGAGCAGGGGTCGGGCCACAGCCCCAGAAGTAGCAGCCACTGGAAAGGGTGCCACAGGTCAGACCCCGTTCAAACCCACTGCTCTTTATTATGTCTCCAATCTAGGGCCATTAAGAAGAGGCTCTTTCTGAGGCTTGGTTTCTTTTGCTTTAAAAATGAAGACAATGCTTATTTGGCAGAGGTGCTATGAAGATTAAATAAATGAACAGAAAGCAGGAAACAGCAACCGGCTGGTACAATGAGCATGCTTTGTAATGGTAGCTATTACTCTTACATTTGGGCAATAATTCATAAAACATTTACCAAGAAAAGAGCCAGAATTTTATGCTTATACTTTTTAAAATTTATTTCTAAATAAGAAAATGACATGGCCAGGAGAGGATTAGGTAAAGTTAAGCATGAGGAAGTTGACAGTAGCCAAGAGGAAAGCAACGCAGCAAACATCTATCAGGGATCTTTTTGGTGGTTGCCCACACCTGTAATCCCAGTATCTGGGAGGCTGAGGCAGGAAGGCCACTGAGTTTGAGATCAGACTTCGGGTATGTAGTGAGTTCAAGGCCAGTGTGAAGTACATAGTGAGACCTTGTCTCAAAAAACCCAACCCTCCCCAAAAAACCTGGGGTGTAGCTGGGTATGGTGGCACATGTCTGTAATATCAGCATTCTGGAGGCTGAGGCAGGAGGACTGATGCAAGTTTGACAGCCTGAACTATATAGTGAGACCCTGTCTCAAAAAACTAAAAACACAGTAATATTTCTTGATATTTGTGTTATGATATTTAAACTCAAAATTTATGTAGTCCAGAAAGTTTAGTCATCAAAATATTTATAAGCCACACTCATAAAATGCACTGAAATAGGTTTGGGATTTAGCTCAGTGGTTCTGCCGCCTGCCTCCTAACCTCAAGGTTCCGTGTTTGATCCCCAGTACCAAAAAAAAAAAAAAAAAAAGCACTTAATATTTACAGAAATACCAAAATGTAAGTCATAGGACCTAAGATATTTATTTTGTAATAAAATAGATAAAACCAAAAATAAAGTATAATATTATTTGCACTTTACATATTTTGATTATGCTGAAATTTGTTAATTTAACATTAGATAAAATATTAAGTTACTTATTTAAAAAATGCCAAGTATCTCTTTTTTGTTGTTTTTTGAGACAGGGTTTTGCTTTGTTCAGGCTGGCCTTGAACTCACAGCGATTCATTCCTGCCTCAGCCTCCCAAGTGCTGGGATCACAGACGAGCACCACCATGCCGGGCAAAGTACATTATTAAGATGATTTTTTTCCCATCAGGAAAAGGACTTCAGGAATAAATAATGATATAGCCCCCCCTCCCCCCAAAAAGTGAAAAAATGGTATAGCAAGCACTTCCAATCCACTAGGTCTTAACTGTGGACTGGCTCAGTGGGAAATGCTTGCCTAGCAGGTAAGGGCTAGAGCTGCTCCTTCGCAGTGTAGCCTGCTGTCTTCTTCTGCTTCTTAGACCATTCGGGTGCTTCCTTCTTAGTCTGAAAGAGAAAATCAAATACAATGCTTAGAGGGAGAAGAGAGGCAACCCAGGGAACTGCGCAGACTCCACTCCATTCACAGCTGCTCTTCTCCACTCAGAAGGCGGTGGAGGCCTGGTGGGAGCTCCCACCCGAGGATTCACAGGACATCCCTCCTTCGTGCTTCCGGCTTCCAGCCCATGGCTACACAGATGATTTACATACTAATTCAGTCCTTACATAATTTATACAACCAAGGACACAATTTTCTTTTAATTGTCTTATTTATATGTGGGTATTTGTTCACTCAATATTTACTGAAGAACTGTTATACCAAATCATTGTGCTTTGACTCTTCTGAGCTGCTAAGCATTTACCAGAGTGCTTCTTTGGTTTTTGTTTCACGACTCCAATGTGAAAACAGCTGGGCCAAGAAAAGAGCAGGCGAGGGGAACTAGCACAAAGTGAGACATTCAGAATCCTTGGATGAGTCCTGATTCTGATATCACTTACTATAATCAATGAAATATGCAGTTTACGCCTTGCCCACTCACATCTGCTAAGAACTATGAAGAACGTACTTCAAAGTACGTATGTACATATGAACACAGAAAAGTATGACAGCGTATAACCTTTTTTGGCTCTTCTGAGATAGTCTCAGTACGTAGTTCAGGCTGGCCTTGACCTCAGTATGTAGCCCAGGTGGGCCTTGCACTTACAGTAATCCTCTTGCCTCAGCCTCCCAAGTGCTGGGATCACAGCTGTGCACCACCATGCCTGGATATTTTTTTTAGACTTTAAGCAGTTTTTGGTGTATGATAAAACTGAGAAGTTAGAGACTTCCCTCCCCAACACGTGCCTACTCTCCTGTGTTATCAACACCCTTCCTCACATTGGCACATCTATCAGGAAGTGCACACCACTGTCACTCAGAACCCCGCGTTTACACCAGGCTTCACTCCTGGTGGCGTGCAGTCTATGGGTTTGGACAAAGGTCTAAGGACACGCACACATTATCACCAGGCATAGTGGCACATGCCTGTAATCCCAGCCCTCAGGATGCCGAGGCAGGAAGATTATCACAAATGTGAGGCCAGCCTGGTGCGTTCAAGGCCAGCCTGAACCATGCAGTGAGATCCTGTTTCAAAAAGTAAAAATGAACAAACAAAACAACAAAATGAAGACATGTACACATTATAGTATCATATGAAATAGTTTGCTTGCCCTTAAAAATTCTCATACATTTTTGCATTTATGTTTGTTATGTTTATTGGGCTGTAGTTTTCTCTCCCTGTACTATTTCTGGCATAATGGTAATAGCCAGGAAGTATTCCATTTGTTTCTATCTTTTGAAAGAGACTGTAAAGAACTGGTATAATTTCTTCCTTAAATTTATCTGGTCAATCCACCAGGGAACCCGTTTTTGGAAGGTTGTGCATTATTGATTCAGTTCGTCCCCTCCTTTGCAAGCTTTGACAGACTGTATCTCCTGTCTTCCAGGGACTGGACCTGTTATCTGCACTCTTGACCTTGTGGGCACACAGCTGCTCACAGTATTCCTTCACTCTCTTGGAAAATGTCCCCAGGATGCATGGCCATGCGCCCTTTGCATCTCAGAGCCTAGCAATGTGTAGACTCTTCCTTACTGGCCCATGTGCAGCAGACCCACTGTCACACACCTGCTCCCTGCCTCGGGGACCTGGGAGCCCCAGAACTCCCTGTCATGCAAATACTCTCAGGCTTGACATTTTGGTGGCAGGGCCAGGGATGAAAGGTAGGTCCTCAGCCCAGAGCTACATCGCCAGCCCTATGTGCTCCTCCTCAGTCACAGAATTGATTTTAAAAATTTCGTCAGGAGAGCAATGGGCTAGTCTGGTTGGAAATGACATCGATCAGCCCCTTTGCTGCTCCCTGTTGCCAGGCGTGGTGGTGTACCCCTGTGGTTGCACAACTCAGCTGCCTGACGCAGGGGGATCACAGAGAATTTGAGGCTGGCCTGGGGTACATTATGAGTTCCAGGCCAGCATGAACGACAAACAAGAAACCAAAACCAAAACCAACAAAAATAGCAACAAAAAAGTTCTAGCCAATGGGAGACAAGACATGTTGAGATGCTGGGTAGAACTTCCAGGGCAACTCCTTTAGAAAGGGATTGTCACCCTCTTCTCTGACTTGCTGCTTGGAATGCAGAGGTGAGGGATTCAAAGAATGGAAGACATATTCTAAGAGCTGTTGATGACCCTGATAGGACACTAGGCTGGAACGCTTATCTTCAGGGCTTTATCTGGAAGATGGGCCAATTTGCTAAAGCTGCGGAACAGGTGGGACATGGGCTCAAGGAGGAGACTCTTATCTCCAAACAGCTACTGTGCCTAGCAGTCTATCCCAGGAGAGGAAGGGTGGCTGCTGCAGTGGGTGCTGGCCTTGCCCTTGGGTCTCCTGTTCCCCGCAGAAGCCGACAGGTGCAGGTTGGGACTTCCAAGGCTGCGCAGAGAATAACGGTGCAATGGAGGTAAAGCATGGAGGCCACAACAGACACTATTTTTTGCTTTTATTTTTCAGTACCAGGGATGGAAGCCAGGACCTTTACGCTGAACTACAACTCCAGCACTTTTAAAAATTTTGAGACAGGCTAAGACTTATCTGGCTAAGTCTGCTAAGTTGCTCAGGTTGGGTTGGAACTTGTGATCCTTCTGCCTCAGCCTCCCAGAGTTCTTACCAACATGCATCATCACACCTGGCCTGGAGGCAGGATTTTTTTAATGGTAGTAAAGTTTACTGGCTCTGAGTTTGGGCCAAGTAAAACTAGGAAAGAAAGTATACTCTACGGCGGTGGCCGTGTGAGGGTGGGGCACCAGGCAAGAGAGAACACAGCGGCCTAGAGGCAGGAATTCTTTTATGTTTCCCTCCTACAATAGTACCTGGCACACAGTAAATGCTCAATGAATATTAAAAAAAAATGAATCCCTTGATTCTATATGACTAACCCCCAATATAGGCCAACTTAGTAGAAAGGCTCCCTTATGTTGGGAACAAAGAAATCACTTTTTGTTTTTTGGTACCGGGGATTGAACTCGGGTCCTTCCACTTGCGAGGTAGGTGGCAAAACCACTGAGCTAGATTCCCGGCCCAAAGAAATCACTTCTATTCTCATTGGCATAACTCTACTCAATACTTGGGATGGACACCCCCAAGCAATATATACACAAAACTTTACAGGCCAAAGACTTGTAAAAGCCCCCAATGGCACTCACTGGTCCTGTGGAACCAACCTGTGGCCCTGGCGACCCCCTGGATGGATAGGGAGAGGCATGCTGGGATTTGTGTGGTTACAAGGCAAGAGTGTCAAAAGTATCAACAAACCTGCAAACGTACCTGTCTACGACACTGATGGTCTAGAAGTGTGTTTCACTGTACAATCATTTGGCTTCTATCTTTTTCCCTTCCCTAGGATTAGAAGATACCATACAACACATGAAGGCCTAACTAATTATACTCAGTGGGCCTTAAACAACACCTTGACTTGTCTCTCTCCTGAATGAGGAAGTAAAACTGAGGCAAGTTGTCCTCCAAAATCGAATGGCACTAGACATTCTTTTTTTTTTTTTTCAGTACCAGGGATTGAACTCAGGACCTTGTACTTGCCAGTCAGGCACGGTGCCACTGAGCTACATCCTCGGCCTGGCACTAGACATTTTAACAGCAGCACAAAGGGGCATCTGTGGGCGGGGGATGTAGCTCAGTAGGGCTGGGGATTTAGCTCAGTAGTTCCACCGCTTGCCTCGAAAGCACAAGGTCCTGAGTTCGATCACCAGTACCAAAAAAAGAAAGAAACAAAAAAACAAAAAAACAAAGGGGCATTTGTGAAACTGTAAAAGCTGTATGTTGTGTGTACGTTCCTGATCCTTCTGCTAATATCTTGATGGGTCTTCAAGATATTAAATGACAGGTTAATGCCATGTTTGATTCTGAAATTTCTTGGACCTCCTCCTTACCTTCTTTGTGGAAGGCTTTTATTGGCTTTTCCTAGTGGAAACATTTATTGGTTGTATTCATAATAATCTTGTTGATCTTATTATTTGGCCCATGCATATCTAACTGTTTGGTCTTGTCTCCTCCAGGCTTAAAGCTATATGCCTACCCAAGATGAGAATGCCTGGTGTCTATTGAGGACCTTTAGATAGACCCTCTGGAGTATCACTGACTGCCAATCACAACTATGACCCTGTTCAGCTGGAAGTAGCCAGAATGGTCATCACCCCTTGTCCCCTCATGGTAGTTAGGGGTAACTCTTCAGAGGAGGTAATATTATAGACAGCTAAGTTAGGTAGAAGTATTGTAGGCAGGCAGTCAGGGCTAGGGTCTTGGAGTCAGGGCAGAAGATGAGAACACATCAAAGCTGTGGATGGAGTCGAAGAAGATTAAGGTCCAGATTTGCATGCTTCCCTTCCCTGGGGGATAGAAGGAGGCTTGAGATTATTGGTACTACTCTTTTGAGATTTCTTATATAAATAAACCATTATCTCATTAGGGTAGGCTGTCCTCTCCCACCAAGACTAAGACTGTGGATTATCCATTAAGATTAATGATATCATCCATGTACACTTGCTATGTAACTTGCTTCCCACTGGATCAACATTACCTATGCCACTATACTTGTAATCTTATTGGTTGATCATAATTTTGTACCCACCTTGTGATTTTGCTCTATAAAACTTCCTCTGTAATGTGGAGTCTGAGCAACCTACTTTCTGGGTCCCCTCCTGTCTCTCAGGAGCTGTCTCTCCCTCAACAAATTTTCTACTCTTAAAAAAACAAAACAAAAGGGCCCGTGATTTAGCTCAGTGGTGCTGTTGCAGCCTTGCAAGCACAAGGGCCTGAGTTCGATCCCTGGTACCAGAAAACCAAAAAACCAAAACTAAAACAAAAAATGATAAAAAATGAATCCCTCCTGGGATCAAATTTGCAGACCCTCTTGCCTCAGCCTGCTGATTGCTGAGATTACAGGCATGTGCCACTCTGCCTAAGAATTTTTTTAAAGAATTTTTAAAAGAATGGTTTATTTTTAAAGAAACATAAAAACAAACAGATAAACCAAATGCAATACAGGCTGTATGTAGTTCATGAAGTCCGAATTATTTACTGTCTAACCCTTTAAGGATGGACTTTGCTAATTCTCAATAGCCAAATGATAAAATGGAGATGATCATTCAGAGAGCTAAGCGGTGGAGCAGGCCTGTAGTTCCAGCACTGTGGAAGCTGGAGGCAGGAGGATCATGAATCCAAGCCCAGCCTGGGTGGGAAACTTAGCACTTTAGTAAAACCCTGTCTCAAAATTAAAAAAAAAAAAAAATTCAAACAAATATACAGTTAACTCCTTTTTATTTTGATAATTCAACTTTCAGCTTTTATTTCATTTCTTGTTTTTTTGAGACAGGGTCTCGCAATGAATTCCACACTGGCCTCAAACTCATGGCGATCCTCTTGCCTTAGCCTCCCAAGTGCTGAGATTACAAGCATGTGCCACAACACTCTGTTCTCTTAGCTTTTGTTTTTGTTTTTTTTGGTACTGGGGATCGAACTCAGGACCTTGGCACTTTCCAGGCAGGCAGCGACACCACTGAGCTAAATCTCTGGCCCCTCTCTTAGCTTTTGAATAATAGTATTTTAAAATTCTAGTTCTTAAAGTCACTTACCTTTCATACCCATAAAATGGTGCTTTATATAACAAAGTTTGATATGTCTCCTCAGTTGTTAACAGAATTAATCTCTTAACAAGGAAACATGGCCAGCCTTATTTTAAATTTCAGACTCCAGGCTCTCTTCGATGAAGGTGTACGTCTGCACATAACACTGGACAAACACATCACTTAGAGATCACCATTCTCCTCAGTACTGAGGATTGAACCTGGGCCTCTGCAGGGCACAGAGCCACATCTCGAGCCCCCATTTAATCTTGAGAGACAATCTGGCTAACCTGGCCAAACTGGGCTTGAACTTGCGATCTCCTGCCTCAGCCCTGGGATTACAGATGTGTGCCACAGGCCTGGCTAAAAAGAACCTTTCATAATCAGAACTCTGCCTGAATTTGCAAATGCTGGTTTAAGATAATTATATTTATAATTTTATAAAGAAACAGTGAAAATTAATAAGATCCTAAGCTGTCATAGAGTATTAACAGGTTCCACAGTGAACTGAACTGCAGATTTGGGTAAGAGCTCAGAAGGCTGTCACGATGCACTGGAAACTACCAGCAGTAATTCGCCATGTTATAAGGCCATTCTGGAGGGAAGATCCTGATAAGATAGGTCCCTTTGTGTCACCCAGAACAGTAATGTATAACTGGGGGAATAACACACTGAGAGTGTTTGTTAAAATTAGAACGATGACTGGTAAAAGCAGACGGAGTAAGTCTGGTGGATTATTCCTGGAATCCAGAAAAAGAGCTAGAGATTAAGAATCTATTAGTGTTTAACCAGTACCACTTCCTAAGGAAAAGAAAGGCTGTGATGGGCAGATATAATTACTTTGTTTTCCACAAGAGTCAGAGGCTGCGACTGAAATAAGTAAATGTTTCTGAGTCCTCCGAGGTGAGGCAAGGTGAGGCAAGGCAGGACCCAGCGTCCATTAGTCTAGGACGGCTGATGGGGCTTGGTTCCAGTGAAGTGCAAGGCTCGCTGAGACTGCAGCCTCGTCTCCCTCACTCCAAGCTCAGCTAGAATTAACTTCTTGCTTTCCTTTCCTTTTTATTTTTCAACTTTTTTTTCTTATTTTATTGCCTAAAAAAATATTTTTGTCTTCATTGGAAATGAATATATTATTCAAGATAATAAAATAGAAAGTATGTAATAGAAGTAATGAACCTTTTAACCACTGATCGTTGGCTGCCAGCTTAGAAAGATTAATTCTGTAGCTCAATACCAAAAGAAATTTATTTTTATATGTAATATAATCACCAACCTTTTTCTTTTTTTTTTGGTACCAGGGATGGAACTCGAGTTCTTGCGCTTGCGAGGCAGGCGGTGGAACCACTGAGCTAAATCCCCAGCCCCACCAACCTGTTTTTAAAAAAAATTTATTATTTTTACCACCTAATATATACTTCCTTTGGATGATCATATCTTTAAGTATAATGTGGTATTAACAGGGTTTAAGACTTTTACTTTTTAACTTTGAAAAATTTATTTATTTTATTAGTATGAACTTGAAGTATATTCATCATGGG
The DNA here is from genome assembly GCF_000247695.1 of Heterocephalus glaber. Next base: position 27,552,150 of record NW_004624751.1, read on the forward strand.
GAGTTGGTGCATGTACACAAAACATCTTACTTGTTTTTACTCCCCCTCTACTTCCTCCTCACTCCCTCTTTTTTTTTTTTTTTTTTTGGTGCATGTACACAAAACATCTTACTTGTTTTTACTCCCCCTCTACTTCCTCCTCACTCCCTCTTTTTTTTTTTTTTTTTTGTGGTACTGGTTGTTGAACCCAGGGCCTTCGCGCTGAGCTACATTGTAAGCCTGCCTATCTGTCTGTCTATCCATCCATCCATCCGTGAGACAGGGTCTAGTTATGTAGCCCAGGCTAGCCTCTAACTTGCGGAAATCCTGCCTCAGCTTCTTGAGTGCTGGGATCACAGGTATGCCTCACCATGCCTGGCTCTCTTACTTATTTTGAGACAGAGTCTTGGTAGTTTGTTAAGCTGCCCATACTGGGCTAGAAGGTGCAATGGTCAGGCCTGAGTGCTGGGATTACAGGAGTCCACCACTGCTCATGGCTTAGAAATTGCTTATTTTGGGCCAGGGATATAGCTCAGTGGTGCCGAGGTCCTGAGTTCGATCCCTAGTATGTGCGTGCGTGTGTGTGTGTGTGTGTGTTAAGAAATTGCTTATTTCTAACGGTTTACCAGCTAAATGGCACCAGGAAAAGGTTGCAATTAGCATTCCTAACACTAGAAACTGAAAACTTAGTATTTTAAAAAAATGTAAATGTACACAGCTAGCTGTCTTGAGGTCTGTTCAGGATCTTGGTCAATGAGTCCCAATTCCAGAGCTTCTGAGCACAGATGTTTAGAGAAAGTGTACTAGGTATGTTGAGCACTGGTCCTCTCAGTGGCCTAGGTCTGGGGTGCTTGGAGCCCCTTCCATTTGTCAGAAGAAGGCAGTTACCCTATGTGCCCCGCAGCTCCCCTAGCTCTGATTGCAACCATTCTCATGGCACAGAGCAGTGGCACTAGGTACATTAACAGTGTCACGCAATAATTGCTACAGTTGCCTGTGGAATGCTTCAGCTTGCACGACTGGATATCTACAATTAAACCCTAGCTGAGCATGGTGGCACACGTCTGTTATCCCAGCACTCTGGGAAGCTGATGCAGGAGGAGCTCGAGTCTGAGTCAAGCCTGGCCAACACAGTGAGATTCTCCCTCAAAAAAAAAAAAAAAAAAGATTGGCGATATAGCTCAGAGTGAAGGCACTGGGTCCACTCCTGAGCACTGAAAAACAAAAACCAGACAACAACATGACCATAATTCCCCATTCCCTGCGGTCCCTGGCAACTCCCGTAAGAAAGTAATAAAGGAGTCACCCTGAAAACACCGAATCAGCCTGTTGCAGACAGGAAGGTCTGTGGACACGGTCTCGAGGTCACCAGTCCCGCTGAAAACACCGAATCAGCCCGTGCCCTGGCAGCAATCCACTGGACGCCCCCCGCCCTCCTTTGGCCTCTTCTCTGTATGGCCACCTGGTTCCACACTACAAAGACGCAGAGGACACCGGACCACCAGACCACTAATCAAGTTCTCAGCATTTAAAGAATTCCTGCCCAGAGGTA